>CM046045.1:26591253-27188753 GCA_025215565.1 Flaveria ramosissima
CACAAACCGAAAATAGAACCTTGTACAATAAGCGGAACGCATTAGCTGTACACTCTCAGGCTGGGTAGTAAAAGTTGGAGAAGGACGATCACTCATTCTTAAAACCAGTGTTCTTAAGGCTAAAGAGTCGGCGACTAAGTTTATATTTGATATAGTGGGGTATAATTTAATTTTCTTTCATGAAATTAAAGTAAAAATCTACTTGTTCAAAACTCTAAAAGTAAACATTTTCAATTGTTTTTGGGGACTAAAACATGGTTTAGCTCATCAATATTTCTCTATATTTTATAAACTTTATTTCTCTTTCTATATGAGAGAAAAAGTACCTATACACAAACTATGACTTGATGCTTGTATGATGTAAAACTTTGTTAACTTGTTATTGAGGAGTCATTTATATGAATAGCAATTCGGTATGAACATTATTTAAAAAGTTACGCGTATGGTTCATACTGTTTGTCAAACCATAACATGGTTTTTACTAAGAAAAAATAAATCCGTTGATTTTTTTGGTGCATAATCTTCTCTCATTCTAAAAACTATAATTAATATTTATTTCATTAACATTAAAATGTCTCAATTGGAGTTGTTATTATATTTAATTTGAAAAAATTACAACATAAGTTGGAAGTTATTTTGAACAGTTTGTGTTGCAAATCACAGCAAACTAGAAGGCAAGGTAGCATTGATCACCGGAGCCGCTAACGGCATTGGCAAAGAAACAGCAACCAAATTCATCCACCACGGGGCCAAGGTGGTGATCGCTGACATCGACCACCACCTCGGGCACACCACCGCCACACAACTAGGCCCAAACGCCTCATTCGTCGCGTGCAATGTCACCAACGAGCCTGATATTGCCAATGCAGTTGATTTCACGGTTTCAAAACATGGAAAACTAGACATCATGTATAACAACGTCGGGGTAGCATGCCGGACCCCACAAAGCATAGTTGACCTTGACCTCGGCACTTTTGACCGAGTCATGTCGGTCAATGTCCGGGGCGTGTTAGCAGGGATAAAACACGCCTCACGAGTAATGATTCCCCGTGAAAGCGGGAGCATACTGTGCACCGCTAGCGTGACAGGCATATTAGGTGGCATGTCACAACACACATATTCAATATCAAAATTTGCAGTTATAGGGATTGTCAAATCATTAGCATCGGAGTTATCGCGACACGGTGTTCGGATTAACTGTATATCGCCATTCGCGATCCCGACAACGTTTGTTATGAACGAGATGAGAGTGTATTTCCCGGGGCTTGACGACGATCAAATCGTGAAAATGGTGCGTGATGCTGCGGAATTCAAGGGCACTTACTGCGAGCCCGCTGACGTGGCGAACGCCGCGCTTTATCTAGCTTCTGATGATGCTAAGTTTGTTAATGGTCATAATCTTGTGGTTGATGGTGGTTTTACATCTACTAAAACCATTAGGTTTAGTGTACCAGATCATTAATTAGTTGTTACAACAACATTTTTTTACATCTAATAACATGTCTCTTAGAATTTCGATTTTAAGTGTATCGTGTTTCTATTAAAACCGGATATTTGCAATCATATTTATGTTAAAATTAGCTCAAGCTTAAGTCACAAACAGCGTTACAACACGATAAATACACAACCGCAAACTGATGCAAATTGGAGGTTCGTGGTATAATACTTTCGGGCATAAGCGCGACTACTACAAAAAGAACTTTAAAGAGATAAAAACAACATAACTTTCATTATTCTGTTTATAAATACAACAATCATAAATTTCACTAAACAGAATCAAATCATTATTCAATATCAAACTATAACATTTTGATCATATTTGATGATTTTCTTTTAGATTAGATTGAAAATGTGTTGGGCTATGTTTTTAGCATCCATTGCAGCTCCATACAGGCCATTTCTTGTAAGCCCAACACAATAAAGCCCATTTTCTCCTTTCCAATGATTTGGGTACATGGGCTTTGGAAGCCCATTTTCGTTTAATAGACTATCACCTCCCTGCATTTTTGAAGCAATAATAATTATAAGAAATATAACATTATAACATGTTATCAAATGAATATTTAGACATTCTTTCATAGATTGAAAAATTTAATAATAATAACAAATACGTTACCTTAAGCCACAAATGGGTTGATCTTTTAAAACCAGTCGCGAACACGATTGCATCAAACTGATAACACTTCCCGTTCTCGAAAACTACTTCGTCTCCGCCTTTTATACTTTTCAACGCTGGCAAAACCTACTTACATATTAAATAGATCAATAATCACGTTTCTATATAACGGATAAATATAACATGTAGTAACGATAGAGAACATTGATCGTACTTGTATCTCGCCAGACTTAATCTTCTCACACGTACCCACGTCAATGACCGGATACTTTCCATCTTTCCCCTTACCCAAAAACGGACCTTGTTTCGGCTTTTGAATCCCGTACTTGGTCAGATCGCCATACGTTACCTTGCTAACGAACTCCAACAACGAGTCGACCATATGCAATGGTATAACCTTTAGCAACATTAATCCCACACTTGTCGACCATCTTGAAAGTATATGAACCTATGATACAAATGCATACAACACAAATATTGATCATCATCGTTATCATCATTATTATCATTATTATTATTATTGTTATTATTATTATATAATTTATACCCGTGTTATAGAAAAACGCGTAGTTACATATATGTAACTTAAAAAAACCTAAAAATTACCGGGCTCCGGACAACGATGGAGGTTCGCGCCCCATGAACCGACAGATCGTATGCGATTTCCATACCAGAATTTCCGGCCCCGACAACCAAAACCGCCTTGTCCCGATACGCCTTACCGGACTTAAACTCCGTCGAGTGCATTACCTCACCTTTAAACCCCTTCAACCCCTCAACCTCGGGCACGAACGCCTCGCTACTTTCTCCGGTCGCCACCACCAAAAACCGCCCTTCGTACCACCGCTCCCCACCGCCACTAACCGCCGCCTCCACCCGCCATTTCCTCACATCCCCATCGTAATTCGCCGCCTTCACGAGGTTACAAAACACCGGATTAATGTCAAAACAAGAGGCGTAATCGTTCAAGTACTTCAAGAAGTCGGTTCTCGAGACGTACGTCGGATAATTCGCCGGAAATGGGAGGTGGGGGAGCTCACAGAAGCTTTTGGATATATGAAGATGAAGACGATTGTATGATTTTTTGGTGAATAATGATGCAATGCAATCTTCTCTTTCGAGGATTATGTAGGGGATTGAGAGACGGTGGAGGCACGCCGCGGTGGCGAGCCCTGAGGGGCCCGCCCCGACGATGATCACCGTAGTTTCTGTAACTCCGGTCGTCATCTCCGGCGAGGTTATATATGTATATATATATATGTATATATGTATGTATATGTGTATGTATGTGTGTAGGTGTGTGTAAGTGTGTGTATGTGTGTGTATCTTGTGATTGTAGCGAAGTGTATGTGAGTTTATATATAGTGCACGCTACCTATATGGTATGGAGTAGAAGGGACGGCTTTTGTTATTATTATTATTATTATTATAATTAAATTTTGGATGGAATTAATTTATAATTATATTATTATTAACTTATGTCAGGTTAGGTATTTATGTGGTTGTTACAGTTATGTTGATGATACTGTAAGTTTGTTATGTTAGTTATTTTTTGTTGGGTCTCATGATCGGAAAGTGATGTGTATGACGTTATGGGCGAAGGATATAAGGGGCCGGGGGGTTGGGGGCGTCTTTTTTCTTTCTTTCGTTAGTGGTGTTAATTTTTGGACTGGTAGTGTAAATCTTTTTATATATATCGAGTTCGTCCCTGTTAGAAAGACTAATTGTAGGCGTCCACTTTCTTTTTTTCGTCTGTGGTGTTAGTTTTGGCCCGGTAGTGTAAATCTTTTTATATATATCGAGTTCGTTCCTGTTAAAAAAACTAATCGTAGGCGTCCTCTAGCTTTCTTTTTTTCGTAAGTGGTGTTAATTTTTGGTCCGGTAGTGTAAATCTATTTGTATATATCAAATTCGTCCATGTTAAAAAAATTAATCGTAAATATGCTTAGTATGATTTGGTATGGGTCGAGTAGATGTTTGTCTTTTATTATTATGTCTTATATACTCTCTTTTTGGTTCATATATAAAGCATAAAATTGAGTCTCTAAAAATATTTAGTTCGGTTGTTTGATTTTCCAGTGTTTTCATTAGTTTTTCCGACAAGTAATGAAAACTCTAGTAGTTTCATTTTTTCTTTTTAAAAACATGAATGGTTGTTATCGTTTATAACCATTGATGTTATTAACTAAACGATTTAGAAGTACTTTATTTTTTATAATACTTTTCTTATATAATATTTTTATGGGAAATTTTCCGATTTCACCGATCGACCAAATCATGTTACTAAAAAAATATTAAAAAATAATATTTACTTAAAAACAAACCAATCAAGAAGCGACACGTGGACGTTTATTATCCCGTTGGCGAGGAAAACTCATAATTCCTGCGTGACATGTCGTTTTGTATGGGTTCCTAGCTACTAGGCGATGAAATGAGCGTTTTTCTTCGCTGATGTGGCATATTTGAGCTTTCTCTCGATGATTAGACGAGAAATCATTAGTTTTTCTTGCCCGGAATTATGGAATTGCCTCTCCTCACCCAAACTATTGGAATTTTTTAGTTTGTTTATATATATAAATAATATTAATTTTAATTATTAAAATGTAATATATTAGTTGTTGCAAAGTTTGATAAATATTATAAATTTTTATAAACTATTTACATTAATAATATAATCCGTAAGTTTTTTTTATATTTTATAACTTTTCTACTAGCTTTAGTAAACTTGTGTTTTACATGGGTTGAATAAATAAAATATTAACATAATAAAATTTATTATTTATAAAACGATATTTTAATATATGATATGACTGAAATTACGTATGAGGTACGATTATAAGTAATAAACAATGATATCAATTTTTTAAAATTTTGTTTCTAAATTTTTTTCCAAAGAAAATATAAACTCTAAAACAAACCATAAAAAAATGTTATTTTAAAATATTCCTTATTATAACTCTCAAATTTAATTATTTTTATTTTAAAAAAGATAACTTTTTAAAGATACCAATTTTATAATATTCATATTTTTAAAAAAGTTTTATGCTTTAGAAAAATATATTATTTTATATTCAATTTATTTATTAGAAATAACATTAATAAATAGATATATTTCTTAATTCATTTAATTTAAAAAAAGTGTTAAATAATATTATTAGTAATTAAGGTAATATATTTAATAACAGAGAGAAATGAAAAAAATTTGATGAGGATGATTGTGGTGTTACCACGTGTCATCTCAAGATACTATTTTATTAGATTAAGATATTTACTTTTAAAATTATTGTAACTTTCCTATCTATTATAAATCTTTGTAACTTTTGTACTTATTATTTTTTATAAAAAAAGTTATTTAAATTAAAATAAAAATCTCACCAGTTTTTTAAACATCTCGCAAAAGAAAAGAAAAGAATTTATCTTGTTTGTTACAAAAATTCCGCATGTTTCAATATCAAAAGAAAATTCTAGATAAAGAATCTATCTAGTTTATAACAAATCTCTCATGTTTTAATATTAATAAAAAATTTCTAACAGAAAATCTCGATACTTTATTAAAAACTAGTTTAAATTATAAATTTTTTTAAATATATATATTAATGAATTTTAAAAATATAATTAAAAATGTACATTTAGGTTGTAAACCTCGCTTGGTGGTAATATTTAAATTAGTCAAAGTATATTTTGGTAATTTTGAAAGTCAAATATGTATTATGGTAAATTGTTTAGGTCAAGTGGTCATTTTAGTAAGTTTTTGTATTTTTATAACATATGTACGTATTTGACTAAAAATAATCATTTAATTTTCATATTAAAATAGTGTCGTGTAATTTATGCAATAAATTCCAAAACTGCCCTTGGTACTGTTCATCCAACTTCTTTTTTAATATATAGGATAATTAGGTTTTTATTATTACCGAATAAATAGTTGAAGATCTGGTATAATTAAATATTAAGCTAGTGGCCTAGCGGTTATGCTTTATAGATTTGTTATAAATTCTAACTTGAACATACGTATTTTACATTGTTTTCAGAGCCGAATTGGATTGGAAAGTTGATTAGTAACCGCTTACATAAACAACTCGCGTAAGTATGTTTTAAATACGAACTGGTTTCATTTGAATCGACTAGTTATGAGTTGGAACAGCTGAACCGACGAACCGGACATGTGGTTGGACCAAATTTTCAATTTTTTTAATTTTACTTACTTTTTAATTACTCACTTAATAATTTATTAACTCTAGCTTTATGTACTATTTATTTTAGACTTATATTTTGATAACGTGAATCATACTAAATGAAAAATTGGTTTCATATTTTAATGATGTATATGTTTTGGTTAATTCAACGATCCCCTTGATTATAAAAGCATTTGTATCTTATAGTCAATCACATCAACAAATAGGGATAGGTTAACTTCCAATTAAATATATCGAAACGTCTCATTAAGTATATCGTGTGCATTAACTACCGTGTTAGCATTGGGTATATATATTCTTTTAAAGGTTAACCCACGTCTCACTATAATTTTTTGCTTAAAATTTATTTATTTATTTTGTGCAACTTGAACCCATATTACTAGTTTAATAGAAGTAAGGTCTATAACCGCCGGACAAAAAGGGGCTTAATATAAAGCATGGGGGTGTATCTTCTGCCTTCACATTACACGTCAACATTCACAGTGAAAACCTTAAAAATATATGAGTGTGTTTCTTATATTATATGGAATGATTTGTGAATGAAAGAGAGATAAAATGTTATTGTTAATTGATATATTTGAAGAATCACTGTTTAATCCCTATAAATTTTTTAATATTTTTAAAAGTGGTTGTGAGTGGATGTGAGGTAAAAAATAATGATAATTGTATAAAAATATTATTTAATTGAAAATGAGGGAGAACAAATAGTGTTTTTTAGTGTAATTATATGTATAATGATAATGAATCCACTGTGAATGCTCTAAGAGTGTCATATTAACGTCATGTCACTTTTTAATAAGTTTCCATATATCTCCTAGGGTGTTTAAAACCGGATATGCAGACTTTCAGATATTCGAATTTCGTTTATCTGAAAATTTCGGATAGTGGGTTTCAATATCCGAATTTGAATCCAAAATTTCGGATAATCCGGATTTCTAAAAAATATGTAATTTTAATAAATTTCATAAAATCAATTTTTTAACACTTTATATAAATTTCGAATATCTGTAACTTCTAAGAAAATATCTGAAATATTCAAAAATATCCGAAATTTTTAACTGAAGTACGAGCTTCTCTTTGGGGACGTACTAACCTAGTACCCTAAGGTTCCGTACTCAAGTAAGAAGATGATCGGATTAGCCAGCGGGTCATTAGTGATTCAATTAACCGTTCAAAACAGTTACAAAATGATAAAAAAAAATAGTTTCCATGTAGGCAAACCTAGTTGGAACTGGATGGTAATGGTGATAATTGCTTAATAGTTATTTAGTTATATCAACGGAAAACCTTTCAACATGAGCTCCATCAATATCATCAACGGAAAACTATTAGTGTTATCTTAGTTGCTACTACTAACTATGTTATCACTGATGTTAGTTAGCATAGATCAGTTGCTACTAATGCACATATGCAACTATTTGTTACTTTGCCACTGATTAGTTCCTACTGGTTATTTTTTCAAAACAACTTTTCATCGGTTATGTACATCGATGCAACTTCCAATGTGAAACTGACATGTCAAAATAGAATATATATTTTCTTGCTGACCAGACAACTCGACCCAACGAGAGGCGATGCCCACTTGGAAATCCTTCATGGTTTAAGGGTTCGCCCCTTACAACAATTGAGGTTCCATGGTTTTTGAAATCATAACATTCTTGAATGAGTATACACTCTACACCTACTAACTCATATCAATGTCCGTTTGATTTCCTTTTTGATTTTAAGTAAATGCAAGTATACAAAAATGATATAGATTATACTAAGTGACCAACAATAACTATACATATTAGTTTTCAGTTTATTATTATATAACTTTAATCAAGAGACAACAAAGATGACTCAATGCGGAAGAAACAAACAACTAAGAAGCTCTTTGACAATATTATGTTGAGTGATTAAGAGACCTGGTTGAATAATAAATAGTCTTTTAATCAAACTTGTCCATTAAAAGTCTCCACATATCACTAAAATGTGTATTTTAAGTAAAGCAAACATACTATGCATCTTACTGATTTATAGATAGTCTTTTAATAGAATTATTAGATTAAGGGTTATTAGATTTTAATAATCATAACTTTCATTTATTGGCCGTGATTAATCCCAACTCAGAAAATGTTTACAAGCACTCCTAAATTTGAATTTATTTTCCTCCAATGATCCCTTACTAATTGAGAGTTAACTCTCGTTAGTTTTTTCGATGAAATTAGGCCGACTTTGAGCCATTTTCAACTACAACACCGTCTAGTCTCAATTAGGTTCGTTTTTCATTGTCTAACCTCTATCATCACATGAAATCTACCTCCAACGAGTTCGGTGGTTCAAATCAAGAGGTGGAGATTGACGGGTTTTTGGGTGCGGAATTTTCAAATTGATGGACCTGATGATAGATTTTAACTTTCTATTTAGTGTTTTGGCCGCAAAAACAGTCCACGTTATCAAAAAACTAACGAGGTTAACTCTCAGTTAGTGAGAGATCGTTGAATAGAAATAAACTCTAAGTTGGGAGTATCTATAAACATTTACTGAGTTGGTATTAATCCCGGCCAATAAATAAAACTTGGGATTATTAAAATCCAATAACCCTTAGATTAAAAACGCCCAAACATTACCTAACTAAAGAAAGAAAGACAAATACATCAAATATAGTTATCACTTATTTTTCTAATTCACTTGGGAAGATTTGAAAGTTAGTTTTCTCATTAACTCGTTTCTTTCTAAGATAAAAATGTTATTATCTCTCTCAAACTCAAATAATATCATGTTATCTAAAAACACTATGATACCAAACATAGTGATTTTCATATATATGACATAAATGCCTTTTTGCTCATGTAAAGATTTAAGTTAACATATCTTAAAGTCTAATAATTACAAACATATCTAGAAAAATCACAGTTCAAAAGTAGGGTTTGAGAGGTTGGACGAGGACAACTTATTCTATCAAACAGGTTAACTAGGTTATTGTTGAAGAGACAAGGTTTAACGTTTAAGAACGATGTTTTAATATTTTTTTGTGATAAAGCATATAAATATGAAATTTTGAACCACGTCAAATAATTATATTGCTTAGCGCAAGTGGTTGAAGTGAGGTACTCAAGACAATTAAAAAATAACAAGGTTTTGGATTCGAGTCTCACTTTAAGCAAAAATTGCACAGGGTTAAGACAAATAGTTTTTCGAGTTGTAAGTTTTTTTTAGATGTTGGGGGTGCGATGTCAACTAGGATATGAATAGATGTACCCGATTGATATAACACTTATTATTCAAAACAGAATCACACATTTGACATTAAAAAATATAATTATGATATTAATAAAGTTTTCTTAATTATATGAAATCTTAGTGTATAACACAAGCAATGACTGTTTCTTGCCGTCTATTAAGTATTAACGATGGCCATTAAACTATGTTTTGGTTCTTATTTAAATATATGCTTAAATGATTGTCGTTTAATTAAAAAAAAAGAAAGAAAGTGAATAGGTGGTGAATTTGTTGTTTGTGATAGGTGGATCCAAATTGTTTGTTTTTTTAATTTGGCAATTTAACCGTGGTACGGTTTGAAACTTGAAACCGATCGTTTAACATTTATTACTTATATATTTCATTTTCACTTGTAACTTGTAATTATCGTTTTAAAATGTTAAAGAAAAGGAAGACGGTTAAAACCGTCAAACCAAAATGTTAAAGTTTTAAATTAGTAGAACCGGCTGGTCTATGCGACCAACCCAACCCTCCTTGTTTTGTTTGTTTTTTTTAATTGTAACTAGTATTAAGTTCCACGCGTTGCGGTGGGGCATGAAACCATGTCAAGTAGCACCAATTTTATACCACTATTAATGACCAGCAATACCGGAAAAACTCGTATTAAATAAAAATGGAAAATATAAAATCGAACTAAAAGTAGACGTAAAAAAGTTGAACCGTACGTAAAACACTAAAAAAACAATAAACTAAGTCAATCTAAGACACGAGCGTTGTGACGGGTCGTTAAACTAGGAAAAAAATATGCGTAAAAATGTTGAACCACACGCGCACATTGCGGCGTGTTAACTCGTAAAATTTAAAACAAAAAGTGAAACGAAAAATTTCTGAAAGATTAAAAGTATAGGAAAACAAAGTTGAAAGTGAAAAATTGTAGGCGTTAATATAAAGAATGTAAAAGTATTGGAGTTAAAAGTAAGAAAATAAAAAAAATAAAAACAAAACAAAAGTAAGTACAACCTACTAAAGTTTAAGTACAACCCATAATGCACGTATAATTATGTAATTCCCAAAATGCTTATTCAAATCCTTCACATTTGGTTCACCCCCATTTAAGAATTAGTTGACCAAAAGCCAATTAAAAGTACAACATTTAAAACATAAGATACAACTATAATGTATAAATCAAGTTGATAATTAGTTGTATATTAATTAGTTCATCTTGAAATCTTTGACAAAATTGGTTAAATCATACGGTAAACACCCTTACCGTAAAGCAACAATTATTAAAGAAGCATGTATGAAAGATGTGATTTTGAACTAATGTATTATCTTTACATAACATCCGAAAAAGCTTAGAAAATACAACATTTGTGTAGAAGGATTTGGCCAAATTAGCTAGTTTGACGCTTAAAACCACAAACCAAATTGTATAACTAATTCGATTTGATAATTTTGTGATTCGTTGACTGAATGATGAAGAAGCCACCTAATGAAATTGCTTCGGTTTTACGTGTTCAATCTGTTTTTCTTTTTCTTTTAAAAGACAACAATTTTATTTTAGAAAAAAGGGAACTAGCAAAAAGCTAGCAATACAAACAAACCAAACAACATCATGTGATTTAAAATCAATAGCAAATTAGATGAATAAGTAATCCCCTCTTTTATGTCTAGTGATTTTCATTTCCACTTCTATACAAACATCAAATAACATGACCATACATACTTAGCTTCAAGGTACGACTTATTTTGTTTCGTGAAAGTAGTCTCTATTTGGTAGTCGAATATGATACAAATATCGGGTAGTTGTAAAATCGTGTTATATTAAGAGTTTCAAGGTATAAAATAACTATGATGACAAAAATATTGTCAAAAATTGGTATATTATAATATATATTAAAATGTTATATCGGTAAGTACTGAGGTTTTTTATTGGTTTATAAATTGGCCACAATAGTTTTGATAATTTGTAAAAGGTCCTCACAAGGTACACAAGATAGTACTAAAGATACAAGACTCTCTTTTTCTTTTTCTCTAATCTAAAGAGAAAAGTCGATGAAACGATGGTGATCAAGGGAGGTGCTCCGACTAGGAGCATGCAACAGATGGAGATGGACCATACTGGTGCTGACAACGACGGCAGTGGTTTTGTTACGGTCTGGTAGGGATAAACGAAGGGGGTTTGGCCACTTATTTTCTCCCCCATTACTATCCACCGACGCACGATTTCTAGCTTTCCTGATATCCGCTTCTTCTCTTCCATGAGGACACCACCCTCTATCGATATCAGTTCACATCAAGGATGCCGGTGATGAACTTCCTCTCTAGCGGTTGTCAAGCCAGTTATTTAGGTGTTTGTTCACACTTTTGTATGAATAATCTGTAAATTGTTCTCACATGTTTCATCTTTATCTGTGAAACCATAATATGCTTTAGTGAAATTTTGTAGTAAATTGGTTGAGATTTTGTAACGATGAATGCAATTTGATATGCTTTTGGGAAGCTTAGGTTTTTTGGAGAAAATTAATAACTTAAATGTTTCAATATTATTTGTGTATTTAAATATTTTTTAGTTACACAACAATTCAGGACTATGTTATTAAAACATTATATTGGTCCTTACAAAAGAACCCGTGGTAACGCGCGGGGGTCATATCTAGTTGTAGTTATTCCTAATGCATCAAACATATTTACTATGTTATGTGAGTTGTTAACTCTTAATTTACGACGAACATGTGTTATATGATCTACTTGTGTAATTATAGTCTACAGACATGTGTAGCTTCATAGAATACCGATATACTTATATATGTTAGGCTAGAAACTTGTGTATTAATACACAAATTGAATAAAGAAAATATTAAATTAAATATTAAATAGTTAGTAATAAAGATTCAGGAAATTAAAAAGAAAAATTAATTACACAGTTATTTATTAGGTGAAAAATAAAAGCAAGACAAATATACGGTAGTAATAAAGATTTAGTAATTAAGAAAGAGAAGCAAAAAAACTTATTTATTTGATGAAGAAAGAAAAACAAATAAGTGCACAACCAAGTGACGCTCTTAACTTCAATTATTTATTTATCATATATAGATCTTTTTAAACAACTTATTGCATCACTGACCGGTCCATCCGATTATTTTCATTACTCGAGTACGCAAATCGAGATCACTATTAGAAGAAAACTCACCATAAATGAAAGAAAACCATCTGGCCCAACCTGAAATCCTTTTTTTTACGCAGATTTTGTTGTAGGTAGGACTTGAACTCAAAACCTTTCTGTATTTAATAAAGTTTTGAGGTACTCACATCAACCACTGGGATAAGGATAATTGGTTATCATATATAGATAATATAGATCAAGTAGATATTTATCATTTGAGATGTCATGATTGATCATCAAACTTGGTGTAATCGTTTAAGTTTAGTTGTTTTTTCAGTCAAGAAATTTAAACATCACAAATTTATGACATTACACCTGTAAATCGAAATACACAAGAAGCTTTTACTAAATTTGTCGAGAAGAATACCAAAGTATAACAAATAACATAAAATATAAAGATAAATGTAATGTTTTTAAGATATACTCCTTCTCTTAACCATCAATACATGCATCTTGTAAAATTTAAATCTTCAATCTCTTCAATAGAAGAAAGACATTTTACCATCACAATGTCCTCATGAGACACAGTTATAAAATTCTAATGTTATTCTTAATTAGATGAGTCTTAAACAATGTTTAGTGTTTGTTTAGTTAAACAGGAACTTAAATGACATGTAATAAAAATCCTTTTAGTAAAGTATTTGGAGCTCATATTATTGAAACAATATAGGAAAATTGTGTTTGGCGCCCGTTAAGAGTTTAGAGCCCTATGAGTTTGGGCCCATTTTAATCATTTTGTAATGATGTTTAGAGTATCACTTGTATCCATGTCATCATGTTTGAAGCCCATAAAATGTTCGCTACGTATAGTCTTTCAAATAAACGAAAGTCGTAGATATGATACAATTTTGGTGTGTTATTAACCATTGAAGTTATTACACATGGCATCAAAGCTTCTAATTTTATACAAGATTCTGAAACATGGGGATTTGCCTGTTTGGCAATGAATGAATCTAATTTCCTTACCAAGTCAAAGAGTTAATCCCATGGGTCTTGTTTTTTTCTTTTTTATAAAAGAACATATATGACTAAACAATGATACATTTTTCTAACCCTTTTCTAGTAAAATTTACTATATATAAGTATTAATTTACTTGTAGATATGTCATTTGTTTTGTAGGTATATATGCTATTTACTTTGCCTAATAAGAGGAGTTTGATATATTTATACGTTAGTATAGTTCACATTGTAACTTTAAGAGGTGTTCGTGTTCCAACCATCTCAAAAGTTGTAATACCTATTAATAATATTTGGTTGAACGTAGATATACTTTATACTTCGGATGTAAACTTATTGTTACAAACAACGAAAGGAATGCATAATTTAATGTTATTGTAGGTTTATTAGGAGAGTTGTATCACGTGACCCTCATGGATTAACTAGTACCACGTACATGATATTTTATGCAACGTTCGTAACTTACCATGAGATGGGTGACGAGAGCGTGAATGGTGGCTAAAAGTATCCTTAATATGCACTTTACCGCCTATTTTATGTTCTAGTTGCACCTTGATTCACACGCTTTGTTTCATCACCATGTTCATAACTTATTAAAAACAAACAACTATACGTATCTAATCCAACCGTACTACATCACAAACTAGGATGTTGCATATGATGTCACGTATTACATATATATTTGATTTAAACATTAGTGATAATAAAGTCAGATACATGAATATGGTAGACATAAGAATGTGAAGTCATGTGTCTCATGCCTATTATGTATGCTATAACTATAACAGTAAACTTATATATATATATATATATAATTAACACTTTACGATATCATGTTATTCATATACAAAAATCAATGTACCTTTAATTTTATGGTGTAAATATTACATCTAAGGGTTAATTACATAGATATTTGTGGTTTGGGTATAACTAGTTTTGTAACAGCTTTAAATCTTAACCATTAATTTTGTAAGTAGCTTGTATCAAAGGTAATTTTCGTTAACTTTTCTAGTAATTTAGGATAACATGTAAGTACCCAAACATGTTGCTTTTACTGTCGTTTCTATTAAATTAAGAGGAAAAATTAGACTTAATATTTAAACTCATTACAAAATTAAAAATCACTAGATAAACGTGTTACTTTTTCTTAATACCTAAACATGTTTCTTTGTCTCTAGTATACAAGTAATTTATTCTTTAACTAATTTCATGTTATGTTGTTTTTATATAGATTGACCATAACCATCAACTTGTTTCCCATGATGCTAACAAAATGGAGTACATTTTCTTGAAACATGCATGAGTCATAGATTTGGTGTCCCCTTTTTGGGGTTATTATTCCATGAAATAAAGCATGAGATAAAGAACTCAAATACACATGTGAAAAGTGTAAAACCTTTTTAACTTCAAACCTTTTAAAGTCTAACTTATGAGAAAGCTGTTTTGGTTTTAATTATTAGAGTTAATTGTTTTTTTAATCCTTGTGGTTTCATAAAAATTATCATTTGAATCCAAAAGTTTAAATTTTATTATTTGCATTCAAATATTTCATTAAAATTGTCATTCGAATCCATTTAACTACGCCTAATTAACAACATTAATTTTTTCACTTAACTTTTCTACGTTAGGGATATTTTAGTCAAACAAGTACAAAATAAAAAACCAGCGTTACGTGAGGGGTTTTATGAGTTCAAAAAAATATACACATAATTTTATAAAGCATACATCACAAAATAATATACATATAAATAAGAAACAAGTCATACGACACAAA
The DNA here is from genome assembly GCA_025215565.1 of Flaveria ramosissima. Classification (NCBI taxonomy): domain Eukaryota; kingdom Viridiplantae; phylum Streptophyta; class Magnoliopsida; order Asterales; family Asteraceae; genus Flaveria; species Flaveria ramosissima. The sequence continues at coordinate 26,606,668 of CM046045.1, forward strand.
CTGTTTGAATCATAGCTATAAAACACAAATCATTATAATAGTAAAAGAATAATGAACAATATAACATTAACAGTCTCCGAATAATAATCGTCAAATACCAATCATCGTAACCATAATTAAACTTTAAACCAAAGAATAAAACCCCTCATGTGGGGCTAGTTCTTTATTTTATAATTGTTTTGATTAACATACTCCTAATGTAGAAAAGTAACGGAAAAAATTAACGGTAGTTGGTTGTAGTCGAATTGATTAAAATGATAATTTTAATGATACTTTTAGATGCAAATTACAAAATTTAAACTTTTGAATTCAAATAATAATTTTACGAAACAACATTGATGAAAAGACACCTTACTCTAGTTATTATGTTGGTATGTTACCAAACATAATATACTAACATAGTAACATATGTACATGTATGACTACATTTGATAAGAAGTTTTCTTAAAGTTTTAGGTTAAAAAATATATATTTGTAAAAAAGATTTGTTTGACGAGTATGTTTTTCATAACTTCAAATATTATGAATGGAAACCAATAGACTACTTTCTTTTTTCCAGTGAACACACTCTTTTTGTTTTACGTGTACTTTAATTTGAAAATCACAGTACCAACACTCTAAAGAATTTTAACTTACAAACTTATATGTTTGGTAATTTCTGAATAATTAAGTGCTGAATCATTAAGAGGTATAAACTATTAAGAGCTAGTATATTGCTTAACTATTCAAAGGTAAATATCTGACTAATTCATATAAAAGGTCTTAATCATTCAACATTAGCATAATGCTTAACCATTCTGAGGCAAATGTCTGAACCATTCAGACATTTGCTCGCGAAACAAACAGTCTAAACCATTAAGTGTTAAACCATTCAAACATCTGAACCATTAAGAGGTTAAAACAAACACTCCCATAGTTGGATATAACATCATTTACCATCAGGACATCCTTCTGAAAACAACTAATAAAACTAGTATTAGAAAAGGTTTCTAACTCGTAAATCAAAATCCGTCTTAAAGGTTTTATATAGGCTTTATAAGTAATTTCTATATGGTTATTACGAGTTAAAGTTATAATACTTAGTTCTAATATATGGATAATAAACTCATATATAAAAAACTATGGATAATAAATTCATATATATAAAAATTCATATACTTAGATATGAAATAATCAATTTTGTATAACTAGTTACCATGTCAACCGTTGAAAAACTAACTACTATAAAATTAAGTTAAATCGTCAACTTATTTAACTATTGTACTCTAACCCAAATAATTGATTATCAATTAGTTAGTTCCTTGAACTAACTACAAGTCTACAACATGCTACCTAAAGTTTAGAGAATTTGTCCCTAAATGTCTCATGTCTTGTTTATGTGGATCACTTATTAGACTTAATGATTGAACTTATTTAGTTAGTTATATATATTAAACATCCTTAATTGCATCGAATATTGTTTAAGCTTTAGATAATTGTCAAGTTTTAGACTTTACCATGGATTGGGCTTAACATGGGTCAATTAGAATTGGGCCTAATAACAATTCTAAAAGTAAACACTAAACAGGCTGTAATGCTGTATGCATTTATGGCTTTACGCTATCTCTAATGTTTACACGAGTCAATTAAGGAATGTTCTTCAATCATGTGTTTTAAAATGGTATGCTGATTTCATTTGTTACTTTTGTAATAAAAAAAATATCCTTAGTCCAACTGCTTAAGGTGAGGTACATATAACATGTAAATATGAGTATGTCACGAGTTCAAGTCTTAATTTGAGCAAAATTGCTCAGAGTTGAGCCAGAGAGTTTTCTCAGTAATGAGTTTCCGTATGAGGGTGTTGGGGTGCGGTCCTGGCTGGGAAACGGATGGGTAAGCTCGATTAAGATAACATATATCATCCGAAGCAGAGCCGCACATTTGCCGTAAAAAACAAGTTGTAATCATAAGTTTATTTAATTATTGCATCTTAGTCGAAACTTAATTGATGGTATGTCCAATATTATTTTGTAGTCATCTAACCTGCCGTGTAATGTAATTGATTCGCTAATTAAACCAGTTTTAAAAACTGAATAACTACATAATTAGTTTTTATTGGAAAAAAAATAACCAATTTAAAATAAAATACGAATTTATTTTGGTGTGTAGTGGTATATTTAATAAAAATATAAAGTTTAAATAATTAAATAATATAGCCTGAATTAATAAACGAGATTAATAAATATATATAACAAAAAATATTAAAACCCAGCGCACGAAGTAACCGCCAGTTCAAATAAGGAAGGTTCATATAAACTCAATCATGCTGGTTATATAACCGTTTCCCAATTAATCCGGTCCAATTCTAAAAACATTACCGAACATTCAACTGACCAGTCCGCTCTGTTCCAAAAACATCACCAACAACTCAACAAGGCAACAATCCCAAGCAAAACATCTTTTTCATATATCTAAAATTGTATAATGTATAAAATGAATTTCTTTGTCTATCTACAAAAGTAACATACTCATTTGCTCTCTATTCATAAAACATCTTTTCCCAAAATACCCTTGAGAAAATGCTACTACTATTAATCTTCATTTTCAAATGATCATTATTAGCACATATTTTTTTAAGATTCAAATTCTCCTGCTTGATTATATCCACACATAAACTCAACTGTCTTATTGCTTCTCTTTTCTCTTCATCTTTCTCAACCAACATCATCTTCTGAATCTTGTTTTCTTCTTTCAGTCTATCAATTTCTTCCCTCAAGTTCATCAATTCATCACTGTTTGATTCACTTGAAGATTCTCCAACACGAGTTTGATGATCATCGGTTTCTGATTCGTTAGAATCTTGATCATGGAACAAGTCAATTGAGTCAGAATAGCTGTCGTAGGACTTGTCCACGTCAGTGATCGTTTGGGGAGTTTGGTGTCGGGTCAAAAGGCGAGTACTTGAGTCAAACTCAAACTTGGTGGCTTGATGATCATAGTGTAGGGCTAGTGCCCGATGGGTTCGATATAAATCCTCGATTAGTTTTATAAGTTCGGGTCGTTTCTTGTAATACATTTCTGCACGTTTTGCAAAAGAATCTGCTTCTTGTTCAATCAAGTTCAGCATGGATTCTGTCTTTTCATCTAGCTCTGTGAATTATGCTTCATATTAGTGTCATTCATTGTGACAAATTATCATAAAAGTCATAATAATATGCCAAAAACTACTAAAACACAGATATGTACATTTAAAGCTACATCTGATTAGGAGAATACCAGTTTTACCCGTAAGGTAGAAAAGTAGTGGAAGTTGAATTCGAATCTTATTGGAACTCAAACGCTTACAATTGCGCCACCCCTTAAAGGTTACGCGCGCTTATTTTGAGACGAGTTAAAATAGAAATGTGGATGGGAGGAAGAGTGTTTTCTAGATTGACCATAAAGTTGTCATGAAGAGTTCTTTTTGCTCTTATTTTGTTGTTACAATTGTTGTGGCTTTTATTTCAATATAGTGATCCTACAATGCTGATTTCAATCATTCAATGTGTTTATAAGTGGTATTCAACTCATTTGGTCATCCCTCTATTAAATTCTACAAGAATTTCTTGTTTTAAAATGCAATCTTTTAGGAAAGTGTTTAAAATGCAATCTTTTTTGACAGCATTGACCTTATAGCAACCTAAGTTATTCTAAATCTTGGCTAGTCAAAAGACAGAGAAGTGGTCAAGATATCAACTACAAATTGATAACACAATGGTCAAAAGATTCAAAAGTTAAACCCTGATTAACCAAAACAGAATTAAAAGGAGAAACAATGCACCAAAACACAAGAATGATATACCTGCAAGAGTGGATTGAAGCCATGGAGAGCTTCTTGTGATACTGTTGTTTTGACTGTCAAACCACCACCAATAAGCAGACAACTTCTTTGACTCCACCATTTTCAATTCACCTTCACTAATATCTCAATCTGCAAAATCAGAAAAGTTTCATAAGATGAAATTAACTGCTAAATCGTGGAGATTAACACAACGAGAAACACAATCAACAAACGGCGATCAGAGATGATCTTTTCGTTGGCCCAAAATCAATGTTAAACACACGATAGTATACCGATATTTGTGAGAACTCCCACGACTCTATTTATACAAATACAAAACTACTAAACCTAGTCAACTCAATCCTCACTCCAAAAGTAAATCAACCTATCATTATATGACTCCATCTCCTATCAAGATAAACATACTAATAAAATAAACCCTAACAACTATCTTCCATAACTTGAACATTTAATCAAGACTAACCTTCAGCTTTCCCCTATACCATTCAGAAACCATAAACCATAAATTACTCTACAATCATAACGCTCAGGTGGCGGGAAACATCTATTGAAATCAGATATTATTCAAAATAACTACAATCAAATCCACAAATTCAAACATAACACCAGCGGATTGAAGATCAGATAAAGTTTTCCCCTAAATCATCAAATCCACATCATCGAACCTCACCACTTCGTATGATGTCATATAAACGCAAATACGCGATTAACACCAGCGGATTAGAGTTTACACTTTACAGTTTATAAAACTCCGGTGATGGAGGAATTCTCAATCGATTCATAAATCATAGATATAAACCATAAACACCTTCGAAATCAAAGCTATCACTACTTCATTTACCTAAATCATCGAATAAACTTCATTCAAGTTCACAAATGATAAACAAATACTATTCTACAGAAGAATAATATTAATAAATGTAATTGTTGATGCAATACCTGAAAGAAGAAGAACACAAGCAGAGCTTCAATGGCGGAAGAATAATATTCGTTTTTAGTACTTACACACACACACTGTTGATGAAGATGATGGTTGTTGATAGTAGGGAGTATTTATATACGATGCGGTTAAGGGTATTTTCGTCCATGTGAAATATGTGACCTGTTAAGTCGTGACACGTGGCATTTGGGCCCACATGGGCGGTTGGACCCGGCGTTGGGTAAGACAAATTAGCAGTTTGAAATGTGTGAAGTTACGAATTTACCCTTGGTGTTATTTTTAATTGGAAGAAGATTGGTCATAAAGAGCTTAAACGGTTGTTTGGAGCGTCTAATAATCACGAAAAAGGAAATATATTATTTGTAAAATTTAGCATTTTTATGTAATTTTAGTATTTAGTATAATTATTAATTACTTACTAAAGATATTTATCTTCCTCTGAAAATACATTAATTTTAGAAAATAATATAGTAAAATGCGATTTAGTCTAGTAAGAGCATTCATAACCCGTTCCCTATATTTCTGTGAGTATGTTTCCTATATTATATGGTATGGTTATAAGTGGTTGTGAGTGAAGGATATGGTAAATTTACTGTTCAATTTGTATTTTGGGGAATCACTGTTCAAAACCATATAATGGTTTTAATATATTTTAAATGGTTGTGAGTGAATGAGAGAGAAAAAGTAATGATAAAGTTAAAAAAAGAGAGAAAAATTAGTGATTTTTAGTGTAATTATATGGATAAAGATAGGGAATGGGTTGTGAATACTCTAAGTGGTCTTCAAGAAGATTAAGAGGGAAAACTAAATAAAATTAGATTTAGACTTTAGAGCTCTAATAAAAAGACCTAATCGCTCACAACTAGATCATTTTCTTAGTTAAATTTATCGCCAGTAAAAAACTAAGACATCAAAAAAGTTATTCAAGCATGTAAGCGATGCACTACACATATGGAGAATTATTTTTATATAATTTTTTTCCTGAACGACAGAATGTACGTTTTTGTTTCGGAGGAAATATTTTATTTTAATCGAGCTCAATCTATTCGTTTTTCAGCCCCCTTCCTTGCCGGTTTGTTGGGTTTTGTGATACTTTTCTGTGCGTTTTTGTGTTTTTCTTTTATTTGTTCTATACTTATCTTTTTATAATAAATCTTCTTAAATTATATCTTTTTCTTTTTCATTTTTCTGATTTTTTAAATTCTTTCTTTTGATAGATCGAAAGTTTCAAATATTATGAATGTTCTCGTTGTAACGGGCAAAGTGCCACGTCCTTGCTTAAGGATTGCTAATTGTAATTATTTGTGTTAATAAATTTGCGTATCCTCCTTTTTATGTCTTGAACTTTATTTAAACTAGTAGTGTTCCCAGGTGCATTGCGCCGAAGAGCTGACACCGGGAATTCCGCTACGATCCCAAATGTTCAAACGCGGGCACATAGATACGTCACAAATGTTGTCACCTCGATTTTTACATTTTATTAACAATAATGCGGACACAAAAACACGCCACAAACAATATTAGTCCAGTTTTGGGTTGGCATGCCCGGCCATGTCTAATCACCATGTCATGACAATTGACGTGTTACATATGTGTGATTGCTACATTGAAAGATACTATGTTGTCGGATGAAGTTTGATCAGCAATCCTTATGTTTACACCACGCGCATTAGAAGTAATAAAAATAATAATTAACAACAAGGAAAGAAATATATAGGTTGGCATGTTACTTACATGTAGTTCGGGATAAGATTATGTCATGAACACTCATCAACAACCCATAAAAAAACTAAATCAGTAGCATACACTTACTATGAAGAATCAAAACAAACAATTATTGTGTATATCCTTATAAAGAGTTTCAAAAAGTTTTTTTAACAAATTTCAATCATAATTAAGGGCTTTGAAATTCATTGTTATACTAGAGCATCCAAATATTTACAAAAAAATGTCACAAAACTACCATCTCAAGGAGAACATAAAGTTAAAATTAAAGATTAAATCTAGGTTCAAGAATACATTGAAAGTCCACATTTATGTATTGATAAACTGTACACAAATAGTTTCATTTCACAAACAGAACATAACTGACATTGACAACGTAGTTTATATTCAAGATCAAAGTTAGAATGAAAGACCTTATGTTGATCTTCACTTATTCATTTTTATCAAAAATTTGTATGTAAAATGGAAGTGAGAAACAAACACCAAACTACAACCCTGCACATAAACCACACATATAAAAACAAAGACTCTTAGAACTAATATTCTCAGAACGGATCGGGCAGCAAACCGGTCGTCTTATTGGTCGACTGGTCGGACCGGATTTAAGAACCGGATGATGTCATATTAAATATATATATTTATATCATATATAGGGTTGTATATAATGGGGAGGGATCCCTTGAAAACCATATTATAAATGAAAACCATGAAAACTAGGGGTTACACATATGTAAGTACGTGTTACAACGTATACAACTAAGAGTTACGTATATGTAGGGGTTATGTATACGTAAGTGTGTGTTACCAAGTGTACAACTAAGTGTTACGTACATATAACTCATACAAGTTACGTATACGTAAGTCGTTTCACGATCATCGTCGTTCATTGGAGTTAAAATTAAAGAATATATAATGACCTCTACAAATAAGGTTGAAGATTACTTAGATATACTTTAAACAATTAAAAAGTTAAATCAATTATAAATTATGTGATTGGGTAGTGGTGTATTTCACGATTTTCAATTATAATCATGGTTTTCATTTGATCCCTCCCCTATATATAATACGATATAAGTATTTTATATGTATATTTTATAGTTATATATAAAACTCAACAATAATTATACATCCAACACTGAAATTCATCATTCGACCTACCCGTTAAACCCGTTAAAATAAAAAAAATTAAAAATAATAGAAAAATGGAAAATTCGGTCTGAACCGGTTCCCGGTTCAACAGCCGAACCGGTTCGAACAGGCCGGTTTTTGAAGAAAGAAACGATTTAGGGTGGATCGGACCAGTGGCCCAACCGAATCCCGGTCGGACCGGCAGATCCGGTCCGGTAGGAAAATCATTGCCTTAGAAAATGTTATAAAACCCTCAAAAGCCTGCACATAAACCACACTAATAAGAAGAGAAAAGTAAAGTTGACATGTAAAACTGGATATTTGTTAGAACAAAAAGATGTTAAGATAATACATGCAGGAACTATAACAGGAAGAAGCCCTTTTTCCTCAAGATGAAATGGTGATGCATATTGGTAGAGAGGGATCGATACACACGCGTAAGAATATGACGAATGTAGAGAATTTGATCTTCGTAAAATAGATTCATCTAGTACAAATGATGGGTTTACATGGCATTTATACATACTAACTTGACGGGTTATCCACAGGTTTCAAACCGGGTTACTTAACCACCAAGAATCTAATGTAACTAACGTATCTATACTAAACATAATTATAAAGTTGTCACACTAACTTATGGTAATACATACACATACTAATTAATTTAGTTTACAATAAACCCTATATATTATAACTTAATCTATCTAATTCGTATTCGTTTTGAATGGTTTCATCACAAAAATTGTATGTTGTAATCAAAATAGTTATCTATATTCATTTTTCGTTTAAATCAATGGCTTTAACCGATGATATTATGTATTGATTGAGCTAACAGATTTTGACTACATTATATGTTCCTAACCGTTGTGTGTAATTACATACGTGGCATAGCAACAACCTGATTAATCAAATGCTTCATAAACAAGTAAATAAGGATTTTGTAGGTTAACTTAGCTGTTATTATTTGTTTAATTTACACCATCAACAAATTTAGAGATGTATACTTAAGTAAGAGATGTATACTTAAGTAAATATCATATGAACATAGGTAGAGTGGAGTTAAGTGGTTTCCATCATTTTTTAAATGAAATAAAATCATTATAATATACATTTTAAGTGAAAAGATTAGCAGTCTGTTACAAAAGAACCCCGTAGCAACGCGCAAAGTTTAAATTCTAGTTTGTATTATTTATCGAGTGAATTACACATCTTCATTTTTCTATTTATTTAAAAAGGTATGGTTTTCATCAAACTTTTTAAATTAGGATATTTAACACTAGGTTGGTACCCGTGTGTACTAGTACACGAGTTAAATAAATAAATATATACATAGTTAGTAACAAAAATTAATGAATTATTAAACAAACTTTTAAAATATGATATTATTAAAATTACGTATGAGTAAGGATTTTAAATAATAAAACAAGGATATCATTATTTAAACTTTTTTTTTAATTTTTTTGTTTTTTAAGTTGCCTTTTAAACATTTTGTTTCAAAACAAACCATTATTAAGCAAAGCTATTTTTAAAATTTCCTTATTGTAACTTTTAATTTTAATTATTTCGGTTTAACAAAAATTAGTTTTTTAAACACAAGTTTTAAAATATTTCATATTTTAAAAAAGAGTTTATGTTTTAGAAAAAAAATTTCTTATTTTATAAAAAATATTTTTATAAATTGCATTTATAGAAAGAACTCTTTCTTAAATTACAAAAAAAAATAAATATGAAAAAGAATAAAATAAAATCATTAGTGGTTATTGTAATTATTTATTACAGAAAAATAAATATGAAAAAGAATAAAATAAAATCATTATTATTGGTTATTGGTTATTGTGAAAAAAGATTTAGAAGGTCTAGAATTAAATCAAGTATCTCTAAAATTTCTTTTATTAGTGTAGGTAGATCTAAGCATCACAATTCACACTGTTAAAAACGCATATAACAAACGAACTATGCCCAAGTTTTAAAACGCTTCACCCCACTTGGTAAATTGACAAAAACAACTCCACTTGGTCTATCTTTATCTAGATAATGAAATAGTTTGAAGCATCAATCAATCTTTATTATTAAAACTTTGAGATACAAACATAAACTTAAAATCACACGTACATAACAATCTTAAACACCAACTTGATGGATCTTTATTAGTTAACAAGGACACGCAACCCATCCTATGCTAAAGAACTTAACTTCTTATTTTTTTTATTTTTTATCTTTTTTCTTTGGCCGTAATCAACCATCTTAAAGACAAATAAACCATCTTTTAAACACATGAAACATATTATGATGCCTTGTTAAGGACATGAACTCATATATCAAAAGCATTAACTACAAGCGACTTGTTATGATATATGAGTTCTTCATCAACATGTGTGAAATGGTCCTTATTCTTATAGAGGACATCAATAACTCGTGCCAAATTGATCACCCGCATAATGATAGGCATTTCAACATCTTTACATCTCAAAGACTCGAGATTCATTTCTTTCCAAGCTTCTTCAACTTTCTCATTGAACAAATCATAGACATGTTGCTCACTAACATCAAATTCCTTCATGTAGCATTGAATGCCAGATGCAACATGCATTCTTTGTTGCTCCTCCTAATTATTTTTATAGATATTTGAAGAATAAATAACTGCTTAAATTTCACAATATAGAATATGGATAATATATAACATGAAGCATATGTGACAAACATGTAATGAGTAAACCTTTTTATGGAGGTTTATCACGTTGCATGTAATTGACCACCTAATAAACATTTATGTGTAATTGTTTGATGAATTTGAGTAGTATATATATTTTGCTAATGGATGACAAGGTGCATGTTGGTTCATATACCTTTTAATTGCTTCGGTAAAGATCTCTAGTTCTTTCAAAGTACCATATGCATCATAAGTGTCATCAAGAATTGTTTTCATAGAAAAAACTTTAGCTAAGAACATTCTAGAGTGAGAATATTTTGGCTTAGAGTACACGTATAAAGACCAAAAGTAGCATTCAACCAATCTATTTCTTGCATAAGATAGATTGTTTGGGACATCGAAGTCTTTCCACCACCTACAATAAATTTATAAGCATGTTGATATCGATGTGATATGTTCATATATATAACACTATCTAGAGGGAGTGAAGGAACACAATATATGTGCATACTTGTAGACTTGTAAAGACTTGTTATGAGAAGCCTGTTGGTAAAAAGGTATGTACCGCAATGCCTCGATTCTCGGCACCCTTTTATGCAAAGGTTGCTTTAGTGCTTCTTGTATTCGTTTAGCGACAACAAGTTGCTCAAAGAAGGGTCTTTTGACATGTCTTGAAGACGACCTTTTGCGAAAGCAAGAGCATCATCTAATATGACTTCACCAGAAACCCTTAGATATGCAGCCTCATACAACTCAAATAAACCTTCAATATCATCCCCCAATGGCTCCTTAAAAGCTCCATCTCTTACCTTGTAGATGTTGAAAACATCTGTTTATTTCATACGAGTCGTCATTCTTGTGCATCATGATATATAAACTTTAATATAAGCACACTAACAGCTTGAAACAAAAAAGCCATGTTGCCGCATGATTCGAAACCAAACAGGAGTAGCACCACCATTCCAATTGTCACCGTATGCCTCATAGAAGTGTTGCAGTGCTTGATTAATCTCATCCTCAAAATAATAGTCAATGCCAAGGCGTTCGACTGCGTCTACCAGTTTTAATAAATTCGTATGTTGTGTGATTATTTAATAGAAAAGAAAAACAGAAAAGTTTTGGTGAGAAAGAATGTGATGGTGACACATGTCTCACATAATTACCATTTTATTAGAGTAGAAACATAATTAAAACATCATTTTATTTTGTAAAATTACACCAAAAATAAAAAACTTTGTTCTCTTAATCTTTCGAGAGTTTACTTTATTATCTTTTAAAGAATGTTTTAGTTTGGTTTGAAAATTTGTTAAATGATGCCGCATCATATTTTACAACATTGCATCAAATATAAAAATAATAATAAAAATAAAAAGATGAATCAGTGATAAACTTTTTTTAAGTAATACTTAATTTACTGGTATAAACTAACACTATCAAATTTACACTCCAATCCTCACGGTTTTGATGAGACGAATACACCATCTACCATCATGATGTTCCTATGAGGACATTAGAAGTCGATGATCAACCCAAACAAAATCAACTGAAAACGATATGAGAACAACTAAACAATCTACATGGCGCGTCGAAAACTAACTCAAATCGATTACAGTTGGATAGTGGGTAGACTTCACCTACGAAGTTGTCCTCCAATGGTATCCACAGACAAACAACGTACGAGTTTAAAGTAAAACAATTCATATACATAATAAACCAAAACAACCAAAAAGATCTTAAAAAACAACTAATTAGAACATAAGTTTATAAGTATACTAGTGTCAATGTGATCCTACTATGTACAAAAGCTAGAATTATAGTCAAAAACCTAGAAGTCAATGAATCACATCCATGTCGCGGGTCCCAGTGGCGTTCGACACAAACCCTCTACCACCAAAAATCGGGCGCATAATGGCATCATCAAATTTTCTCCAATAGTAATGGACCGTGGTTGTAGGATTGTTGAGTAGCATCTTTAGACTCGGTTTGGTCCTTAGGGTTCCGTGATTTCCAGTCTCCGGATCATCATCATTGTGTCCGTTTTCTAGAAGTGGCATTGTTGACACTGATGATGTTGGGCTAGATGGTTCTGTTTCGGCTGAATGTGGTAACATCCTCTTTATTAGGGGCTTAGTTAGCAACCCAAATACCTACGGTTAAGAAGAAAGGTGTGTGTGATTATTTATCGTTAAGAAAATAACAATATATTACCCGTGTCTAAAACATAAACCTAAAATGCGCCCAAAGCATCTGGTGGTTAAGATGTCTTTAGGTTGATGTTTGCAAAAAATTATTTCATGGGAAAAAAAGAAATAACAAACTCATGTATCCTTAAAGAACTCGGGTTATACCTCTAAATGTCAAAAGGAAGTATGGGTGTGGCTCGTAACGGGTCAAAATGGATTTGGGTGTCAAAGCACATAGCTTTCTTTGTAGTAAAAACATGTTGACCTAAAACGCGTTTTGTTAAAGCACTTTTAAAACTTCTATTAATAATTTGGGTTATACATCACAGAAAAAAGATATTATCACAATATAAAAATACATATCTGGCTACTTTTGACCCTTTGAGATGTTTCATTTTGTTTGTAAGTTATTTATATTACACATTTGATCTCTTATAAGATAAACTTAACCCGAATCAACAGCATCACAGTTTCAACCTCTACTCAAATTAACTGGTTTTTGATATTTTCAATTGTAGCATTATTTAGGTTGCAGGGCAAAAAAAATTGCTACACTGAACTCACTAGGAAAATGTTTTAAAGATAAAAACTGAAAATTTTGGACCAAAAGTTCAAATTAACAAAAAAAAAGTGCACTCTTTGTAATGAAATGCAACATATAAAATTTGAAGAATATGTGGGTAATGAAGGGATTGAGATGCTTACAATAGTACTGAAAAGAACAACACTAATGGTGCTGGTGATCAAAAGTGCATTTGCAGGCTGAATTGTTTGTCCAGATCCAGTAAACTGCAAATAAATCAAGAAATAGTACTTAGATTAGTGAATATATTTAAAAGACAAACAATGGACCCAATTCCTTTGGGCGACTTTCAACCCATTCAACTCAATGAACCTACTTCACTTCAAGCTATTTTGGTCCTCTACCCATTAGAGATAAAACTCGATAAGTAAATTGGTCGAAATAACACAGAGAGAAGAGTGATAAGCATAAGATCAAATATGTGGATCAAGCTTGGTATCTTCAATAATCAAAATGGGTCAGTAAAGGGTCAAACAGCTTGGCCCACCACGCACAGGCCCATTTGGTTCCCAACCCACCATATTTCAATTGATTCATGTTTCTACCAAGTTTACCTTCTTATAAGCAAGTGCAATAGATACGGCTCCTCGCATTAGACCAGCCCACCAAACTATAAACTGTAAAAGATTATAATATAACTTAAGCGTTACAATGAATGGTCCAATGATTAAGAAATTTAAAATATATTATAAGTTACTTACCTGCTGCTTGAACCCGATTTTTTCATTACTATTCCTCCCGGTTAAGTTGGATAAACATGAAAGAGGCAATATGAAAGCTGCTCTTCCAATCATAATCAGCACAAGCAGTATACTACTTGCCCAGATGGATTTTCCAGGGCTGCAAAAATAAATCATGGTTACAAAAGCTGCTCTTCCAATCATTATGTGACAATAAGTGTTGTTAATAACAAACTCAGCCCTTTATGGTATGTTACAAAAACCACTTGTTTGGTCAGCCCAACTCAACCCCATTTTAACCGTACCCATTTTTTCACCTCAAGTAACATGCCCAAAAAGAAAGAAAAGAAAAAAGAGGTTCAGTCAATAAGGTTGTTTACAATGGTTACCTGTCTTCAACAAACTTCCATTTTCCAACATCCAATGAATCCATACCAACATACAGGAAAATAAAAATTTCTGCAATAAATGACATCGTTGCAAAAGTATGCCTGCAATCCACGGTAATGTAAATATTTATTACCAAAAGTACGTAAGTTTATGAAGAAAAAACGTATTTGAAAGGGAGTTTGAAGACATTACACACTTTGTAGTCACTTGTGATTTATGAGTGACATTATGCCACGCGTAATGTGACATTACAATCCCACAAAAGAAGACAGTAAGGATTCCACTTAATCCAAAAACCTGGAGTTAAATAAAGTTAGTTTGTGATAAAAGAATTACAATAATCCCAAACATAAGGGTTTACGTAGAGGCTGGAATGTTGATCCATTAATTTAAATTAGGTCAAATTGGGTGGTATTTTGGCAAAATGTCAAAAAACAAACCCATGGACTTCATCTTATATGATTAATTCCCTTTCACTAGTAAAAACTCAACAACTAGGTTCCTTTTTAGCATATTTTTTTCCCTAAACTTTATATAGAAGACCTGTTTGTTGATTTACTATAAGTTTAGGAACTTTACAAGTTGACAAGAAAATAAATTGTCCAGGGACTTGTGTGTGGATTCATAAGAAGTCCATATTGACTTTGGACATTTACCCGACCTGTTTTTGACTTTTGACCCAGACTAGAAAGGTACACAGTTTGAGCCAAACCCTACACAGATCACCCAAACTGCCCTTAGAGCAATATATGTGTTAAAAAGATGTGGAGCACTTACTTCAGCTGTAATGTACGAAAGGTAAGCCATGACTATCATGAGAGCTACTTCACGATCAGTTGAGTGTCTGAAATTTGACAAAAATTCATTAAAGCATTCATAAATAGTACCCAATACATCATAAGACTACTCAAAGCAAGTCAAAACAGGAGATAGATGTGTGTTTGTACAGGTCAAGTTCTATTCAGAACTAGTAATATGTTGAGAACTTGTACATAGTGCATAGAAGATAATCAAGGTAGTGAGAGAGAAAAAGTGGGCTGTTGCGTAACCATCTTATGTATCACATTTAAAGCACAAAGTACAAATTCAGCATGGGTTCTCGCAGTTCTCAACATATTCTTGGTTCTGAAATGACCCCACAATGTATCTTCAATATTTCAAGTACGAATTCAGTGTCAATATATGTGGCCCCACATATATGGCTTACTATATATAACATCATACATCCATAACACAAAACCATGTGATTGCTTTATTCATAATTAAAATTTTAATGGCTGGTAAAGAACATGAAAAGAAATTTAAAGAGAAAGATGTAGAAAAATACACATGCCAAATTTGCCTGAACTGCAAACATTCCATGTGATGATTAAAAAATGCAAGGTTCTCTAGAGATTGTAGATAATATATAAAAAATCTAAAAGCCTATTAAAGCAGACAAAAATGGCATTTGCTAACAGAGGAAAATAACTTGAATGACTGGTAAAGAACATGAAAAGAAATTTAAAGAGAAAGATGTAAAAAATACACATGAAAATTGCCTGAATTGCAAAAATGCCATGTGATGATTAAAAAATGCAAGGTTCTCTAGAAATTGTAGATAATATATAAAAAAATCTAAAAGCCTATTAAGGCAGACAAAAATGTCATTAGCATCTGAATTAGCAGCTCAACCTACACGATTAATGAAACATAATAACTGTGTACCTTCCAAAATATAATGTTCTAACAGTGAATGCACATAGCAGCCCAACCTACAAGTGAAATGAAAAACAATCACATAAATGGCTACAGTAATTTCAAAAGCTTGTATTCCAAAAATGAAATACTGTAAATGAACAATATAAACTCTAATAATATAAGCAAACAAAGATAGAAAACTTACAAAAACTCCCAAGAAGGTGCTTAACCCAAACAATTTGAGGAAGTGGACAGCAAAATCAATAGCAATATTGAAGTTCATGTCAGATAAGTCAAATTTCGTAATTGCGTTAAAAAGTACCACCGATGTTGCATCATTCACTACACCCTCCCCAAACACTAGACTGTATAATAATGGTGTTTCTTCTTGATTCAACACCTAATCACAGGAGAAAGTTGGTTAAGACATTATTACCTTTTAGTAGAGGGAACAGAACAGATGGGTTGGGTAATGGGTCAAGATGGATTTTGGTCAAAACAAGTAGGTTTTGTGCATGCCAAAATGGGTTGTCTATTTGAGATAACTCAAAACACTTTTTGTCCAATTCTTTATGAATATAAACTATATTATCATAAGTAATAATCAAATTTCCACTCCTAAATTTGTCAAAAACTAAATTTCCACTCCAATTGATGAGAGCAAAAATTTATTGATCCCGAATGGGTTGTAATTGCCAATATGTGCTTCCTTTTAGGGATGGCATATTAAAAGTAAATGTACCTGCAAAGTGCAAACAGAATCCGTTGCAGAAAATATGGCTCCAAGTGCTTCCCACAGTAAGGAAAAAAACAAAAGAATTTCAAATGAAAAGGTTAGCAAATCATATCCTACAATGTGAATGTATTCATAATTTCATATGTATATTGAAAACATAAGGAAAAAGAATAAATACCAAGATAGTCTTTGATCTCGAGGTAACCAATGTCCAGTATAGGAAACAGGCGTGTTGCACCTAAATAAAAAATTTTAAGTTGAAGTCTAATAAACCTTAATTAAATAAACACTTCCTATGATATAAATACCAGAACGAAAAGATAACCAAAGCTAATATCCCAAAAGCCTACAAAAATGAGTATATAAACTTGCATGTGATGTGTAATTGTAAAGCATATAACATACCGAACGATATGATGCCAAACGATATCAAAGTACCAATAACTCCAAATGAAGTAATGGTCATAAAATTGCGGAAAAATTGCTTCTTTTTCACCTGGAACCTGTTGAAATAATTTAACGATTATCATAAACATGTATCAAGACACTAAGACACATATGTTACTTAAATCATACATACCCCGCATTGAAGATTATTGGTGGAAGGAGGTAGATAAAGAAAAACTCTTGCTTAAATTCCAATATGCGGGAGCTTTTACCACCAGAACTAAATAAAATTAAGCATCCTGTAACTAAACCCTGTCATCAAGAAGATAATTTGCAATGCCAGTTTTTTTGTTAAACAAATTACACATAAACAAATGTAACAAATTAAACCAACAGTCATCATAAAACTAATTTATATACCGAATTAGTCACTCACAATCAGAAGCGCGGTGATAGACTGATTCAGCAACCGTTTATGTTCCAGTATATGACCAACAACAATGCAACCGCATAGAAGAGCTGCAAATAATGCTATTTGGTCTATGAATTCGGTCTCTAGGTCTGAAGCTGATGGCATTGAGCTTGCTAATAATGGATCCATATTGCAAGCTTGCAAGAAAATAAGAAGAATAAAAAAAATCATGTGTCAGAAATAAAAGTTATATTCTAAACGTTATTTCAAATATTATTTTGTTTTCCAAATACGTTATTAAAGCAACAAACTTTGCTGTCGATATCCCGTTTTTCTAAACAATATCATGTTGATCCTCAAAACCTTAAAATCATCAATGAGCTATACCCAAAACCCCTAAAATCGTCAGTTGCTGAAACCAAAAACCTAAAACCCGTCAATCGGCAATGATCAAAACCCTAAAACCGTCAATCGACGATGATCAAAACCCTAAAATCGTCGATCGGCGATGATCAACACCCTAATATCGTCAATCGATGCTCAAAACCCTAAAATCGTCAATAATACACAGAACCAGAAATCACCATCACAACTCTAAAAAAACTAGCAATTCGACACACACAGTAAACCATAACAATTTTACTAACAATAGCTTTTTAGATGTAAACAAAACCGCAATCGAAACAAATTACGCTTGCATTCTTTCTAAAAAAACACAAATCAATGATCGAAGGAGAACTAAAACTCCATACCTCAAATTTCGCAAACGATCGTACTAACTCTGGAACTGTAACAAATCAACAGAATCCAACAGCAACAATATGAAATTGAACTTTCGATATATATATATGTATGTATATGTATATGTATATATGATGTTAAGCAAACGTGAATGTAGATTTAGGGTTTCTTCAGACGAAAGGTAAGTGTAGCCGAGAGGAAGAAGTAGTAAACAGAAAACCGCGAAAATATAAATATATGTATAGTTTGAGTTAATTACATAATTGGTCCCTATGGTTTGTCTATAATGCAATATTGGTCCTAAATTTTGAGAAATTACAGGTTTGGTCCCAACTGTTCCACCAACCGTAACACCATTTGAAGTGAATGGTCGTTAGTTCTTCCAATAAAGTCAGTATGAAATGACCATAATAACCTTTATATTAAATACATAAATAAGTGGATCCCATCCCACTTCTTCCCCCTTTTTTCTTCTTTCAAAATCAAATCAAACCACCACTGCCGGCTTCCACCTAAAACCCTTCCAAGACCATCGCCATCTCCGCCACCTTACATTGCCACCATACCTGAAACCCATATCACCATCACCTAACAACCAACACACCACCACCTTCATCTTTATAATAACCTACCATTAAAACACCACCCCCATCGGCCACCACCATACCATCTCCATCACCAACTAGTCAACCACCCCTAGATCCAACTTGGGTCACCTGCAAATCCTTACATATCACCCAAATTGAAAACTGAACATCGTAATCAAACCCAGATTGAACCACCATCGACATCGCCACAGACTCCACCTACCCCCAACCCCTAGTTTTCCATCCTCGGTGGACCTACAGATCTCATGCAATGATTGAGGTGGGTGGTGGTGGTGGATTTAGCAGCTGGATTTCGGAAGATAAACGACGGTATGGTGATGGTGGGTGACTGGGCGGCATGGTGTTAGATTATAGAGTTTATTACATAGTGCTAAGGTTTGTGATATTGACGGTGGTAGTATGGTGGTCCAGCGGTGGTTCTAGTGGTGGTACGACGGTTTAGGAAGGTGGTAGTAATACATTGGTATGAAGAGGGAGGGGGAGGGGGGAGGGGTGGGGTGGGGTAGAATGGGACCCACGTTAATTATATATGTTTTTATATATTAGTGTAAAAGTTATTATTTTAATATAAATGGTATTGTAGTCATTTCGCGTTGACTTGACTGGAAAAACTAACGATCATCTACTTCGAAAACCAATGGTGTTACGATTGGTAAAACAGTTGGGACCAAACCTGTAATTTTTTAAAAGTTATGACTAATTTTACAATATACACAAACCATATGGACCAATCATGGAATTAACACTTAGTGTTTTATTATTCCTTCGTTGAATACTTTTTCAGGTAGATAAAGCACGTTTATTTTGATATTTATTAATGTTTAAAGTCTTCTGCATTTTAAAATTATATCATATTATATCTAATAAAATATATATAAATCTTTAAAACTCAGTTAGATTAAAGAGTCCTGCGATTTTATTACCATATCATATTTTCTAAGTTTAACCTTGAGTGATCTGTAATATAAGAGATTATTACTACGAGGTTTATAATTATTCTTTTTAAGATACTCAGTTCCTCTGTTTATTGAAAGTTTAAAGCAATAAACTTTGTAAATTGGATTTTAATAACTAAAAAATTAAGCCGGTAACACTTTCAACTTTCACATTTATTACCAATAAGAATATCGATAACATAATCATTAATTATTTACGTTTGATTTGTACTCGACTTCACTCACAATAGTGATTATGAACGTCATGAAATAATATACAAGCGAAAAATAGATGTAAAACGAGTGTGAATTTTTTATAATTATGTTAGTAGTATTGTTATTGGTAATAAACTGAAATTTTGGATTATCACTGACTTAATTAATAGTATGGATCATTATCGGCCAATGAGTAATGATGTGGATTATTAAAATCCAATTTGACATAAAACTATATTGAAGCTTAAGTAATTTTAGAGATAAAAATTTAGTGTTTTCAAAATTGTAGTGAACCGGTATCAGTATTTGATCAATATAACAATTATCTTCCTACTTTATCTAGCTTTATGTATAGATAAAATACAGGGTTAATGAGTAATATTTATTAATTTATACGTGGAATTAAATGTCGATCTAAGTGATTACAAATTGGGGCAATTGCATATATCCCCCTCTAAACTTGTGAAATTACATATATCCCCAAAGCATGCATAAATGCATTGTACTTATGCATTGAAAACTTGTGTTTTGGGGGAATATGTAATTTCAAAGGTGGAGAGGGGGATATATGTAATTCTTCCTTACAAATTACTAGTTTAAAATAAAGGGATAAGCATAGAGGACACCTACTTTGTAGTTACTTTATTTATTTACTTTCAGAAGGATTGTTTTTCATATATTATAACATGATCATTAACTATAGATAATTATATAATAGATACGATGTAAAATTAATTATAGTGTAGATTTAGATGAAACAAGTTAAGTAGAGTAATATTTAATCATTTGAAAAAAATAACCTTATATTTAGCTTTATTTACCATCAAAATCGGCTAAAAATTGCTTTAGCATAAAAACTTGGGTATAATATTCTTTAAAATCCTTTGTGTAAATCTAACAAAAAAGTAAGTTTGATGTAAAAAAGCTATACTGTTTCTTAATCATTTTATAACATGTTCGAACCTTTTTATCAAATATTATTTAAATATAATAGATAAATTCCTGAATGACCTAATAAAAATTGTATATAACTAACAACAAACGCTACACCATTATATCAAGTTGGACATGAGCAAACTAACATTATATTTTAAGATGTACATAGGAGTTTTAGCTATACCTGTAGTCATTTATTAATATTTTTAAAACAACAATTTACACACTTCTCTAATTAATATATTAGACTTTAAACCTTGAACTTAATAAAAAAACATCACCGCCCCTATCATCCATTAATTTTAACTAGAATTACTCAAACTTCAAACCATGTGAAACAATCGATGGTAGTGTTTAATGTGACATTAAATTTCATACTTATTTTTCCCACGTGTTATTAATGTTTTTAGACAATGATGTATCATTTTTTTTATTACTAATATAAGCCTAAGGTCAAGGATTAACATAAGAAATTATATTTTTATTAATATTAAAATCTTCTTCCAACAACTTTTTTAAGTATAAGAAGCAATCAATAAATAAATAGAAACCAGGTTACATCTATGTATGATATCCCACCTACTCTAGTGTGGGTAGGTACCATTAGAATTTTAAAAAATTTTCTTACAATATATAGAGTTGACATTTAATAACACATAAATCTTTACTAAATAAGTATGATTAATGTTTCAAGATTAAACTTAATTACATTGCCACATGTATAACATGCTAAGCTAAGAATAAAACAAAGTTTAACACAATACATGATATACACATTGTCAATATTTTATAGATTGCTTGAAAATTCGAATATCAAATCATTAAATTAGGGGTACTAAAAAAACACTAAGTCACGCATTACAAAATTATAAGAATTTATGTCCAGCACTTACGCTTAGGCGTGAAATTTGGGGTGTGAAAGAGTAAAAAGTTGTATGTGATACAAAACGATAAAATTTAGGTTTAACTTAAACAAGAATGTTGGGCCATAAAGAAATCGCACCAGAGACAAATCGAGGTCGCGGAAATGCGAATGTTGAGGTGGATGTGTGGCCACACAAGATTGGACCGAATAAGAAACGACGTGTTTCGACAGAGGCTAGAGGTGGCTGGTATCACAGATAAAATACGAGAGGGAAGATTAAGATGGTTTGGGCACGTAAAGCGGAGGCCGTTGGTAGCACCAGTTAGAGCAGTAGAGAACATCAACGTAAAGGGTAGGAGGAGTAGAGGTAGACCTAGGTTGACTTGGGACGAGGTAATTAGGTGAGATATGATAGACTTGCACCTCTCTGAGCACATGATCGAGGATAGGAGTGCGTGGAGGCGTAGAATTAAAATTAAGGACTTTTAGCGGGATCTGTGGGTAGGAAGGGTAGTCGTAGACTTAGTTGCGGGACCCCTGTTTTCTTTAATCTGCCCTTTCGCGCGTTTCTTGAAGAGTATCTGTTGTACTCAATTTCTCAGCTTTTATGTGATCTTTACCTGTGTGTTGTATGTTGTATACCATAATTGTTACGGTTATTGTTTTCCTTACTGAGTCGGGGGTCTCTTCGGAAGCGGTCTCTCTATTTTCCAAGATAGAGGAAAGACTCGCCACCAACCACCCCTCCCAAACCCTGCTCTTGAGTGGGATTTACTGGGTATGTTTGTTTGTTTGTTTATTTAAACAAGTTGAATGACGTCAAGTCAAATTTTATTGGTTTACAAACCAAGACGAGGCGAGTTAGCTTGTTTACATCTGGAGACAGTTTCAAGCAAGTTTTATTTGAGATTTTTTTGAGCGAGTTTTAAGAGTCAGGTTATTTGAACAACTACGTGTCAACTAATTTAGCCTTGAGGTTTTTTCAGACAAAATTGAAAAATGAAGGGAAGTTAGGCAGTTCAACAGCGAATCATTTCAGTTTTCGGTCTCAACCTAAAAAACATATAACCATTATTTGTTATTGAATTGTGCTAGGCTAGAGAAGACCTAGCTAAAATTGTAACCAGAACATGCTTAAATGAGAAAACTTAGACAATTATTTGTTACTCAGTTGAAATTGAATTCAGGTTTCTAGAACCGAAATCCAATTCGGTTTCGATTAAATTGTAATGAAATCCAAGCATGTGATTCAATTTAGTTTCAGTTTTATCTGATTTTTAGTTTAACCAGTTCGATTATTAAAATATTTACCCTTTTATATCAGTTTTATTTACTTGAATAAAGGTATGTCCTTGAATAAAGGTAAATTGTGTGTATTCCAAATATAACACGTGGAATAATTTGGTCAGACGAGAAAAATGATATTTCATGGTTTTCTCCAAAACTTATTAAATGCAACATCAAATGTTAAGAGCTTATTGTTTTAACTTTCAAGCTATTTATTATGTTATATTTCATTGTTCAACCATCAATTTGATGTTGTGTAAATCATTTCTTTCCTTTAAATGGTATTTGTACTACCTTGTTTCGTATTATAAGTGTTATTTTAATTGGAGTCATTTATCCGTATTTCAGGCGTCTCAGACTCTTAGGAGTAGACTAATAACTTGAAAAACTTCTGGCTCAAACAACACATTTTGCTCCGAGAAAGACTTGAACCGTCGACCTCCCCTGGGGAAACCGAGGGTACCACTGCGTCAAATGACCATTAATGTTGCATATATCGCTTGAGATGGTAGAGTTGGTAATAATCACTTCGAATAAGGTGTTGTTTGTTTTTTCTGCAGCAAAATGTCTGCAGTATGCTGACCACATTTGCAGCAGAACAGGTGGACCAAACGTCTTCAGTCTACAAGAAAAAGATTGTTTTTTTAACATATGCAGACTGCAAAAATAGCCTGTAATTAAAAATATCAAATTCATCCACCATCATCATCTCCCTCCTTCTTTCCACCACCACCACCACCACCAGGATCTCTAAGGTTCATCTTCTTCATCTCATTACCATCGGAACCACCACCAACGCCGGCGACAGCCTTCTAAGGTTCATCTTCTTCATCTCATTACCTCTACAAATACAACACTAGAATATGACGCAAGCCATCAATTTATGTGTATGAATATGATATTTTATATACGTGATTTTTCATTCATAAACCTAAAAACATAAACTTTATAAATATGATGCAACCCATCAATTCATGGGTATGAATAAAAACATCATGATATAAATGATCTCCCGATAAACCATTGATCAACACCCTTATTAAAAAGCAAATGTTACGATAAAACATACGACTCATCTATTTTGTCGCATGTAGTGTACATACATTCATAAAAGTTAAAAAATGGCAATAACGTGTTACCCATTCAATTGTTTCACCTGACCTGACCCATTTCTTATTAGACTATATTATTATTAGGGTTTAGTAATGATTTATTAAGGTTGAGTCCACGGGCCTGTTTAGATTTTTAGGGTTTCATTACTAAACCCTAATAATAATATAGTCTAATATATTAGACTATATTATTATTAGGGTTTAGTAATGATTTATTAAGGTTGAGCCCACGGGCCCGTTTAGATTTTTAGGGTTTCATTGTAAACTCTATATAATGTAACCTAATCTATCAATGATATTCAATCACTCTTTTACCATCTTACATGGTATCAGAGCCACCCTATGCTCTCTACCACCTCCGTCGTGCCACCACAAATATACAAATCCTAGCTGTCGCCATCGTGTTGAAACCCTAGACAGGGCGGTGTGCCGCCGCCGCCCTGTACATTCTCTTTGCTTTTGTTATCTTATCTTTTACGTTCTAAATAAAGATCCGTCTCGGTTTTAGATCCAAGCCATTTAACCTAAATCTTTCTTCCCCAAAAAAAACCTGTCTGCCATATCCCATCTTTTATGTTTCTTTTCTTTTGTTTGTTATTGTTGGACCACGGTCCGTTGCCACCGAAGAACGCCGCTTGGCCACGGTCACCGGCCTTCGGTATGACACACCACCGCACGACCACGGTCGCTGGGTGTCATCTTTTATTTTTACCTTTTCAACTAGGATACCGATCATGTGATTATGTTGCTACTACCACACCACCTTCTTTACTCGCCGCTTGTTGGACTACAGTCTGCCGCCGCGCCGCCTTCAGGACAACGGTCCATTGCCGTGCCGCCCTATGTCGCTGTCGCATTGGATGCCCGTTGAAGGATTACATGATCATTTAATATTGTGGATTGCAATTAAGGTTTTGGGATGAAGATTGCAAGATTATGGAATTTTGGCTGAAGATTATGACCGAGATCGAGACTATTCTTCTTGTTCTTTATGTTTATTTTTTATTGTTTCCAGTCTGAGAGTCCGATTTTCTACCGCTCTGACTGCGGGGGAGTATTAGACTATATTATTATTAGGGTTTAGTAATGATTTATTAAGGTTGAGCCCATGGGCCCATTTAAATTTTTAGGGTTTCATTGTAAACTCTATATAATGTAACATAATTTATCAATGATATTCAATCACTATTTTACCATCTTACGTTTCTATGACCTTGATCGTCCCGACCTCTACGCCTATCCAATGCATCCAACGTTATCTTGGACCTATCGTACGATAAAATATTGTCACAATCAATCATGTTACTCGAAATAAATGGCTTTTGTAAATGATGCAACTCTATAATTAGGAACACGATGTGGACCATAAACTAACAAAACTCTAGCTTTCAAGCATTAAATTCAAAAGAAAAAAATAATTTATGGATGCAAGGAAGCAATACTTCAGGGAACATTACTAAGATTGATCAATTGATCAAAAAATTTACTGAATAAATATTAAAAAAAATTACTAAAAAGTAAACAAATTAGGATCTAAGACGTGACAATTTCTTGTAATGTGGACGATAAAAAGTCATAATTCCTCACTGTTTGTGCTATCCTCGTTGAGTAGGGGAGAAAATCTTCTAAAATCTCGCTAACATGGCAATTTATATGAGTTTCTTGCTGATAAGTGAGGAGTTGAGTGTTTTTTCTCGTTGGTGTCACTTTTGTCTTATGGTGCTTTTCCTTGCCGACTAGGCGATGAATCATATGTTTTCCTCCTCTAAAATTACGTAATTGTCCCTACTCACTCGAAATTTTGAAAAATTTATAATATTATATATTCATAAAAATATTAATATTTTTATTTACAAAAAGTGGAGATTCGGCCAAATTTGTAAAATAATATAAATCTCTTATATACATAAAATAAATACATTTTCTATAAAAGTTTGTTTTTAACTATATATTTGTTATAGAAAATATTGTACCCTTTATATTCATTATCAAAAATTAAGTTGTAGGTCTGTGAATTGATTTATAATAAATTTCACACACCTTTATAATTCAAATTAAGTAGTAGGTGAGGATGTATCAACTATCTATATTTATAATAAAATTAATACTTGTATACATCAATAATGTAATTTTTATATATTACTTTTATATATTATAAAAAAGTAAATCATATAACCATTCTAGGCGTGATAATTAAAAAATATATATATTAAAGATTAAAATTTTTACTTATTCATAATAACAAGAACTTTAGATGGGCGAGATTTTTAGAAATGTTATAATTTTACATTTCAAATAATCATGTATTATAAATACATAGATATTTTTAAAAAAATTCGGTACATTAAAAAAAATAAAAAAGAAATCGAAACATTTTTTCCTTTTCAGATAAAATCTACATTGGTTTAAATTTATTCCTGGAATCTTGTTTATATCATTAGTTGTATTATTAATAAATAAATAACTAATTTTCCATAAATATTGCCAAAAGAAAACTGAAAAATAACAAGTAATTTCTTTCATATAACTTAAGTATTATATGGACAGAATGAATACATAATTAATTAACTAACTGATAAACCTTAAAAATAGAAAATAAATAGTAACTTTAAGCATTTAAAAATTATATGTAGTAAATATGAAATAAATAGAACTCTTTTCAAAACCTTAAAACTAGGAGATAAATGGTATTTTAAACATTTGAAAATTATAAGTAGTAAATATGAAATAAACAGACCTCTTTTCGAATTTTAAACATTTCAAAATAATACGTAGTAAACAGAAAAGAACACAATACAATTTGTTGTATTATTTTTTACAGGCGGATTATGACAAGATTAAAAAATATATAATCTTTCGTACTTTTTTTAAAATAATTAAGTATTTATTGCTTTTTATAATATATCTTAAAAATGGCAAGATTTGTTAAAATACATAAGATTTCTTATGTATAAAATTATAAATAGTTTGAAAGCATTTATAGATAACTAGGTTAGAGCTCATGTATTACATGAGTGGAATAAATAAAACATGTAAAAATCATTAATTTTATAAATATTGTATTTTTTAGATGTTATTAGTTATTGGTGAAATAAAAAATATATAATAAATATCTAAAATTATAACAAATAATAAAATTAAAAATTATTGCTCTGTATTTAAAGATAAAGTATGTCTAAGATCATATAATTTAGTATGTATTAATATATTATTAAAATAAGAATATTTATATTTTAGATGTTTGATATTTATTTTACTTATTTAAAATAACTATTATTTAATATGAGAGATACAAGAAACACAAATATAAATATGTTTGTTTTAACATATTTTAATGAAAAAAGAGTCAAAATGATTGTTGTTAAGTTTCGTATTAATTATGAGAGAAAGACGAGAAATAATTTTTTTGATATGCTAAAATGATGACACGTGTCATTTGATATGTTAGAATGATGACATATATTTAGATAAATCTTTTTTCTATTATATGTTATAGATATAGATTATAAATTATACATTATAATAAAAAACGTTTTTTCCCCTTAAGTGGGCGAGATTTTCTTCCAAAATCTACGCTGATATATAATTGGTTCAGTGATATTTTCATAATATAAAAAGTCAAAGTCTATTTTGATATCATTAGTAGTCAAATGTCTATTTTTTATTTTTCCCATATGTCACAAATTTTTTTATTTAGATGATCTGAATGAACCCAAAATATCACAATCTGGTCCATGGGTCATGATTATAATCATGGTTCGGGCCAGGTGGTCCATAGCTATGGATTCGGGTCGTGGGTCATAGCCCAAATGGGTCACATACGGTCCTTGTTCGTTATTCATGAGTATTGTAGGCCCATGACAATAACCCTTCAATTGTTTCCATTAAAACCAAATGGAGATACTTTGTAATGTTTCTGCAACAACTGTTTCAATTATAGAACTTTAATTAAAGTATCTAGTTTATAGCACTATATATGTTATAAAAATGTGGTATTTTTCTTGTTTTCATACATAAAGTTTTTTTATTTGATTGTAGTAAACACATATTTTGTTACCATATTATAATACAATTGTCTGCTTTAATAGGAATTCGGATGTAACAAAAGAGTTTTTATCTGTTGTAAGTCTTGTAACGGATAAGAACATTACATTTTCTTTTATAGTTGTAGCAGGTTAATTATATAAACCAATAAGATTTGTTATGTTAAACGTATGGGTCTAAATAAGACGAGTCGAATATTTGTCTAAACTTGAACTCAACTAATGAGTACTACTTCAAACAACTAAGCTCTCTTCAACAAGTTCTGGAAGCATGCGAACAAGACTTGGGATCAAAACTCGTACTCATTATAAACTTTTGACTATTAAATAAGTTTATGTATATATATTTTATAAAATGTATACAAGTATAATATAGATTTTATAAATATAACACAATACTATTATTTGCTAATACTTATTTATTGTAGTAATTTGAAGTACAGAAAGAAAGCGGAATCTGTATATGATATTCATATACCTTAAAAAATGCTTACGATAGAGTGCACCATCACGTGATTAGGGATGCTCCTAAGGATAGAGAGATTTTGTGAAGGTATATCCATACATTTAGGGATATGCATGATAGTGTAATGAAAAATGTTCGAGCGCCATTAGAGGATACAAGTTTCCTTCATGTGGACGGAGGTTTTCATTAAGGATCTGAGTGGTCAAATTTAATCCAGGAAGCATTGACTCAAGCTCGTTTATAAAATGAGCTCTGATATAAACTCGAGCTAAAACTTGTATAAGTTCAATTCATTATGCTCTAGCCTAACAAAATCACTGTGTTTGATCATGTCAATATACAATGTTTTTCGGGTTAAGATACCAAGTTTCTCGGATATTTATAAAGTCTAAAACAACTAAATTGAAACAACTTATGCGTAGGGTAAAATTGAAAGACTAAAAGTGTAATTTAAAAAGGATTAAATTAATGTATTGTTTGATAAACTAATAAAGGATGCACGTGTTACTTATGAGTTCGTTGATCTCATGTGACCTTAAACAAAGAATGATTATTGCATTTAAGGGGTATAAGTAACCTTTGTAAAATATGATATTATTACTTTCACATTAAATAAGAAAAGCTACATAATATAACATGGAGTACTGGAGTAGAATCAAACAATATTATTATTTTAATGAATTATTATAATAATAAACTCATCGCTTAACATATAAACTAACCAAAAGTATTTAAGGTAATAAAAAAAGTGATCCTAACAACCAAACATTTTTCAAAAAACATAATATTTTATAGATTTTAATTGCATAAAAGACAAAAAGAGCCTGGCTACCACTTGGCGAATATCAAAGGGCAAGGATCAAGAGACACCATCCTCATGCCTTTACATGTATGGTCCCTATACACATGCATTTTATATTCATTCATACATGCATACATGCATGCCATCATCATCATCATGTTTATATACCGGTATATACACTTGCCTTATATTGTTTTATGAGATAACAATACAAGATATTTTTGTATCTTTCTTAAACTTGTGAAATATGTCTAAACTTAATTAAATTATAATTTACTTTAATAAAGCAAAATAACTATAGTCATATGGTTATTTTTAGCATTTTCACATCATATCCACCTAACATTATTCATGTGTCACCACCACAATAAATTTATAATTTTTATAAAAATCTTGACTTTAAAAAATTCTTTAATAACTTACATTTAATAGTATAATAATCAAGATAATTTCTTTCTATAAATAAATCTATTATATTAATATTTGCTTTAATAAAGCAAAATAACTATAGTCATATGGTCATTTTTAGCATTTTCACGTCATATCCACCTAACATTATCCATGTGTCAACACCACAATAAATTTATAATTTTGGTAAAAATCTTGACTATAAAAAATTCCTTAGTAACTTACATTTAATAGTATAATAATCAAGATAATTTTCTTTCTATAAATAAATCTATTATATTAAATATACTTTAATAAAAGTTAATTTTGTTAAAATTTAGTATAACTCGTAGCTAATGATTGTTAAAACTATAATATATTAAAAAAAGGTATATAATAAGGTTTATGTATATTTATGAATAATAAAATATTTTTCTTTTTATATTACTGATTATACCTTAAATATGTTTGTTATATATAATAATACTAGCTTTAGTAAACCCGTGTGTTACACGGGTTGATTAAATAAAATATTAATATAATAAAATTTATTAATTATAAAGTGATAATTTAAGATATGATATGACTAAAATTATATATGATAAAATGACTATAAGTAAAATAAACAGTTATATCATTTGTTTAAAAAGTTGTTTTAATTTTTTTCTTAATTAAAAATAACATTAATAAATAGATATTTTTCTTAATTAATCAAATTTAAAAAAGTGTTAAATAATATTATTAGTAATTTAGGTAATTATTTAATAGGAGAGAGATGCGAGAAATTTTAGTGAGGATGATTGTGGTGTTGACACGTGTCATCTTAAAATACATTTTTATTAAAGTAAGAAGATTATTGATAATTTAATCTATAACATATATTATATTATACATATATATAATATATTATATGATTTTTTATTTCTACCCATGTAACACACGGATATCTAACTTAGTACATAGTATTAAGGTATAATACTTTTAAAAGATCATTTAAAAAATCATATTTCATAAGTTAAATAACGCATGTTAAATAAGTTAGTTTTAGGTGATTCTTCTTTTAAAAAATATACCCAATCTTTTAAATAAAATCATGAGTCCCTGTCATGTGTCTTTATCACCGCCATCAGCATCAGTGACGACACATTGTCACTGCCTCCATAACCGTCAACTCTAACCACTTAACCACAACGACCCACCTACACCGCTATTTTCATCCATCGTCCGCAACGGCTGAAAAAAATCATAACAGAAGAATCCATAATGTTTTTCCTAAAAGGCTAAAATAACTCATTTAATTTGATCTTGTTTTGTTCGTAAGCTGGTAA
This sequence comes from Flaveria ramosissima, assembly GCA_025215565.1. Classification (NCBI taxonomy): domain Eukaryota; kingdom Viridiplantae; phylum Streptophyta; class Magnoliopsida; order Asterales; family Asteraceae; genus Flaveria; species Flaveria ramosissima. The sequence goes on from CM046045.1 coordinate 26,637,708, forward strand.
CTAGTTGAAACTAGTGTAAGCCCCTCGCGTTACAACGGGGGGCGTAAAACCATGAAAAATAATATCAATGCACACCACCTTCAGTGTCCACCAACATAAAAAAAAACTTTTATTAAAAAAATAAAAAACAAAAAATAAATAAAACCGAAACATAAAAGTCTAGTTTTTTCCCTCGCGCTATGCGGCTGGAGTTTTGTCGTTTTTCTTCGTACTATGTAGCATTAGTGTGTTCGGCTTGTTGAAAACTATACAATCGAATATTGAAATCTTTAAATCGTGTTGGTAGCGTCAAACCACACCAAAAAAAATACAAAAACCACCACAAAATTACATAACCAACGGCCCAAAAAAATACAAAACCAACCGCCTAAAAAAATAAGTACAACCAAATATGCACAATATACCACCCAATATGCATAAAGAAGTTGACAACGTGTCTTCTTAGGTTCGATCTATCTTTGGTTAGATGAACTACCTTCTTTCATATAGAGACTTTCTCTAATGGTTTAACGATCCATCTTAATCGGATCAGTTACCGAAGAGATATCGTGACAATCGATTTCATAAACCAAACTTACCCTATAAAAAAACAACACAAGAGGCGAGAGCCCTCATCATATGCACAAACAGTTCTATACGCCTGCACATTATCGCAAGAGTATTACAATGATTTTGACTCAAGGTCAAACACCATCTCCCATCTCCACGGTCCATACAAAATAATATCCACGTGTCACAGTTTCAACCGTCAGTTCTGAAGGATATACATGTGTTACAGCCAACGATTTCATCAGTTTACTTCAAGTGTTGAGGGGTAGCGGAGGCTACCCCTCGACTCAATTTAGGGGTAACATAATATTTTCTCAGTGATAATGTAAAACCGTAATTTTTATTTTTTATTTTACATAAAACCATAATTTTTTATGTTTACACTACCCGTAAAAAATTAAAGGATAACTAGGTCTGCCCATAATGAATAGACTTTGTTTTACATTTTGAACGGTTCAGCCTTTTTTATGTCCATGTTGCATAATATCTTCAAGTACTGCTGATTATTTTTTAATAATATTTTTTCTTTTATTGATTGTAGAGATGATGATTAGCTGTGGTGGAGTCTAGAGAACAAAAAGATGAATGTCCCAAGTTCATTGAGGCACATTTTTCATAGTGGTCACATTTTCCTTCTGCTTTTTAATATGCTTTTCTTGATCTAAGTATATCCCACATGTTTGTACTTTAACATTGTTTGCTTATATCTTGATAAATCCTACTTTGTTTGAGATTCAAACTTCTCTTATCATATTCTTGTGTTCTTCAATGTCAATGCTTTTAATGCTTTCTTTTGAGTATGGAAAACCCATTCCCTAATTTGATTCCCTCCATGTACCCAAACACTCAATATGTCGTTTTTCGGCCTTTTACACCTTGTATTTGATTAAAAGTTTTCTATATAGTTTATCACTTGGCCAGTGGTTGTGGATCTAGGTGTATTGGAAATATGTCTCTTCTTATAAGGTTGAGGGTTCAAGTCTTATGGTAGACAGTAAATGTAGATTTAAGAGTAAGATTATAGGGCAAGAGAGTTAACCGTTTTAAATTATGGTTTCTCACTTAGAATAAGTATGTTTTTTTTTAATTTGTTTAAGAGTTGGGGCTTATATTATTGTATTGACTCCCTTCACTACGGGTATGAGTTTTCAAGGAAGAATGATGGAATGAGAATGGGTATGATTACTTGTCACCTGACCTCACTTGAATGAATTAAAGAGCGGGAAGCCGGGAGATGTAGGGCCAATCAGGAATCGGTTTTCCATTTGAAGGGTTTCATTCCCATTCCCATATTCTCAAACCCTAAACGAAATCCAATTCCAAGGGTTTATCTATACACTTACATCATATTCTTATTCCCATACCCTGGAATGAAACCCAATTTTCGATACTGTACCCTGTACTCCGCGCTAAGGACAGAATATCATGACAAATTTTGTCATAAACAATAACGACCGATCTTCACTCGCTTTCAGGCTCGATTCCCTCGAGTTCACTTGACAACAAGTGCTACAACAGTCCTTCACATGGTGAATGTACATATGTTTTTACTTATGCAGCACCAGGTGTTTTAAGCTCACTTCCTATAACTGTTAGCAAAAATGTACCTGCAAAATGAGAGAATCTACTTGAAGACAAATACTGTAAAAATGATAAAAATCATCTGTACTGCAGTAACAACAGTACAATTCTTTTCTATTGTTAATATCAACCATCAAATTCATCTAAGGTACAAGTCCATGATGCATGATCATCTCATGTACAAGCAAACAATGCACCACATATGATATTACACACAGACAAACACACAGTGGGACTCACAGAAAATATCAGAAGAGTGAGGGACCATATTAATATCATAGATTCCAAAGGTACTCCATTATGTCCACAAGTAATGTAAGTTTCATATTCTTTTTTATTTCTTTATAGGGACCACTATGATTAATTCAAAATCTTTTTGAATTATGAGCAACTTTGGGTGTTTTTAGTTTTCACCATGAGGGTAAATTCTTTTTTACCATCTCATCAATCAACATCATTTCTTAATTACAAGAAAATCATGTTGAGTACATGTTTTATTAGATCATCAATGGGTCATCACTCATCACATCATCGGGGAGTTGACATGATGTTAATCTAGGCTCGTGTATTTTCTTTTCGGTTTTAGATATATGTTATGTAAATTTAAATACGGTGTTGTGATATTTTTGTTTTTATTTACATTTTTTGATAGAAGTCTTGTCATAACTGAATTGTATAAAAATATTGGATACGACTAAGTTTGTGATAATACTTGTATTTGGAAATATAGATAAAGCTAAATGTATCGTGATGGTGTATTTGAATTTTTATTAAATATTGTATATTAAAAATAATAAAAAGAAAATTAGAATTTAAAGTAAAAAACACAAAACAAGTTAAAATAGTAAATCAAATGGGTGTACCAAGTATTTTGAAGGATGTGAAAAAGTTTCACAATTTACCTTTTTTTTACCTAATACAATCATATAACTACAACCATAATTAACTTAACCAAACACGAATACACATATATATAAACCAATATACATGTTGCGCATAAGTATTTTTAATGGTTGCAAATAGTAGCACCTAATCAATCCTATAATTACAACCATAACCAACTTACCTAAAACGCATATATATATATATACACACACACACACACACACTCATATACATACGCATACACACTCGTATACATATACATATATACGTGTGTATATATCCGTAATTTCGTATTGACCTATACATATTCGGTTTCTAGTAAGTTTTCATGCTGTGAAGTCCTAAAAAAATTAAAGGTACACATCAACTATTGAAGCATCCTAAGTTAGTCCTTGTGTTTGGTTTAGACAATTTTGCTCCATGAAATGATTTACCTAAATTTAAAGCTACCTCCTTTTCCTGAGCCAAGAGTCTCAAAAACAGAGCAAAGTACAACCTTAGCTGTATAATGTACAAGTGTCTGTAGCAGTAAAACACACAGATATCTAGTAAATTAAAAGCACTTTTTGGTTGATGATGCATAGTACTTTATAAATTTATGATCATCTTCATCATCATCTTTTGGGCATGTTTGGGTTTGTTTATTAAAACAAATTATTAACTTATTGACTTTTTTAATAAGTTAATAAGTTAGTATATAGTGACTTAGTGACTTATTTCCCTCACAATCATTATATTGCCAAACACTATAAAATGACTTTTTAACTTTTTAAAAGTTAATAAGTTAATAAGTAAGGAAAAAAAGCACTCCCAAACACCCGCTTCATATTCCCTTTGATACTTCAACCCCCACACAACACCCTCATCATATGCATCTTACTTGTATTTATTCACCACCCATTATTATTATTATTATTTCCACTGCCCACATTTATATGCTTATATGTATGTATATCTATAACATATAATAAAAGAAGGGTTTTTTTAACATGTGTCGTCGTTTTAGCATATCAAATGACACGTGTAATCATTCTAGCATATCAAAAAAATTATTTCTCGCCTCTTTCTTATAGTAAATATGAAAATTATAACAACAATCAATTTGATTTTTCTTATTTACTAAAATATGTTAAAACAAAAACATCCAAATTTGTGTTTTTGTCTTTCTCATATTAAATGATAATTACTTTAAATAAGTAAACTAAACAATCAAACATTTAAAGGTATTGATTTATCTTTACCTCATAGAAAGAACATAGATTACATTAGAACCAATGTAAGGACTAAGGTCAACTTTCATAAAGTTTACCGTATAATAAGTTGAGTCAAAGTGGAAAACTAAACACCATATTCTTGAGCATATGACTCGGGATCAAGCCCTAGATTAATTGCTAGATCAAGAGTTCAGAGTGAATATGATATGTATAGATTTTGATGTGATGCAGTTTTTGCTGGCGTTTGTTATCGCTCTTATTCTTTTTTTCATTCGCAGATCATCGTCTTCTAGAAGAATCATGGTGGTTAATCGTGTTTCGTATTGACAAGATCCCACAAAATATGTTCGGTTTGGTTTTGATTATGATGTTTTTTTTGTGTGATTGTGATGAACCAGTTTCAATTTTATATTTATTGTTTTTAAAAAGCTACAGATACAATATGTATGCATGTTGAAACGATGGTAAAAAAAATATTTGGTAGCGCGTACCACTTCGGTTTCATTTTGGTTGTAACTGGCTAAACTCGAATGACTGATTGATATCCAACTGAATAAAAGTTTAGAAGTATACTCTTCTAAGCGAGCGGTTAAATGTATCCGAACATCTTCTTTCACATATTATTGTTTAAGTGGAATATGTGAACAATCAACGTCGTTAGGTATCAAAGCTAAGCCTTTTAGCATCTCTTGAATTTTCATTTCCCATATTCTTTTTCAATGTCTTTTGTAAGTAAACCCAAAATTACTTTTCTTTCCATAAATAATTGTCACTATAAAGTTTTGGTATTTAATTTTAAGAGTTTAATATTGATTTATGCTTTGAAAAATATTATTCTGTAGTTTGAATTCCTTTTAAAATTATTTACGTAGATTAATATTAATATTTCTTAAAGCAATAAAAGATAGGGCTCTTTACTCGAAACAATAATCTTTGCCTTGTCACGTTATATGCACATGTTAAATATGCTAACCAATTAAACTTGAATAATTAACTTTTATATCCTTTGTTACTTGTTATGATAGACCTTAAAATCCCTAAAAAGGGCCATTACTTTTACGGCTTTTACATATATTTCTCATTTTTTAAACATATCATTGAACTCTATTTTCACCCTTAATGATCATTATCTTTATTTTCTAACACTATATTATATTAAAAATGTTATTTCTACAATGTTATTTATCATGTAGTTAGTCAAATTCATGATCATATTGTCACTCTATGTATACATAATTAACATATCAATGATCATCTAATCATATTAGTCAAATTCATAAAAAAACATGATTGTTAAAACCTTAATTTTTTTTTGAATGGAAAATATACGTCACTGCTTCAAATAATAACTGTTATCTTAGTCAGGTCTACCTATCTATTTCTCAGTCGTGACCGCACCTCCAACCCACTCAGAAGAAAACCTACAACTGGAAGAACCTACTAGCTCAACCATAAACATTTCTGATCAAAATAAGACTTAAACCAAATACCTCTCAATATTTACTAAAACCCTAAATACATCCATGTATTCGTCAGTTACATTAGATCCTTCAACAAATTAAAGTACCATACACAAGTCTATCCTATTAATAAAAAGTTTAAACACAAGATCACTTACAGTAAAGATATACATTTCAACTCTATTTATCTCTTTATATATTTAGGGTTTCAGAGATTATTATATTATACTTTCAATATAAAGGTCGATGGCCAATGTAAAGTCATTAACTATTGGTCTAATTAAACGTGTTGCTTTTAAAGGTTTTAACTAAAGTGGGTGGCAACAAGACTCGCTAGCTTTCTAGCCTTTGAACCTGCTATCCTAGGTTCGAATCTTACAGGTGACATTTCCTGTTCTTTCTTTAACTAATATTTCTACTTGAACAATTTTGTCATTTCAAAACGCTAAGCACAAGCTGCACAATACATCTTCCTATCTAAATCATGTCGTAAGTTCACACATCCATTCTATATACTTAACCACGATAATACCACCGTCGCAACACGCGTGACGAAATTCATAAACACGTCATATCACACGAGCTTAATTCATGTTTTAACAATAAACACAAAAAGTATAGAGTTGTAAACGTAAATACCTCATACCCTACGTATATAACCTCCACCTATCACTTTATCTATCACACGACACAATAATAATAATAATAATAATAATAATAATAATAATAATAATAATAATAATAATAATAATAATAATAATAATAATAATAATAATAATATCTTATCCCTCTTTTCTCTCTCATCTTCAACCTCAACACCACTTCGATCTGAGCTCGTTAATGGTGAATATCCCCTCAGATCTACACCATTTTCACACACTACACACACTACACACACCAACAGCCTCACATCACCGTTAAACCTCATCTCCGGCGACTTCTCCGGCGAGATTTCGCGCCTTTTCCCCCTCATCTCCGGCGATGACGTACTCGTTCCCAGAGGAAGTTCTAGAACACGTGTTGTCGTTTCTCACATCGCAAAAGGACCTCAACGCTGTTTCGTTAGTGTGTAAATCGTGGTATGAGACGGAGCGGTGGTGTCGGAAGAGGGTTTTTGTTGGAAATTGTTACGCGGTGAACCCTAGGGTTGTGATCGGGAGGTTTCCGGAGGTGAGATCGGTGGAGGTGAAGGGGAAACCGCATTTTGCGGACTTTAATTTGGTGCCGGAGGGGTGGGGAGGGTTTGTGTGCCCTTGGGTTGAGGAGTTTGCGAAGGGGTACCCTTGGTTGGAGGAGATTAGGTTGAAACGTATGGTGGTTGATGATGAGAGCTTGGAGATGATCTCGAAGGCGTTTAAGAACTTTAAGGTGTTGGTGTTGTCGTCGTGTGAGGGGTTTAGTACTGATGGACTTGCTGCTATTGCTGCTAATTGCAGGTGAAATAGCTTCTTTAGTTTCATCAGTTTGTGAATACTAGTTATGTGTTTTGTTATCTTGAGCTCTGGTGTGATTGTGTGAAGTTATTTAGTTGAAGCTTATGGTAATGCTGGTGAAATTGTGGGTTCTGTGAAGAAAAGTTAGTTATTGTACCGTGTTCTGCTTGTTTTGCGGCTCGTAGGCCCTTGATAAGATCAGCCTTTACCTGATTAGTGACTGCTGTTCAAATGAGATTGTTGTACACAAAGAAAGATTAGGTTCTTTAAATATCATTTTGCTTGTTCTATAAAGCATGAAGGCGATTAACTTATGATTTTTGTGTGTGACTAGGTGCTTTAAATCATTTTGCTTGTTTTATAAAGGGTTTATCTTCTGTTTGCATGATGTAAGTTGCTAACAATGGTGGGATTTTGTTGATTAATTGTTTTGTTTTGATGAGAGGGTTGCTGGGCTTCTTTGATCGCAACGTTCTATTCATCTTTTATTCTTTTGTACATTAGAACTGATAATAGATAAGCTGTAATGCTATATGATGTATTTTAACTTCTCCAGTTATCATCCTGGGACTACTTGTTTTCATTGAACTGAGTATAACCATTGTTTTTTCTCTTGTTATTTGCGGGCCTGTATACTCTTGAGGTTAGCTGCTTTCTTTGGTAAGCCGATGATAAAGTCTTTTTATAATTATGTTTTTCATTTCTCTTATTTTTAATGCAGAAATTTAAGAGTACTGGATTTACGGGAATGTGAAGTTGAAGAACTAAGTGGTCATTGGCTGAGTCACTTCCCTGATTCATTTACCTCACTGGAATGTCTTAACATAGCTTGTTTGGCTACTGAAGTTAGTTTCTCAGCCCTTGAACGGTTGGTTTCCAGGTCACCCAATCTGAAAACCCTTCGACTAAACCGCACTGTACCCATTGAGAAACTATCCCTGCTCCTACATCAAGCCCCACAGCTCGTTGATTTTGGTACTGGTGCCTACTCAGCTGAATTCCGGTCAGATGTGCATTCAAGCTTAACAGAGGCTTTTTCAGGCTGCAAGAAACTAAAAAGCTTATCAGGGTTTTGGGACGTGGTTCCAGCTTATCTTCCAGCTGTTTACTCCGTGTGTTCTCAGCTTACTTCTTTAAATTTGAGCTATGGAACTACACAAAGTTCAGACCTTAGCAAAATTATTGGTCAATGTCGTAATTTGCAGCGTCTAGTGGTAAGTTTTAATGCATATTCTGTCTTATTTAAGATTCAACTTTAATCAGCTGCATATATTTTCATTTTTATCTCTGGTGTCTAATTGTTCATCTTACATCAACACAATGTCTGCATTTTGGTAAAATGTATTCTGTCACTAATTGTGCTATTTTACATGTCTGACTATTTGTAGTAGGGTATGATATGAGATTTCAGATAGTAGTTGGTAAGATAGTTTGTGCTGCATCAACAATCATACATGACACACACTCACGCGCTAATTATTGTTTTGCCATAATTACATGTAAGTGGAAAATAGAAGGTTGTGTAATGGGTCAGCGGGTTCAGGCTTTTTGGCCTGAGTTAGTTAACCTTGTTTATAAATAAATTAGTGCGTCAAATATGATTATAAAGATTATAATGTTTTCAATTGAGACCTTATTTTAAATAAATCTATTTAGGAGGTTTTATTTATTAAGTGTACCCTTTGGACAACTTTTGACTACTTTCCTTTCAACTTATTTTTGAAGATTCCCATTTTATCAGTTAGAGGTAACCACACCCCAAATTAACCAATTGGTAGTTTCTCACTAAAGGATTTCAAGTTGATAAATTTACCATAAAACAATTCATTAAATCTTTCCAAATCCTTGTCTTGAAACCTGGTGTTTAATTGTTCAGATTTAAATCAATTTTTTCTTTTAAATTTCTTTTAAACTAACAAATGCAATTACAGGTATTAGATTACATCGAGGACGCAGGCCTAGACACCGTTGCTATGACATGTAAAGACCTAAGAGAATTGGTGGTTTTCCCATCTGACCCATTTGTAGAAGATGCAAATGTATCCTTAACGGAACAAGGTCTTGTTTCAGTTTCACAAGGTTGCTCAAAACTCCAGTCTGTCCTGTATTTCTGTCGCCAGATGTCAAATTCAGCACTGGTTTCAATCTCTAAAAATCGCCCTAATCTAACATGTTTTCGTTTATGCATTCTGGAACCCCGTGCCCCAGATTACCTAACCTTCGAACCCCTAGATGTTGGTTTTGGTTCCATAGTTGAAAACTGCAAACAACTTACACGCCTTTCAATGTCGGGCTTTCTCACAGACCGTGTATTTGAATCCATCGGGAGGCATGCTAAAAAACTAGAAATGCTTTCGATAGCTTTTGCAGGGGAGAGTGATTTAGGTTTACATCATGTTTTATCGGGTTGTGAAAGTTTAAGGAAGTTGGAGATTCGTGATTGTCCATTTGGTGATAAAGCTTTGCTGGCTAATGCTTCAAAGTTGGAGACAATGCGATCCCTTTGGATGTCTTCGTGTTCTGTTAGTTTTGGAGCTTGTAAATTACTCGGTCAGAAGATGCCTGCTTTAAATGTTGAAGTTATTGATGAACGTGAAAATTTGAACTCTCTTCCTGAAACCGCCCACGTTGAAAAGGTTTATATTTACCGAACGGTTTCTGGTCAAAGGTTTGACATGCCGGATTTTGTACGGATAATGGGTAAAGATAAAGACGCCTTGTACAATCTTTCTTGAGGTATGTACCCCTTGTACATATAACTTGTTATAACCCGAATGGTTTCTGTTCATAGGTTTGACATTTCTGATTCTAGCAACCAACTACCAAAATTACCGAAATAGCAATCACGTTTCAATATTGTTTTTGGATAAGTTTGTTTTGTTTTGTTTTTTTAGTTTCTTATTCCCCAAAATAGCAACATTTTACTTGATTACTAGCTTAGGATGTGTTTTTCCCCCTATTTTATGTAGGTTTGTAACTTTTTTTACTGATGTCCTTTAAATAACAAATGCTTATTATTATTACCAAGAAATTAAAACTAAAAAGATATTTTAGAGGAAAAAGGAGAAAAGTGACCTGCTAAACTGGTAATAAGGTAGTTGGTTAGTTATATGAATGATAATATGATATATTGACAGTTGAATTGGGTTTTTGGTACTTAGGTTTTGAAATAAAGGGTTCTAGTTTGCTACATATGGATATTGGATCCTCTGCTGCATCTGGTCTATGGGTTTGTAGAATGTATTTGAATTAGTTTCTTTTAATAAAGATTCTTGTAACAACATAATATTTGTGATCAAACTTATCTTAGCCCCTTTTATGTCTCACCATTCAAATAACTTCAATATTCATATTCTTGTGATGCTAAAATCTTTCTTTAATATGGGTATGTCCTTGTGTTCTTGATCGAAATTCGAACAAACTTGGAATTCGTCTTGACGATCGGAATCTATGATACATTTAACTATTTAAGTGACAAAATAATCTTGTTTGATCACAATTTTGAGGCGATGGCGATGAGGGTGGGGAGATTACAATTCTTTTGAATTCTCTTACATTATGGCTAGAATGTTGAATTGCTTTACTTAAAAAGTTCATTACAACCCGGATTCATCTTATTGTTCATCACAATGTTGAAGAGGTTGTGTAGTTGTAAGCATATGCTTCATCTTTAGTAGAGATATGATGTTCAAGACCTACTTCCACTGTTTTTTCTGTCACAGCTTATCGTAAGACATACGATCCGCGATTTACATGATCATTTGTTAGGGTTTGCTTAATTGCAAATGAAAATTAATGGAGTTTAGGAAGAGAATGAAAGATGTATAAATGGACAAGGTAGTCAACAACAAACCACAAGCTTTATTTGCATTAAATGATTATGATGTACATTCTTGTATTCATCCATCATCATCAACATCAACATGATCATCATCATCATTTTTCTCTCTCATATGATGCCCATGGTTTTCAAATTTCATTCTTCCATGATTTTCTTGAGGTCCATTCTGCAATTCTCTGGTTCATATCTTTGTCATCAAGTAGATGCTCATATAAAGTCAAATCTCTGAATGACTTCATATCACTTTTTTAACTTTATAAACTATCAGTATCTTTTGCTTTTTAATCATGCTGAATTCGGGATTCAAAGATGCTTCTCAATAGTCAATAATAACAGTAACAAGCAAACAAATAGATAGATAGATAATGATAGTAAGAATAATAGTTTTTAAATGTCACTTAGGTTGGTATTATAGTGTTAAATAAGATTATATAAAAACCACTTAGGTTCAAATCTGATTAGAAATAGTTTAAAGAGCTTTAAAATGAGGTATTGTCGTTTAAAAAAATTATAGTGTGTAAATTATGCGAGAAAATTATGAATTTGATTCTGATTATTAATTATGTAACTTGTTTGGTCTTTACATTTTCATTATTGGTTTCTCTCTCTTATATGTCATCTTATGCAAATAAGAAAACTTCTTGCCATGAAAATATTTAGGTTTTGAGTTATCATATGTAACTCGTTTAATAAATAGTTATGGGTTGGCACATGTAACCCATTTAATTAATAGTTTGGGTCATGTTTGAGTTGACTTGCTTAACTTGTTTAAGTAAACGAATAGTATCCATGTTGATTTGTGAAACCCAATCACTTAAACAGGTCGACCCCAACCCGTACAATTAAACAAGCCGACCTAACCTGTTTAGTTAGACAAGCCAAAATACAACCTGTTTGATCCATTTAATTACAACCATAACTAAACAACCCATTTATGACTTGTTTAACACGTTATTTTTAACATTAAGTGTTTTGATAATTACATTGGTGAAAATTTACATTGGTGGAAATTTATCATTGTGTATTTTTAATTGTAAAACACAATAATAGATAACAAGTTTATATAATCTATAAAAACAATAACAAAAAAACACAAAATTATCTAAAACGTAAAACACAATGATGAATTCATATAGCAAATGATGTAAAATATATGATACAATGAACGTATAAAACACAATGAGCTGAAGTATTTGACACAATGACAAAGATACCATCCTTTTTAAAACAATAGAATGACACGTGTCAAACACACACTCCTTCTTAGGTTTTTAGATTAAGAACTTTTCTTAATATAACCTTACCCTTATAATTAAACATGTCATCCCGTTAATCTTTTAAATTTATAATTATAAATAAGAAATTTATAATCTATAAGTTCAACCGTTAATGGCATTTTTACATCTCTATTGCAACCCATTTACCTCTTGAAAACCCTATACAACTTATTTAACCCACTTACAACTCAATTACATTCGTCAACTCGTTACAAACTTGTCAACCATTTAGATAAACAAGTTAAACGGGTCGTGTTTAAGTTATATGATTTCAAGTGTATCCGGATCATAATAGATGTCTATGACAAACAAAAATATAATTCTTTTCAAGTTTTAACAATTTTCACCTCGTCTGCATCGCATAACCCTTGTTGCTATTAAATAACATGGATACTAAAAAAATTCAAATATATATTCACATGGGCTTTGTTAAGCATTGGGCTTAGCTAAACTTTTTTGATAGTATTACAGGCCCATACTCTACAAATCATTTCGGTCGAGAATAGATAGGCCCACTTTCAGAATTTGACCCATTCACCTTAAATGAGTCAATTTTGATTTTCTTTTTTCCATTATAAAGTGTGAATTTAGAGGTGCTGAAAAGATCGTGTTTCTAGTGTTAAAGACACTTGCTTAACTCCTGCTAATAGGGCTATAGCCGTTACAGCAGCTATCATGAAGGTGAAGACTAATATAATAATTTTATCTTTTTGTCCCTAGATGATCAGTCGAGGCAGGCCTCAAACTATCGAAATCAGGGCCGCATGATTTTGGATATCTAACTCCTACGCACGCACATAGAGGAAGACAGGACTCGGCCCCTAGCTACAGGAACAAGATGTAAGCCGAACCCAGGAACTCTTTTTCGGACACCGCTATTTCCTTGACATTCGAGACTGACTCAACCCTCTTAGAGGTTTGAACATAACACAAACTTGAATTTTAGGAGGAACATGAACAAGACTCATTTAAGTTACTTAACCCTAAAAAGGTTATCTTTTACTTTTTCTATTTGCATATTAGTGCTTTAGAGTTACAATTTTGTAATAAAAATATTCATGTGTATAAAACAACTGTGGATATATTTTAAAATTTGATGCCAAATTCACTTTTAGCCTTCAAATTTTAACATATAATACCCAACATGATTACATAATTGGGCCAACCCAACCTCAAACCGACCTGCCTAAAAATGTTTACGAGTTTGACCTGAAATCGACATGAACTAGAAATGGTCTTATACATAACTAGTCCCAGTTTTGTTTTCTGCTTCGAGCGATTTAGAAGATAAACATACTCATTAAAGCCGTATTGTAGTTGTCGTGAAGGGTGTTAGAATTTGAAGAAATTCGATATGAATTCAAATTTATCATATGATAAGGAAGTTGTGATGCATTTAATAGACAAAACAATCATCAAGTGATCAGAATCTATCGCCGCTAACACCGATCACCACTGCCCTTGGTAGGTGATCACTATAAGCGTCGCATAGTCTAATATGTTTTGTTCAATATTTTCATAAATTTCACTTTCATTCTGATATTTTTGCTTAGAATTCAATTTTCAATTTCAACAAAATTGTTGGAAATAATATTCAGATTCCAATTCTATTTAATCTTGTCAAACCAAAATTAACGTATAAACGTTATCTTCATCATAAGTCGCATCTAATATGATAAACCCTTAACTGTGTATATGCTAAATTCGTAATTACATATATTTAAAATCACATAAAACTTTTATATATTTAAAAGAAATCGTTTTCAGCACCTTTTGCTTTATTTGGTGAATTGGTGATGTGTAACTTGATATTAACGTTTGCAAACAACGATATTTATGTCAGTGTACTGACACCTTACATGATCATTAAAGCTATAAATAGCATGTATCTATTTTAGTCACATTTTTCACATGTCATCAAACCATTTTCTAAACACATTTAATGTTTTGTTTTCTTCTTTTCACCTCCTTAACAGAAAGATAAAATGCTATGCATGTATGTGTGAAAAGTTAATTTAAGAACACTTAAGGTTTCATATGCATATGTAATAATTATATGTGAACTAAATATGAAAAGATTTGTTTACATGTGATAATAAAACTTTTTCTAACCTTGTAAGTTTGGTATAAAATAGTTATTTTATGGAGGTTTTTAGGATTTTAAACATCTATTAGTGATAATAACCAAACGTGTTAGATTCGAGAGACGCTATGTGTGTATATGTATGTATACCTATATATTTTGTGTACATGTAGATGGACCTATGGGTTATAATGAAGAAAAAGCCATAAAAAAAATTCACAACGATTGAATCTCTTATAACATTTAAATATGACACATCGTTTTAAGAGTATAATTTTTTACGTGCTACGTTTTAAGTCAATGGACCAAATGCAAAATGAAACGATGGGTACTTGACAGGAAAGACTCGTTTCTCACACCAAAACAAAATTATAAATCCGTCATTGATAACATTGATTTGTCTTTACACATGTAATATGTCTATGATAGCAAACTTATTTTATATAAAACCTATTGAATGAAAAATGCATGATTATTATCTCTTTTGTGCTTCTTACATGGTAAAAGACTAAGATAATTTCAAACGAAAATATCACCACCATCATCATAATCATCATCATTTATATATAGTATGTAAAACTTATTCTCACCATAAAATTAAAGAAAAAAAGAACTTAAATTAAAAAACATTCATCTATCCGCTAGCTCTTCCTTCCCCCGTCCAGAAGGAGGGCATTTTCGGAATTTTCATGCTCTGTTCTCAATCCCATTTCAAGCCTCAAATTTTCTTCTTCAAACAACAGAGGGTATGATCGTCTTTTCACCATCCAAATCCAAACACACTTTAGCCACGTCATCCTTCTTCTCTCCACCACCTTCATCATCACCCATCGCGTTCTCTTGCATTTCCAATACTACCCCTACATCCACCCCACTTTTTTCATGAATTTCCAAAATTGCCCCCAAGTCCACCACCATCTCCACCGGCTCACCCTTGGGTTGACCTATTGGTCTCACTTGCTTATTTTTGTGTTTGTAGATCACATACAAGATCATTTGTGCTACTCCAAATATGAATCCTAACACATTTGGTGTCTACAAAAATAATATAAAAAACATCAATTAAATATATTCTTCTAAACTTATAAAATAATCTTTAATATTTTATCAGTTGTAAAATTTTTCCAAGTTATTTTCAAAAGACTTGATAATAACATTGTATTCTTTTAATTATGGGTTAGTCGCTATCAAAGACAAAGACGTCAACTACAATATTAGTAATATGCAAAAGACTTGTTTAACTAACTATATATTATCCCTATAAATTTTTTATATGTTTTTATGAACAAAAAATGTGAAATAATGGAATCTAGCCTCCTGATTTTAATTATTTTAAAAAATATAAAAAAATAAAAAAATATTTTTTTATTAAACAGGTTTAATCGTATCATTTAGGTCGGCAATTGCCAGTCCTAGATATTACAGAAGTCGTTGTCTTAAATAAGGACTACCCCGTGTGTTTAGTATGTTTGTTTTTTTTAATAATTATGTTTTAGAAAAAAAAGAATTTCGTTACTCCTTGGTAAGATACCCAAGTGGGTTCTAGATACTTTCAAAACATACTGAATCTGTTGGACATACCGACAAAAAAATGTTAAATAATTAAATAATCAAATAATAAACATACATAATATAAATAGAAATGAACTTACTGCCACGTAATAATCTTTGATCAATAGACCATAAAAGAACCACATAACCGCACAAAGCGTCAAAAAGAACGATAACGAGAAAGGCATGTACTCGACGCTTTTTGTTCTTATAACCAATCTCTGTCAAAAGAAAGAAGATTTAAGAAAGATTAGAAAAGATTAAAAAGGATTGTTAATAATCAATAATTGAATCATTAATTAGTTAATATACGATTATAGATCAAGATTAACTTACCATAATGCTAAGAGGAGCGGCGAAGACACAAACCGAAAAGACGGCACAAATCCAACCAACAATAGCGACTCGTTTAGGCCCACGATCAGTCACAAAAAGCGTTGTAATGACGATCAACCCAAATGAGAGTACGTTGAATAAAGTAAGTAGCTTGATTGTAGATATCTGCAAAGTTAAAAATTAGATTGAGAGACTTTTATATGAAAAAACAAGAAAGTATATGCATACGTACCAGAGACTCTCTGGTGGCGTATATGAGGAAAATGACAAGGTAGGCGGTCTCAATGGCGCAACCGATGGAGTTGATGGTGATGATCATTATGCCGTTTTCGGTCTTGATACATCCATAGTATAGAAGCAACATGCAACTGAATAATGCAACCGAGTATGGGACTGAATGAAACCCTTCTGTTGATTTCTTTTTGTAGATCCTGTAGAAAGTTGGTCTGCAAGAATTCAAAAGGATTCAAACTTTTGTTGAGCGTTCATTTCAGAATTAAAAATACGTTGAAAACTGCGAGAAGCATCTGATGCACGTGTACATAGTGTTTTGAACGTGATACATGTACCACTTTACTTTATTTCTTTCATTGCTTTAGTTATTTTTTATGCACTATGTACAAGTGTATTATGCAGTTTCTCAACATATTACTGGTACTGAACAATATATGGTTTAAGAACTAGCGGAAGGAGACTTACACTGGCGCTAAGAACACGCAAAAGGAGATGATGTTGCCTGCATATCATCAAACAAATTAAGATTAATAAACAAGATTTGAATAATTGATGGATCAATTTGTGGGAAATTAAGATGAAGAAATGAGAAAAATGAAGATATATATACCAAGAATGCCAAAAACAGAAGGTAATAGATGAGTTGAAGATAGAACCGCCATTGTTGATGGTGATGAAGCTCTTTTCAATTTCAGAGAGATTGAAAGAGGTGAGCTTATGAAAAAGACTTGAAGAAAACCAATGTATTTATAGGTCTTTCAAAGAGGAAGTAAATGGAGTTTGTTGTGCTTTTACATGTGTAAAGTTTTGGGTAAATTTGATAATAATTGCTAATCACATTACTTGCAAAGTTTAACTTACATAATTGCATGATAATGTTTGCATTTGAAATGCTTATTGTGTGTTTTTTATTTAGTCATGAATTTTCCTAAAAGAAAAAAAATGGTAATATGTCATAAAGCAAATAAAATATATGAGTTGGCACAAAGTTTAATGAGTATATTGGATTACTAGGCAATTATAAAAATATAAATTTATTATGTAAGAATATATTGTATTTCTTTTAAAATAGTTCAAACCAAGCAATAAAGTTATTATAGATTTTTTAGCTAATTTTAAAAAATTGCAATAATATATGATCCTTTAATAACAATTTATAATATGGTTAAAATAAATATTTTACATAAATATTTTTTCTTCTTATACATTTCTAATGTTTAGTCAAGAGTCTTAAATTAACTGTTAGATACATAAGTTGATTTTTTGTTATGTGAGTAATTTTTTTATTAAGTATTTAACTAAAAAAGGATTATTTTGGTTACACAAAAAATTCATTTGTACTAGGGTTTGTTTATAAGAGGATTAAAATAAAAATATTACATATTTATTGTTAATATGAAGTTAAATGATTAAGCATTGAGGTCACACTAAACATCAATTACATTTAGTGACACATAACTAGAAAAGATGTATATTATTATTGTGGTGGTAAAATTAGTCTTTGTATTATAGTCTAGAACATGTATAATGTATAAATATAGAGTGGGTGAGTGTGTGAATTCTTGTTTAAATATTGTTAGCTATTTATTGATTGATCTTAATGTTGAAAAGAAGTAAATACCAAATACACACACCAAAAATACATAGTTTTAACAAATAGTGGGATTGCTAGAATGTATCACATATGTTATGTGTTACACTAAAGGTTTTTCTTCATGTCACTTGCAACTTTAATAGAAATATACTTTTTAATGAGGAATAAAGTTAATAGCTAGGAGATATAAGTGATTGTTACAAGATAATGTTAAATTAAATACCGTCACGACAAGCTTATTTGGTAAAGGTTTATTATTCTATCCAAATCATGATCTAAACCATTAAATCTTTATTAAAGTTCATCCAAAACTTTTTAGTTGTGTTTCGCTTAGGCAATTCGTATGATGATAGCATACTTAACTGAATCTGAAAGAAAGCACGTGAAAATAGAATTTTCTTCTGATGTTGTTTACAGGTCATCAATAACAGGTAAAAATTGACAGCAATGCAAAAACACGTGAAATATCTTGTATATTTATTGTCTCGTGAAATTATACTATATTATTTTAGATAAGATATATAATTTAACTATTAATATTTACAATTACTAATAATATTGATTATTTTTATAGACAAATAAAAGTAAAAAAATAATAATAATAAACAACATGTTAGCTTCCTAATAACTTAAATGGAAAAAAAGTTGTTTGTTTTGTTAGAAAACTTAAATAAGATAGTTTCTAATATGTTGCTTTTCAACCATTGTCGAAAAGATATTTTATTTTCTATTGATGAAACAATATAGATTGTAAAATCATAAAATAGTATTTTTCTTTTATATCTTAATCTTCTAACTATTTTTTTCTCCTAATCAATAACAATATTTTTCTTTCAGAATAATAATATTATTCTTTTTAGTTTTCTGTAGTTCAGTTTCCTGGTTTCATAATCTTTGAGTTCGATCATTTTCTATTTTATACATTAACCATAATTGAAGTTATACACATATTCACATGATATTTTAACCTTTTATTATCACTTTTAAAAAAACTTGTCTAACAAAATGATTATACACCGATTCGCATAACACATGGTTTAAGACGATATAGCTATTTATATTTATGACATAATGATTTATAACATGAAAATCAGGGAAAAAGCTTCCCCTTTCCTAATTTTAGGAAACTCATTCTCAATACGTAAATACAC
The DNA here is from genome assembly GCA_025215565.1 of Flaveria ramosissima. Taxonomy (NCBI): domain Eukaryota; kingdom Viridiplantae; phylum Streptophyta; class Magnoliopsida; order Asterales; family Asteraceae; genus Flaveria; species Flaveria ramosissima. The sequence goes on from CM046045.1 coordinate 26,656,897, forward strand.
AACAACTTAACGGCGTTCAATCATTCCTACATATACACCAAACACCTAAGCATCTACGTGTACCATTCCTCAAGCCGTAAGCTACACACGACTATAGAAAACAGGCGGTGGCTCAAGTCATCGCTCTTGATGACCGAGCCATGAAGCAAATTGAGGGAATCGAACGCTTATTATTGAAGTGATGGTTGATCAAATCGGTTGGGGCTATATCGTAAACAATGGTAACGTTTTTGATATCAAAAGAGAAAAAAGAAGTCCACTTGTACACTACTACCCCTAACGCTAACGATAGCAATTGGGTCCTTTATGCTTTTTTTAGGCTTCCTTATATCACCTTCTCAGGGCTACTTTCGTCATTTGCTAATTATATGTATTATATTATTTTAAGTTAAATGAAATTTAATTTGTGAAATGCTTTTTAGATAAGAAGAAATAAAGAGCTTCGATGTTTGAGTGGTTTGTGTTAACTAAATGTATAAATTATATAATTTTTATGATCGAATAAAAAAGAAGATTAAATAACTATTAATTAAAATTTAAGAAATGTTATAAGTTTTCAATCTAAAACAAGATGAAGTTTCTAAGTTAATCTTCAATAGGCGATAAACTTGTAGTATGTAAAAAATAAATTAAAAAACATATACATAGACATAACATTTAATATAGATAATGAGGTTTATTACAAATTAAAAAAATATATAAAAAATTTATTATTAGTTCTATTTTAATCAAAAGATGTGATTTTTTTTATTTTCTTAATAAAAATTAATTTTAAAAAGATACATTGATTTTAAAAAATCTAGATGAACGAGAGAAATATTGCAACTAATAAAATTGATATTTAATAAGAGAGAGAAATTAGTTTTAGAGTTTAATTTTTTTTCTATTTTTATGGTTAAATAGATCTCTAAATCTTTGTGATCTTTAACATCTTATCTTGATAAAGGGCTTATTTCTATATTTATATTTCGCAAAGATCTTTAACATCATATCCTGATAAAGGACTTATTTCTATATTTATATTTTAATAGCTAGATTGATTTGTTTTCTTAATTAAATAACTCAAACTAACTATCATAAAGAATACATTTACAATAAATGTTTTTAAAAGCCAAACGAACTTGAACGTTAGAGCTACTGCAAATCGATAGTTGTGATAAAGTAATTGACTTATAATCAATGTTTTAAAGAGTAGACTAACCATCAAATTGGTAGCTATGACGGTTCACCAATTCAACTGGTTGCCTCGATCATTAAAAGCGATTCGTGCCATCAGAGGAAGCTAGTGCGCAAGCATCGACCTTTTTCTACCAAATTTTAATATGTTATGTTGTGATTTTCATAGCGCCGTCAGATTTGCTTAAATTGGTATATTCATTTGTGTATTTGCTCATAACCGTACCGGCAATTCTGATAGTTTTAACCTATCAAACCGTCCAACTAAGTTCTCAAAAACACGACAAAAAATAACATTTTGAGAAATATAGTATTAATGATCTTGCAACAATTATAAAATAAATACATAAATAGTAATAATAATATTATTAATGTTGTTGTTATTGTTGTTATTATTATGATTATTATTATTATTATTATTATTATTATTATTATTATTATTATTATTATTATTATTATTATTATTATTATTATTATTATTATTATTATTATTATTATTATTATTATTATTATTATTATTATTATTATTATTATTATTATTATTATTATTATTATTATTATTATTATTATTATTATTATTATTGTGTGATTAAATTGATTATTTGTAGATTATAAAAACACATAAACATGACTCATAATTAATCTAAAAGAAACACAAAAAAGTGAAGTTTTATTTATCATCGATCTGATCTTAAATCTTTATCTAACTTTGTAATATAAACTAATAATTCTAATTTAAAATATACATATTTTGCTTGCTTTCAATGTTGGACTATTAGTTTACACCAAAGTATATGTTTCTATATATATACACACACGCTATTCCAAGAAGAAATTAATACAGTTGGTCATATGGGTCAATTTTGATCCCATAATGGATATGGATCCTTTCAGTTTTCAAGAGAAAGTAAATAGTTATGCTACATGTGAAAGAACGGTATTTTGTCATTTTCACTAGTTAAGTTAATTGCATATATAGTTCACAAATTCATATTAGAATATATTATAGTATGTTGTATTCAATCTAATAGAAGTTGATGGATTGCAGATATGGTAGCTCTAAAGTATAAATATTGTTACATTCTAGTATGAGTTTAAAATGTTTTAAAATATTCACAAAATAACTTGGTTCAGATGTAAACTAACACTAATTTATATGGGAACTAATGTTTATTAAATTATAAATTTATGTGCAAATTAATACATACTATATAGACATATAAGAATCCAATTTAACAAGTATCCGTAGCTATAAGGATCGAGTAGAACAAGAAGCATTAGATTTGACTAAATCTTTGGATAACATATTATTTACCCCTTACGTTCTCTTTATAAATCAATATATTTTCTAAGTATTTATTTAACCGATATTCTAATTGGACTTATGATTAAATAACTTTAAAGAAACCCACGTTCAAAATCTAAAAATAAGAATATTTTGGGTTTAAATTTCACTATGAGCGAAAATATATACTCATGGTTGAGACAGAAGATTTTTCCAGTTGTGGTTTTTTCTCCTGATGGGGTTAGGGTGCGGTCCCAGCTAAAAAATAAATATATAAACCCGATTAAAATAACACATATTTTTCGAAACAAGGTCGTGCACTTGACGTTATTTCACTCTCTAATGATACATGTGAAATAAAGAGTAATGACTTTACATCCCAGTGTTGTCTTGTAGAGATGGGAATGCATTTATGTGATATTTATGTTTCTTTTATATTAATAACCACGGCTCATAAACTTATCTAACTTAATTTTTAATTATATATTATAATTAATTTATATCAACTTATTCTAAACACACTTGACTTTAGAGAGGAATACCATCACTCTCTCCAGATGCACTACTATAAAACAGAGCATTTGCAACCAAAACGTGGTCGTAAATTCTGACAATTGCTCAATTTTTCAAGTAGTGTTAAACAGTCATGCAATAGTTGCACTACTAGAAAATTGGACATTTGCGACCAAAAGGTGGTCGCAAATTTTGACAGCAATTGCTCAGTTTCTAGGAGTGTATATAAACAGTTGTAAATCAGCACTCGCACTAATAAAGTAATGAACTTTTGCGACCACTTTTTTGGTCGTAATTTTTAACAGCAATTACCCAGTTTTCTAGCAGTGATAGTTTTACTATTGTATCCAACCCTACGCTATGATATTTGTGCCTGAAACAAAAATTGATAGGAGAATCATTCGTCTATCGCATGCATATGTTTTCAAAGTGTTTTCGAGAATTTGGTTTCGGTAAGGATGGTCACAAGGATGAATATAGGCCATCTTCAATTAAGTTTTTTTTGAACGACTTATAATCCACTTCACTACCTGTCACTTGCAGGATATGTACTATTCACCTCTAATATTGACGTAATGCATCTTACCACTTGTAACTTAAAGACTTTATTTAAAAAAAGATTAATAAGAAAAATAAATAGTTCATTAAAATAATTAATTTAATCATAGAGAATTAGTAAACCGTAATACTCGGTTTAATATGTTTGAATTGTAAGAACAAATGCATTGATAAGTTTATACATTCGTGAATGGATAGATTAAAAGATTGTAAGGTGGATTTAATTATGAAAGGAAAAGACAAAAACAAAAACACCTTGAAAAAAGGTAAAAGCTTGAAGATTTTTCATTAAGACTTCCATATACTTATCTACAAATTTAGTGGAATTTCATATAGTTTTTAGACAAATGTCCTAAAAACAAGGGTCCGTTTTGATTGATCAAATCATTAAACTTTAAAATTAAAAAGGTTTGTATCCATTATAAAGTCTATAAACGTGAAATAAAAGACTTTTCATTAGGTTTAAAAGTACATGATAATGTATAGATAAAATAAAAAACATAACGTAACAAAGGGATAAATGGCTGACGGAATTAGGGCTAACGTACCACTTACGTGCAACAATGGCAAGGCGACACCGCCTTTTATTTCATTGTATCAAACTCACTTATCCAGTATTGAGTATTGAATGCGACTCTATCTTTACAAAGTATTTCCTCTGTCAATTCTTTTTTACAAGATTTGAAGTTTGTGGTCGGCTTTTCGTGTTCTCCACAACCTTACTTGTACAGTTGTACAACTTCTACGTATCAAAACAATTATATATGATCCTTATTCCACACTGATCATCGATAACGTTTGAATAGTTGAGCGTTCCATTCGATTATTAAGAAAAAACAAAATATCACTTTGATACTGTTTGAATTTCAAGTTTTTCGAGTTCGAATAGACAATAAATACCATGACCAGTGAACGCATTTTGGGTCATTACTCATTAGTGAACGCATTTTGGGTCATGTGTGGGCCTGGCCCATGAACAAATCCATGAGGTAGGGTATTATAATATGTATTATTAGCTTTGGTCGGTGGCTACAGTGCCACCGTACCAACAGCAAAGCATGGTGTACAAGTTTCAGTAGCACAAAGCTGACATCATTCTCCCTAACAGAAGTATATGTCATGAAGCTGGAAGTACAAGTTGTTATTGCAAGGATTGAGATCGTAACTATGTGCTTGAAGATGAATTGCCGGATCGGTAAAGTCGCCGCTGCCGGAGCTATGGCAGCGGCCCTCACCCTTCCCATTGCCTTTTCCGTTTAAGAACCGCTACCATCTGACATCCACCCCCGGAGGAGGCGGATCTGTGTTTTCGTCACCGTGATGGCCATCCATTACCAGAACTTCCGTCCTTTGTTGCGTGGTCGAAGATGTAAACATACGTCATGGATGTGGGTGTGGTGCGGGTGCTACTGTGATTGTGGTGTTGACTATTGATAGTGAAGTTGAAAGAGAAAGATAAGGGAGAAAGGTTAATAATGTTTTGAGTGTTGTGAAAGATAAGAAGATGAAGGGGTAAACAATTAAACAAAATAAAAAAAATTAATTAAATGTTAGGTTCCTTGGGAGCAGCAGATGCTCTGTTATCCTTTTACAAATATCGTATAAAAATGAAACTACACCACATAACATTTCTTTATTTAAGGTTTTTTTTTTAATTTTATTTTAGGTGTTTATATTTGATTGTTATCTTACTATCATTAATATCTAAACCCGTGTTACTAAATAAGCTAAAACTAATACAACAACCTATATACATTCATATTTTTATTTAATAATTCTTATGATGTCTTTCTTTTTCTTACAAACATATAATATTCATTTTATGACATCGCATAAACCCCGCGGCAACGCGCGGGAGTCAAATACTAGTTACTCTTTTAAAGTGACTAATGAAATCATTAAAGATCTTGGTGATGACAAACCAACTTTTAGATTAACTTTTAACTTATTAACTTTTAAAAAGTTAATAAGTTAATACGTGTGTTTGGTAAAAGTTTAAAAAATTAATTTTAAAGGGTTAATAAGTTACTTTTGAAAAGTTAATAGAATTAACTTTTGAAAAGTAACTTTTCAAAATTACTTTTTAAACAAATAAGTAATCCCAAACATGGGCTTAATAGCTAATGTTCTATTTTGCCTTTAAAAATTAATATACAAAGACTGTTGTAATCATTTCTTATTTGTAAATGTAGCCTCCTAAATCAGTTTAACCTACGGATGCAAACGAGCTGAGTTGAACCCATGCTCGTTCAGGCTAGAGTTTGGCTCGTGTTAATTTAGAGGAGCTCGAGCTCGAGTCGTGTTTAGCTTTCTTTCTAAAGCTCGAGCTCGATATGTGAACCTTGGGCTCGGGCTTGACAATTTAATGAGCTTTAGGCTCGAGCTCAGTTCATTTTGAACTTTTTATCGATCCGGTTTCGAGTAGCTCGCAAACGGTAGTTCATCCAAAAACATCAAAGTATTAATCAATTAAAATAACTTTTAACATCGTATTTAAGGCACTAACTATTAACAAACTATACAGAAAATAACACATCGTAGTAATGGATTAATCTTATTTAGTATAAATAGATGGATAGGGTATTGTAATTTCTTGGCTCAAGTTTTCGTTTGAGTTTATAATATCAAAAAACTCGTGGTAATTCCACAAATCTTCGTGTTCATTGTCAATTTTGATCCAATTGATTTCAACACGTAAGACGTAGATTAGCTATCTAACTCGTTCATTTCTGCACCTCTAAAAAACCTTCTTTATTTTGCTTTACAAGCTACACTTACAACAAACGTACTCGAAAACATATGAAACAACTCGACACTAATCAAATTACAACAACGATGAGGCGGACTGGACTACAGAAAACCTACGGTAGCAAGAAACTAGGCGGGTGCTCACGAGCATCTTTGACCACCGGTTTCAACATACCGTAGCACCACTCTACACTACACACTATCATCTATATCGTACATATAACTTCAAACTTGTGTAAAACGCTTCATCGGTCCATTTTGGCAAAACGTCCCTTGATTCTTGTCCTGGTTTCAGCCCGTACCTTTCGTGACTCGTATCTAATATGCTTATCGTACCTGTTACGACACCAATAACAAAAAACCTTCCAGTTAAGTTTGTTTTTACACACCTACATAACATTTGCAATGAAATTCTCAAACAATATTTTTTCTTTTTACAGGATTCGACAACGATCTTTCTGCAGGTTAGGCCCGACCCGTGAACGTTTAGTTAGACCGACCCATGAAGCGTTAGCCCAAGTTTGAATAAAAAAATAATCTTTGAGGACTAATTTAGTGATTAAACTTGCATATTTAGTAAAAAGTTGCAGGCTTTTATGCAAGATAACCCTCTTTTTAGCCTTATAAGTATGTGGTAAACATAATTACAACTATATTATGCCTAAATAAACTGCCCTTCTTAAAAAGGTTTTTTAGGCAATTGAATACACTCCGAACCACTTTCGACCCCGTTTGACCAGTTTTCTTTATAGTTAAATCCCTTAGCCCGAGCCGTTAAGGAGTTTAGGTTTTATAAAAAGAACTACCTTCTCGATTTCTTCTTCTCTTTGTATCTTGTGAGTGCCGTCTCCCTCTCCTGGCTGTTAATGTCACGTACACCGACACCATGAAAGATCTGCGTGTTTTCAGCAACGCTATGATGCGACTGATCTTCATAATTAGCATTGATCTGACTTGGATTATGAATATTGATAATTTTTCCATCAGGAACTAAGCAGTTTATATCGGTGTTATGCCCTGCGACTTGATCAGAATACAACTCGAGATCCCAAGCATCAGAACCATCAGGGCACCATTGAAAAGTATTCATCTGTAAACACAAAAACAGAGTCACCATCATGTACATATCATATAAATATAACTAATAGTGAAGATGCAAATATACCTCTAATGAAGAATTCACATTCTCTTCAAACAGATGTTCAAAACCCGAACTCCTACCTTCGAGTTGAAAGATTTGTGCAGGCAGAAACTCGCCTATCGGTTTAATCACTTCTTTACCAGCATCTGCATTTGGGTCAGATTTTGCTAACTCACGAAGCTGGTGAAGAAGCTCGTCTTTGTATGCTCCAAGAGCAGCATTTCGGTTCTGATTTCAACAAAAACAGCCTAAACAAAGTAAACAAACAAGAGAAGACCGCAAAAAAATTTGATCTTTGATAACAAAAGGGGAAATAAACATGTCTATAATCAACAACTTCAATCATAAGATATGACAATCGCGCGCTATTACACTTGATATGCAAGAATACCAAGGATTTATATCTAAAACCAAGCTGCAAACAGAATTCAAAAGCACCTTGCTTCTCGGTTCCATTATGCGACTCACAAAAAATTAGAGTTAGCACAAGGCACGACCCTAGGCCCTCGGACGCAGCCCAAAGCAGCCTTTCTGCCTCGCTTCAAAAGCCCCATTTTCAGGCGCTTAGGTGCATTTTCACGCCAAATCCCACCCAAAAGCAGTCTAAACAGGTCAGAATCAATCACGATTGTAAAAATCGCTAGGCGCTGCCCAACTAGCTATTAATTGGGATTAATAGAAATTAAGCAGATTGGACTTATACATGTAATATTTCAAACATATATATACAACTTTTTCTGAATATTTTATATACAAATTTTCAATTTGACTAATTTTGACTGAAATTTTGACCGGTTTTAACCGATTTATGGCGATTAGGTGAAATCACAACGATGACCCAATGATTATACATTAATCACTGATTAATCCCGATTTTTAAACACAAGAAACACTCACACTAGCCCTAAACAAGCTTCTAATCAACCTAAAGTAGCCCAAAACATGTCTAGAACTCCTAAAAATGGCATTTTTATGCCACGCGTCTCGCTTAAAAAAGTCCTCTCTTTTTAAGCGCCTTTAGCCTTTGCGCCTCGACCCAAGGCTCACCCTTTACGTCTCGAGTGCACCTTGAGGCTTCGACAACACTGATTAACATAAACACTAACATCTACACCCTCAAAACAACACTTCAGTAAGCAATCCCAAACATCAATTCAAACCCACATCACAAATGCAATGAATCAAACAACTTTAAAAACAAATTCAAATAACTTGAAGAACATATTACCTTAGGCAAAGGAGGAACACCCATAGCTTGATACCCATGATCACACCCACTAGAAACAATCAAATCATCAAGACTCACAAAACCCGGAGTCTCCCAAACAAGACAATCCGAAAACCCATTATTACCCGACCCGAACGAATCGGACCCTCCATCACCACCAACATCCAAAAGCCCCTTTTTACTCAAATCCTCAAACCCTAAAATCGACATCAAATCACCAACAGAGGGACACCCACTAAACCCCTCTAACGGCCGTCGATCATGAGTCGCCAACGGCGACTTATTATGCGTCTCCCAATCGCAATTTTGGCAGTGAACGACGGAATCGGTGGAGCAGAAGATCGACGCCGGTGATGAATCGCAACGATCGCAGAGCAACGAGCGTGTGTGTTTGGTGAATAGAGGGTTTGTTGAATGAACTTCACGATCGCAAGATAAGCATAGCTTTGCGGTGTCAGCTCTACAGTAGAGAATTGCAGTCGATTGATCGCAGAAATCGCAGAGGCGGTGGCGATTGGGTTCTGTTTGAGGGGAATTAGGCATGATTTTGGGAGATTTTTGAGAGATTTTGTTGGGAATTTGTGAGATTGATGTGGGATTTGGGGGATTTGGGAAGTGGGTGTGGTGAATTTGAGGTTTGTTGATGGAAATTTGAAGTGGGTGGTGAGAATTTTGGTTTGTTCTTGGAGAAATGATGGAGATATAAGGGGTGTGTTCACATGATGAGTTCATCATGAGGGCTTAATGGTAAAAGCACAGAAACAGTGGTTGGTCGGACCGATCGGACCGGAAATTTGGCTGGTCAAAACGGGTCAAACCGGTCGAACATGTTTTGGGTATACATATTTTATTGTTTTTTAATAAGTTTTACATATATTTATTAAAATATTATATTTTTATTCGGTTTTTATATACGGTGCAACCAACGGATCAGTAAGATATCTGAGTTACTGTATGGTCTCCTTCTTAAACATTGAGTAAAAATGCCTTTAATCATTTTTTTTCACAAAATATCATTTTGATTAACTCCTGAAGCCGTTTGAACGAACCAATTTAAAGTTGAAACCGTTTGAACGAACCAATTTAAAGTTGAAGACTTATTGAATATTGAGTGGAGACATTTTTAATAAAAGATTAGTTAAAAAGACATTTTAAGGAGAAACAAGTTAGAGAGTCATTTTAAAAATCTTCCCTTGAATATATTATAATTTATTATAAAGTAAATAACTTGTTGGTAAATTATATGCTCTCCAATTTTTTTTGTCGTGGGTTTTTAGTTATAGAATGTGCGTGTTTAATAATTATTATTTTTAATTATAATAATTGTGTAAAATAAGTTTTATATAGTATAGCATTAGAAAGTGAGCGTCACAACCATAAAATCATAGGTTCTAGTCTTGATTTAGAATAAAAATACTAGGTGTTACTATTAAATTAATAATAATAAATATTTTAAGAGTTTGCCATTATCTAATCGACAAATATTAGCCAGGACTTGTGATTAGTGCCTTAGTGGTAATTATTCAAAAAAATTATATATATATATATATATATATATATATATATATATATATATATATATATATATATCATTCTATATTCCAAAAACCTAATTTTAAATACACTTTGACATTTACTTATGATTGGATTTCTTTAAAGAAAAAAAAATTTCACTTATTATATTAATTTTATTATTCTTTAAGAAAAGGACAGGAGTTAGAAAATTAGAAACTGGTAGAATTGAATAAAAAAATCATGAAAATTAATAAAAGTTCATGAAAAGTTAAATATAAAGTTGAGAAAGCAACCAGAAGTTTCCCTTTTGGACATGTTTCTCGACCATTTTAGACTGAAGTTAAGTAGGGCCCACACCTCAACTACTACAATTATACATCATCTGGTAATACATAAATCAATAAATCATACTCTATTGCAGTTTGTGTTATAGTCTTAACGATATAAAAGTGGTGGTTTGAGCTTTAGAAGGTTTTATTTTTAAATCCGACTCAGATAAGATTCTAAAGGTTACAGGATGAACCAGGTTTGAAACATTAAAATCAGTATGAAGAGATAAATATCATTCAAAAAAATTAGAAAGACGCATTCGGTTATTAAGGGTATTTATAAACATCATTCAAAAAATTTATAAATCATATTGTATATAACCCCACACTTCAACCATTAGGGTTGGTAGTCTAGTGATCGGACAAAATCTTTTAAAGCACCTAGAGTTTGGAGGTCTTTACTTCAATTCATACAATGAGTAAAGTTTGTTGTTTAAAAAAATAATATTTACAATTGATCTTATTAATTTATAAAATAAGTACAAGTTTTTTTAGCGATGATTATCGACATCTAGCTACATCATGATTAAATTACACCAACCGATCTTAGACAGCATTGAATCTTGACCACAAGTAAAACTACATAACTTTAACTATAATAACTTTAACATCAGAACCAACTCCCCACCCTAAAACAATATAAGCGACTAATTCTATTATTTAACAAAGTTCACTAAGCACAACCTTTTTTTCAAATGACTTTTAATATATTTCTTATCTACTCTTTTATTATTACTTACAGGATTTGAACTTTTGACATCTACTATAAAAACAAAACATGACCTTATCACGTCAGTTGTTTTTCTGTTCTTTAAATTCATTAGCCGTAATTTAAATAATCTAAATAATAAGAATTATGTTTGTTGATAACCAACAACATATAACTATTATAATATTATATGAACGTTATCGAGATAAGTTTTTTTATTATAACCCATTAGTTTCAATGATGTATATTAGGGGTTAGTGCATACGTAGTTTATGCTTTACAACAGGTTAGTGAGTATGAGCAAAAAAAAAAAAAAACAAACAAGAAGATGCCTCGTAAGTTGTGGATGTGTTTACAATTATACGCACTAACATGTACTATGAGTAATGAGTGTATCCGTTTTCTAATTTAATTAAAATAAAAAATAAAAAGGAGACTCCAATGGTTTTGATTGGATTACTTTATTACAGTTCAAGAAGAAGAGCGTAACGTTTATCACGTTAGGGAGGGTCAAAACCCTCTCGTCTTAAAGGACGGTGTTTCAACTCGTGAGCCGCCTACGTGACACTCACACCCATCCATTCACGAATTGTATAACAAATAAATGGTTAATGAACAGTTTGAATAGGTGTGACTCTACTATCGTATTTGTGTGGCTGAGAGTGATCAAACTTTTGAAATGACAATAAAACCAGTGTGAATGAAATGTTTTCTAATATTAAAAGTACGCTTCAAAAAGTTTGAAACTTTGTTATACTTGGGTCAAAACTTTGTTTGAATATTTCTCTACTTTTATAGAAGAGGAATATACAAACTTATAATAACAATAAAGTGATCTTTATATAAAAAATACTGGGATAAACGATGTTAAACTCTTATAAAACTAACTTCAACTTTTCTTCTTTTTATTAAGTTTACACTTTTAGTAATTAACAATAGCTAAAAAGTAAAAAAAGGCCTTAATCAAATAATAAATAAAAAAACACATTTAGTAAATCTTACTCATAGAGTGTGCTCTAAGAAAGCTAAAATGAAGACAAATCTTTTTTATAAAAAGACTGTTCTTAAAAAATTATACGGCTCAGATAAACCCATTTTTTTTCTTTGGTTTTTTAAGTACGTAACTTGAAATATTTAATAAGAAGAGAGACAAATAATAGATTAGAACAAAACATAAAACATCAATCATCTAGAAAAATAAAGTATCTATCACTAAGAAGGCAGGACAATTAAATCATCATCTATGTTTATTGTTTAGTGATTGCAAGTGATTCAAGAAATTGATGATGTGTCTTTAATCATGTTTCAATAAAGTGATGTGTATCATTTTATTTGAACGACAAATGTACGACACTGCTTCGGATGATACGTGTTATTTTAATCGGGCTCACCTATTCATTTTTCAGCCGGGACCGCACTTCAACTTTCACAGGAGGAAACTCATTGCTGAGAAGTGATGTGTATCCTAACCAAATTATTAAAAAGTTCAAATTTTACGGACCTAGATATGATAAGTTTAAAAATAAAACATGTGTAAAATTAAAAAAAAAACATAACTTCACCAATTAAAAATATAAAATGAAAGAAAATGACAATGTGAAAAATGATGGGACCGATACCCTTCTCTAGCTAGCTTGAAAAGTTTTATGATGAGGTCACTGGTGACGATATAATAAGTTATACTTTTAATATACTATAGTTATCACTACCCTTGTGTTGAATAATGAACAATTAATATGATATATTATATTTAGCTCATGCTATTGAAACTTATAATACCACACATGGTCATGTTTCGCTAATTTTATTTGTCATAATTAAATCATAAACTTAAGTATACATCATGATCTAAAAGTTGCATAAAAGTATTTTTCGATCTCATTGTGAAGTATTGATGTGTAATGTGATGTATTTTTAAATTTTCATTATGTAACGTGTAATAAAATATAGCTATAGGTTTATAAATATAGATAATTTTTGAAGAAGCTATTTATAAAAGTTATACATTATGTTACTTAAAAACTAAAAGTTTTTATTACTTTGAAGCTAACATTGAGTGAAGAACTACTTCTCACTTGGAGTCTCTTGAGTCTTGAATGAAATTGTTTGTATAATTTTGAAATTATTTACTATACCATGTGACTTTTAGGAATAATATAATAATATGAATGATGAGACTTGAGAGTATAAGAAGATTTTTTTATTTTCGTAATATACACCTAGGCCCCAACTGATTTTAAAATATAACTTGTACGAATCTTTTCATTCAGAATATTTCTTAAATTATATAAAAACTCATTTGCAAGTGTCGGTGATTTCTTTCTCTTTTTTTAATGTTCTTCTCTGAAATTATTATCTATTAAATACATTGCTTTTAGGAGATAATCATTAGTGGTTTTTCGTGATAAGCTTAGAATCCACCGGGCCAGTTGACACGGGTTCGATCCCCTTTTGTTGCAACCTTTTTATTTTGAGTTTTTTTAGTTACTTTTTTATATTCTTTCCATTTAAATTAAATTTTCTTTTCTAACATATTTTCTTAATGTAATCTTTATTAAAAACGCGTGAGATTTTTGTTAACTTTTCATGTTTTTTTTTTTACTTTTAATGTTGTTTTTTTTAACGGCAGTAACTTTTCATGTTAATCACCACATTATAACATATTTCATAAGCAAAATATAATGATGAGATCATCATGTCGAATTATGGGTAAGTTGGGATTTGAATTCTAGATTTACTTTACGGTTTATTGCATTCACATACACCAACTTTTGTCTGCAATTTTTTGTTATTATTCTACTGTATAAATATTTAATACTATTGGTATAATAAAGGAAAAACATGACATAATACACGTTTTTAACATGCTATAACATGTAAAAATAGGTTGGCATGACAATGAATTAACTTGTTTATTGTACATTTGTATGTCAATTGAAGCAAATAGTAATAATGTAATTGTTTTCATACATCAAATGTTTTGTTGTAATAAGTCCTTAGATTAAACTTATATGTTCCCATAATTGCCTTATTTGATATCACAGTCAACTTTTAACTAAACACAAAACTTATTCGTAAAACAGACATCAATAGTCACTTTTAGTTGATGTTCTAAACACCCACCGAGTCATAAGTTGCATTCTATACCTTAGTAAGCCTTTGACTAGATGAAATTAAACCGAGCCAGATTCAACATAGTCATATGTCTCTATTGAGTCATAAGTTTACATTCGGTGCCTTAGTAAGTATTTGACTAGATGATATCAAACCGAGCCGGATTCATCATAGTCATATGTCATGGACATTTAATTATATATGATTATGATTTGTAAAAATGCATTGCTTTAAAGTATAGTAACTTCCACAAAGATAACAAGAGTTTTAATTGATAAAGGTGTGAACTAGTTGAAAATAGTAGTTTAATGATATATAGCTAAAAGAATTGGAGTATAAAACATGAACTTACCTTCAAAAAATAACAAAAGATTAAAAACATGAATTTATCTTTAAAAATTTGTTAAGTTGTTTTAATTTTAGAAACATACTGAATGATTCAAAAGTTATCTTTTATTCAGTCAGGTCTCTAAATGGCTCTGCCTAAGGTTACCAAACAGTCATTTACATAAATAAAATAATCAAATAACTAATTATTCGACTTTAAATAACAATCAATGTGCTGATATTCTATAACAATCAATCCCTATTGAAAATCATTGCAAAATGAATAGCAGATTTGATGAATATAGTTTCCATTTAGCTGGAAAACATCAAATCTATTTGGATTTTGTGAAAAAATCTCTCGGCGCGTTTTAAGTCCGTCTCTCCAAGGCGTCTGTTGTTCCGATCCTTCGGGTATTGTAAGATTTACAATGACTGCACTTGTGGCCAAAAATGTGGAAGAATGCTTTGCTAGTATTGTGACAGTCGTTGCACAAGATAGGAATCTGTAAGGCAGGAATAAATTAGTTCATCAGTTCATATTTCATAACCATTAACTATAGAATAGAGACGGGTCACGGGTCAAACATGTTAGGTAACAAACAAAAACAGTAATCTTGATACTGGTCAAAATGGGTTGAGTTGGATCGGGTAGACCCTAAATACTTTTCTTGAAATGATCCATTCATAAGCAAAGGGGTCGAAATTTTGCCTCTAGTAAACAGATTCTTAGTGTTATGTTCTATAGCATACAAATAAACTAGAAACAACACAAATTTGTAATTCTAGTGCATCCCCAATTTCTTTTTTCATGGTTATGGAGTCAAAATGATTAATCTTCAAGCTATATTTGAAGTATTGTTGGTTAACAAAGAGATAATAAAATCTTAAAGTTGGCACAGTGGTAAGCGCTTGAGTCCCTTTATCAAAGGTCTCAGGTATAAATCTAGCTTCCATTGTTTTTCTACCTCTAACCCCTCTTGCAGGCCACATGCACAGTGCAAGCTACATTTTAATTTTTACCCAATCCCATTGGTTAGCGGAGTATAAGTGGGGTCCAATGATTTCTACGGCAAAGGATTCTCACGGTTACCAAAAAGACAAAGCTTTGTAACATCTATCTATGTCGAATAATCAAGCCACACAAAAGCGTGTATGCGTTCCAAAAGTAGATTGTGATGGGAAAGAAACATATTTTTCCCGTTTTTGTTTATTATAATTGTCGCATACTCATTCCTCTTTAACATCATTTAGTTAAGTAGTGTGTGTTCTATACCAGTCTTATTTTGTCAATTGATGCATTTTATCCCTGTGGCAAAATGGGTGGGTTGGGTAAACCTGAAACGCTTTTGGTCTGATTTTTATTATTCATTTAAAATATAAATAATGTTAAGTATGATTACATAAAGTACATTGTCTCAATAACGTAATGTTTCTTAAACAAGATGGTTTAGGAAATTTTATGAAGTAAAGTTACTATTCTATGACATTTTTTCCAGAAAATAACATAGGCCAAATTATGACATAATTGTGGTTACCAGAAAATCATTTTTTATTTTATTATTGGCTGTCAATTAAATCATGTCTAACTAGGTTCACCAGATATGACACAGGAAATTATAAGAAAAATCTTACACCATATAACAGATCCGCAGCCAGATAATCAGAAAATTGACAAAGACTTACCTCGTATCGGTATTCTTCGGGCATGACTGTAGCTTCAACCTGTCAAATTACAGACTTCAAATAAACAAGAGGCACAACAATATATACAAAAAACAATATAGTAAAAAAGTCCTTTTTTATATACTTCATAGAAAAAGACAAAAATGCCTGCTAATCTGGTAATCATGTAAAATGTTGCTGCTTGCTAAAAAAATTAAAATAAAGATTAATTGCTACTTTAGATTATTCTTGTAGTTGAATGTTACAATTTGGAATGGAGGCATAGAATCTTGCTAATGTATTAAAATCCCTTCAAAATATTTTCTCTCTTGATGGAAATTTTTTTTATTAACCCACAAGTCCACAACATATCAAAGCATTCTGGGAAAAACAATTTAAGTGCAATAATAGAGTGAAGATGCTTCAACAACATTCAGCACTTGTTTTTAAATTGAGATTTCCAGAGCATAAGAAATCACATACCTCCTGGTCTATTCTTTGCCATGTACTAGACATATCAGATACTGACTTTGAGCATATGGGACAACGGTATCTGCAAGACAAAGAAATTACCATCCATAAACTACAATTCTCTACCAGCTCGGAAAATAAACTATTTTAGAAAACCTAGACACTTAAAAGGATAGTGAAATAACTGATCCTGGTTGATCAACTCATTGTAGCAATCCAAATGGATAGCATGTCCACAAGCCATGATTGTTATGCCCTTGATCGAGTCAAAAAGAAACTACCAAAGAAGCAAGCTTTTTCTTTTATCAAAACAGCTTATAACTGGAGTAATACACAATTATAATGATAAGGAGTAATTACATATATCCCCTTCTAAACTTGTAAAATTACATACTTCCCAAAAGCACAAGTTTTCCATGCATAATGTACAATGCTTTTCAAGCATGATTTGGGGGAATATGTAATTTTGTAAGTTTAGAGAAGGATATATGAAACTAATGGTAAAGGTAGGTAATATCAACCCATTTAGTTGAATGGGTCAACTTGGTTATCTCTTATCACTAACACGTCAGACGGGTAAAAAAATTAGCTAAAAAGAGAATGGATCAAATGAACTAAGCCGCCAAAAGTGTAACTTCAATACATAAAACCTATTTAAATCATGTAATTTAAAAAAATCAGATTACTAATGAAATTAACATAAATCTGAATCATACCCGACATATTAATTACATGTAATAAAATCCAATACTTTTTGGATGGTGTTTTGGGTGAACCCACCCATACCAAAATTACCCGTTTTGAACTGTTACCCATCCTGCCTGTTTTCCCACCTCTAACATACCTCGTAACATATAGGGCAGTCGTTTTTCAAAGAGTTTCCAATACACGTGTGATTATCACGCAAATTTACATCAAAGCATGATCCTGTGTTTGTGCACATAAAATAGTCAAGGACTCAAGGTTCATGTGTGTTAGGTGTTGTGATAGTACGCTGAGAACCACAACAATATTATATGTTGTTGATATTGCACCTATTGGCGTACAAACTACCACCCATATAAGAAATATAGACTTCAAAAAATGTATATGATCAGGACGTATCGAATTGGAATATTGGATCATAAGTTAATTTCAGTGAGATAAGTTTTAACAACATTTTAGTACAAAAAACCTTGGTAACAACATGAAATATGAGAGTGATTGAAGATGCTAGAAACACCATGAAAGGATGAGCACATACCACACTTTTGGCAATGGAAGTAATTTGTACCACCACCAACTCTGTAGTCATTACATTCTGTAATTAGCCTATTTCAAAGAATAATCATACATACAAATTCACAAAACAATATCACGTTTTTCTCTCACTAACCTACAAATTCCACATTCATCGCAATGAAACTGTTCCTTTGAAATCTGAGTCACAAAGTGCAAAGTTCAAAAAACAAATGAATTGTAGGTAGTTTAGCACATTGCTCAAACATTTTAATATCTACTAATTCTTATCGCTATGAGAACAAATCAAATGTAGTTAGTTCTTACATCATCGTCATAGAACTTGCAAATATCACAGAAGTATTCCCCCATTTTCACTCCACAATTGGTACATATCTGAGCAACCTATCATACCAACATCAATAATAATTACACAAGATCAAAACATTCACATAAATTCACTTCACATTTTCCATATAACGTAATAATCGCAAGAACACTACGCGATTTCTTTTCATGATTTGGGCACAAACCTGTTGTTCAGTACTGCAAATTGCACAAATAACCTGAAAAACCACCAAATGCATCAACACATCACCTCATATCCACCAGAAACAAATCATAACCACTAAAACAAACACAGTACTTGCTTAATCTCGTGACGAACGATTTCATGTCGTTCCTTAGGGTTCGCCAACGCATTCTACACACAACACAAAACACCAAATCACACTCAACCGAATGACTTCATTTCACCCAATCAAACGAGATATCATCCAAAATCCACAACAACAACAACAACGACAACAACTTCAACAAATAACAATGTTTCAAACCGTGTATTCATTGTGACAATGACGACACGAGAATATCTGATTACAACACGAAGCGCGAACTTTGCATCGTCTCCGATAATGATTGCACCTATTGCAACATTATAACATCATCATCATCATCAAATCAATTTCGGAGATATTATACATAACAATTGAAAACAACATGATTTGGAAATGGTTTAACAAATAATAATAATAATCGGTGAAATTATGATGATTAGAGGACCTATTGTAACATTGTAACGTCATCATCATCAAATCAATTTCGGAGATATTATACATAACAATTGAAAACAATATGATTTGGAATTCGTTTAATGAATAATAATAATGTGATGATTAGAGGAATTACCCGTGCTGAAGTTTTCCGATATCGAGAGGGTTGTTTTGAGGTGGTGAAACGTCGTCGTCGCCGGACATTGTTGAGATTCCGGTGGAGTTTGATATGATTGTCGCCGGAGTTTTTGAGGGTTTGTGTTCAGGGGTTCTTATCCATGAAGCTAACAAAAGTGTTTACAAATAATAATATTTTGGGGTTTGTGTAATGGAGAGATATATTTTGGTGATTGTGTTTTTGGTTATTATTAATGTTTTCGGAATCGGATCGGGCGTCGAACCAAATGTCTTATTGGTTTGATGGTCGGACCAGATTTAAAAACCAGATGACGTCATATATATGTGTGTGTGTGTGTGTGTATAGAGAGAGAAAGCTATACGTATAATTCAATATAAGTAATTAATGTGTGTATTTTATAGTTATATATAAAATTTAACAATAATATTATGTCCAACATATTAGTTTATTGTTCAACCTTTTGTTTTTACCCACTAAAATCCAAAAAAAAAAAAATAAATTCAAAATTCGGTCCGACCACCGGTTCGGGAGGAACCGGCCAGTCCAACCCCTCCAAAAATGAACTGGTCTGAATTGGTTCGGCGCACCCTCCGATTCCCGGTCGGACCGGTTCGACCGGCTAGTCCGATCTGGTCTCGAAATCATAGGTTATTATTATGTTTGAGAGATGAACGATTATATCAGAATCAAAAATATGTTATAAGGACTAGAGAATGTATGATGTGGTTATATGTAGTGTTTTGGATATGATATATTAGTCGGTTATGTAACTGTCTTACTTTTTGTTTGTTACTATTTTGGTTAATTTTTGTGAACTATGTTAAGTAGATTGTGTGGTTTTTACGATTCGTAACATTTTGTTGATTTGAAAAGAATGTTGTCTCTTTTGATAATTATATAATTGATTATTTTGGTATTTAACCATTTTACTTGTTTTGATAACATATGAATATTCAATCTTATTATATAATTTTTAAATTATTCTTTTTATATATAATCGTAATACTATTACAGGAGAACAACCGCAAAAGTTAATAGCAGATGCACAATTGTGTGTAATATTCTTACGCCTTACTATGAGCGTGTGTCAGGGTGTTTATGATTATGTTGTTCATATATGTGACTATCGGCTAGAGATGTATTTGGTTAGGTTTTAAATCCATGATTTAGATATAGTGTTTGCACAAATCTAATGTTGATTTCAAAAGCACTTCTAGAAAGCTTGTAAGAAAACACATGATGGCATACGACGACACAAAGGGGACAACACTTGGGATATAACAATCGACATGACAAGGACAATGTATGTATCACGACACATTTGTCGCATGATGAGGTTCATTGTGTTTGAGATTCTAACAAGAGTAATAATATTTCAGATTATATTAGAAAAATGCATAATTGTCAATGCAAATAAAACAAAAAGTATGTTGCTACTTAATGAAATGCCACATAAGTAATTTAATAAGGTTAACTCGTTGTAGTTATCAAAATAACTTATCGAACAAAAGTATAATCAACAAACCAGAGAAAAAGAAAAGATCTAAGTCTCATTTTACTCCTTATGGTTTGTTAAAAATAACCATTTTCCTTCAAAAGATTAAAACATTAATTTACCTTCAAAATTTTCATAATTTGTTTCAATT
Source organism: Flaveria ramosissima (assembly GCA_025215565.1). Taxonomy (NCBI): domain Eukaryota; kingdom Viridiplantae; phylum Streptophyta; class Magnoliopsida; order Asterales; family Asteraceae; genus Flaveria; species Flaveria ramosissima. The sequence continues at coordinate 26,677,728 of CM046045.1, forward strand.
TCAGTCCAAAGTTTCATTTGTTCTTTCAACTTAATCCAAAATAATGAAACTTTTAGAGTGAAATTGAAACAATATATGAAACTTTTTGAGAAAAATTGATGTTTTTAATATTTTGTAAGATAATAATTATTTTTGTCAAACCTTAGGGGTAAAATTGAAATTAACTGAAAAGAAAAATTATATATTCAAGCGAGGTGTGAACAACGTATGTTGTTGTTTAGTGAATTGCCGGAATGTCAAACGATAGTAAGAGAAGTTTATTTGAAAAGCACTTGGTAGTAATTGTATCAAAACACAATAAACTATTTATATTAGTAATACAAGTTACACATTTGAGTTATTGTATATTTCAAACTCGTCAAATAAATAAAAGTTAAAAAGATGAACAAGTAAAAATAGGTTGGGAGTAAAAAAAAACTATTTTTAAACGCATACAAACTCCCAACACGTTTTTATTTAAAGATTTAGATTAAAGTAGCGCTATAAAACTGTGTTTTTCTAATAAAACGTATTTATAAAAATTGAAAACGGGCATGTTTTTCATCAACCAACCCGGCCCACTTCGTTTCGAGCAATCCATTTCAACCAAAATCGCTACTAACCCACCTATATTACCACCGAAGCACAAGCTCTTGGTGGTCAAAGTACTCTTAACCAAATGGTATAACCCCTATTTCACACCTTTGGTTAAATTCATTCACAATTTCAATTTCTTTACTTGATGGAGTTTAAGGTGACTCTTCTTTATTCTCCAACCAAACGTTTTATCCATTGGATTCATATTCCAATTCCAACGAATTCTCAAAATCAAATAGATTAAAATAAATTTCATATTCCAAGTTCTTAAGTCTCTTGTGGGAATATTACAGGTGTCGGCTCGGGGGCGGGCAAAATCCCCGCTTGAGGATGAGGCTGCTCCGGCGGAGCAAATGTCAACAAACCAAAGCAGGGTATATACATTTTGATACATTTAAGCAAGCATGTAAATACCTGCTTTATGTTAGAATCGATACATTTGATATAGTTAACCTTTAAAGTAAACAAATTTTGATACAATTCACTTAATGAGGGTCAAAACATTGAGGTAGTAAATTCAGATGTGAGACATGGGATAACAAAACAAATAAATTTAACTTAAAACAAGGGATAATATATATGACACAATTCAACTCTTTTATTTATGTTTGGGTATCTAATTTCTGTTCTCCACATTATTCAAATACATTAAAACACAATGGATATGTAAACACCTCAGACAAGCTTATGCCCTACAAGCTTTAGGTTTGGTGAGTTTGGCCTATAATTGGTCCAATTTCACACACAAAACATAGATCACCCACTCGAAAAGGTTAAAGAAAAACCGAATACAAGATACCAGTTCACATATTTGTGACATCAAACTGATACCTAAGATCATATTGTCACATATCTGCCATTTATAAGATTGTGCATCCACATGAATTCAATTTTCCCGCCTCGTCTTGCTTTTTGGCTGCATTGCATAAAAGATGGATTATGGCTAGATTAGAACTCTTTTGTTAAGGTGGTAATTTGACCCGTATACCAAGAAATGGGTTGATTGGGCTTGTACTTGATCTCAGAAGAGTCGAATAAGATAGAATTTACAACTTAGCTAATAAAGAATCAGATTGACTGAGTTAAGCCGGTCAAAGGTAACATAGTGTTTTCAAATGCTTAGAATACTTAACATTATCGTTTTTATAACCTTATTAGATACATTAAAATACTCAACAAACTAGAAAAAATAGACAAAAAAGTGTTGAAAGGTTGGTGCAGCCTGACCCAATTGGACCATTGTTAAAAGGTAGTAAAGTACACAATATGACATGAACTCGTTTGACATGTTGGGTGTTACCAACCCAACCCGCCCATTTTGACAACTCTAATTCTCCCCAACTACTGTTCTGGTCGAAATGAATAAATTTCTTAGTTAAAATGAAAACCTGCCAGGTCAAATCAACCCAACACTTACCCATTTAGAAAATAACACACTACTATTCATGGTAGTTGAACAAAAACAGAGTTTAAGAACCAAATGAGGTGCAAAATGGGTGGGTGTGATATAAAAAAATAAAATTAAACATAATAATGAGTTTTGCTAACGATAGCCTTAGGGTGATTTATACTTGCTAACTACTTTGTAAAAAAAAAAACTAGAAAGTAGAAGTTTTCAAACTTCTCCACTGATTTCACTCCTCCAAGACACTTAAATCTATCTTAACCCTCCTCATTATTCAATAACTAACTTTTTTACAAATGTCTTATATCTCTTTTAACCAAATTAGTTAAAATGCCTTTTATTAGCATTTCCCTATTTTTTAATACAATAACTTCGGGTAACTTTCACCCCTTCAAACCATTTGACAATTTGGCCTATTTCCTTTTTAGCTATATTTTCTAAGTTTGTTTTAACCAATTTAGATATAAATTAACACATAGACCAATTTCTAGGTAAAAGGGGTGAAATTACTACCTCTCAAGAAAGATAATATTTGACAAGATAAAGTGCATGTGGTCATGTATATACAAAATAATTGTTTTGAACAAATACCATGACCCTTTTTCCTCAGAAATAGCAAAAAACATTGATAATCTGACCTGACTTTTTTTTAGTGAGAACGGGTTGAATAACAACATGCATTGTGATTACTCCACCTGCATATGCGCCATCACGTACCCCAGATTCTGATAATGTTTTGTTATTCTCTAAAACTTTTCCCAAATGTATGAGCTTCATGTCATTCACTGTCTTGGGTACTACAGATTTACCTATTAAAGAAGACAATATTGAGTTTCTAATAATAGCATTAGCAGTGTATCACAGGTAAATTAAAAAAATTAAGATATGAATCTTTGTCCACGTGATATGCAGGGCCTATAGAAATATAAAATGCTGATAACATAGATATATAGGCAAACTGCATAAAAAATCGAACTTAACACTTTTTCCCTTATTTTAGAGACCAAGTATAAACTAAGCACAAAAAGAAACCTACTTTTGCACTTAATTACTGATTTTAGCAACCAAGTTACATTTTATTATTGACTGTAGCAATAAATAACTCAAAATGACATTTATAAATCATTATAGTGTATATGTATGCCACATGGCATTTAATAACTATATTTATATATAGATTTAAAGAAAAGGATAACTTTTCAAACATGTAAATAGATATCTATACAATTTTTGTAATTATTCTTTCACATAAGCATTTTCTGCATATGAGACACCTGACATGACATCAACTAGAGCCCCATCAGCAAGATTAAGGTAAAATCAATTAAATGGGGTTTCTTGCTAAAACAGTTGATAAATTGTAATTTAGTTTCAATTCAGGTTAATGTTGGTAGCTAAAATCAGGAAAATTTGTAAGTATTGTTTCTATTTTGTGCAGTTTGTTCTAACTATATATAAAAGACCCATATAATGTGTTAACATTCATGTTCACATGAATTGAACAACTTAAATAGTGTATCTAGACATTTAGAGAACATAAAAATATACAAACTAGATAAGTTCCATAAGTGTGAAATGTTACACCAGATAGCAGGATTCTGTTTTTTTTTAAGAATCACATTATCAATTATAGAACTAAACTCCCTCAGATTACGGGCAAGTGTAATTCGAATTATCATGTTCTTTTATTAGTAGTGAATGTAAGGACAAGAAACTAGAGAAACTTGTTTTCTTCAGTACCCTACAAACAGGGATACCTTGGCGTACCAAAATTTGTAAAAGATACAAACTGTTTAATCACATACACATAAAGTTCACAAACATGTTGAAGATAGAAAAACTTGTTTTTCGGGACCTTATAAACAACGATAGCTTGGTGTACCAAAATTTGTAAAAGATACAAACTATTTATAACATACACATAAAGTTCACAAACATATTGAAGATGGATTTCACATTAAATTATAAAACAAATGTTGAGGTACGCAAACATTTGGAGAACATTAGCACTCCCTGTTAACCACTATTCCCGGTGGTCCACAAAATTTAAATATTGAGGCCACATTATCCACCTTTTCTACATGATATATAGTTTTGTAGGAACTTAGGTGGTATTTGGTTTGATAGTTCGGATTTGATAGTATTTGAGTATGTTTCGTTCAAAGGATTGGGTTTGAATGAACATGGTAGATACCTATAAAATATGGTATCCTCTATACCCACCTGAATACTTTGTATAGAAAATCATACCCATTCCCATTCCAACCTATTAACAAACGCATACCCATAATGATTCATGAGTGCAAACTAAATCCATAGCCATTCCCATTCCCATTCCAAGCTGTTAGGTGATATTTGTTTTGATTGTTTAGGTTTGGGTTTAGGGATTTGAAGAAATAGAACGTGTTTGGTTTAGAGGTGTTGGTTTTGAAATATGGAATGATATCATGGGTTTTTCAAAACCCACCACAGATGGTGGGTTTAGACATATTTAGGTGGGCCCATGTTATCTTCTCTTTCTCTCTCCTCTTATTATTCTAAGTTATTAACTAAACCTCAATTTTAATTTCACTCCCAGTTTAAAACAAACAGTTTTTACAAACCAGACACACCCCTGAGTTACATTATAGTGTAATTACTAAACAGCCTAGAAACTTACAGCCAAAAAGGATAAAGAATAAGATAAGTGACTATATAAATAAGAAAAGATTATCTCAAACCTTGAGGCCACTCAGAAACAAGCTTTTGCTTAAGAGCAGTTATCGTAGTGGAAGATGCATAACTGCTATGGCTTATATCAGTTCCATCATATATTCTGAATTTAAGTTCTATATACTCGTTGCCTTCAGCCATTATATACAATCAGACACGAGAATATGTCTATCCCAATTTACCTGCACAAAGTTCTCAAGATTCAAGAGACCAGATAAGTTCTGAAGAAATCTTATTAGTGGACTACTGGACTGTTAGAAAGCGAGATTACAAAGGACACACTAGATAAACTTTGTGACCAAGTAACCTAATCCTATTAGGAAACTAAATCAAACAAATCAAAATATATATTATCTAAAGATGAACACTAACAAACCATAAACAATATCCCTAAACATTATCATCTCTAATAAAATCAATACTGAATTACATACATTACAACATTCAAGCCAATAATAGGAAGAATACTCGACATAGCCTTGTTCAAAGAAGAAAAACAAATAATTAATATAACATAGAACTGTTAGAACCATATGCATAGCATGTTATAAAGTAAAATGTCATTTTCGTTTTCTTCTCTCTCATCATCCTATGATTACTTGGACGAGGTGGATTGATTGTTTGTATGTACGAAGAAACCTTTCATAAATACGACCACTTTATCTTTGAAAACAAGGGAGTGTTTGGAACTCCATTTCAAAAGTGATTTTGTAACATAAAACAATTAATCAGCTATAATAAAACACAGTTCAATAATTACTGTTCGGATTCTTTCACTTACTCATCAGAAGGTAAATTAAAGGTATGTACTATGTAAGCAACTTTACTTCCCTATAACATCCAGTAATCAAATCTGTTCCAGCTATTGTGAAACTAATTATAATCAGATAATTAGTTAAGTACATACAAAATGACCATCCAACTGTGTGAATCAAATCATCAATAACATAACAAATACTGTAATCCCAAATCCACAAAACTACTCAAAACACTTCCCTAATTCTAATCACCTTCTTCAGATTACACAATCTACTTATTCATTGTAAGGAAACAGATCACCAGCCACAAACAAATATAGTAAAACAGACAAAATCAGCATAACTCATCTTCAGTTGAAGCCAAACCTGGAAAACTCCGTAATCACTAAGAACATGCGAAGACAACACATCAGAGTCACGAATTCCATAACAAACTAAGCAATTCATATGATCCAATAGCTGATGAAACACTAATTTGTTACTGCAACACACAATTAGAAACCATTAAGATTCACAACACAATGATATGTAGATTATTCCGAAATACTAATCGATTACAGAAAAGTTTTCGATCTCGTAAGCAAAATAAACAAGGGGATACTGAAAGAGAAAGAGAATTGAAGATTATTATACCTGCAAATTACGCCATTGATTGAAGAGAAAATTTATCAGAAGCTTTGATTGATTTGAACGATTGAGATGTTGAAGAAGCCCTTATTCGATTTGGGGATGAATTTTTTGTCGATCCTTTTTTCTCTAATTTTAACCAACTTTTTCTCTGAATTTTATATATTAATGTTGTGTTTTCGAGTTCATTTAACGAGAGAAAAGAACAAAATCGGAAAGAAAGATAAAAATTATTGTGTTCCGGAGTTTTTTTTTAACAAAGGAAATTGAAGGAAAGTAAAAGGTTGTGTTCCCGAATTCATTTATCGAAAGAAAATAAAAGAAATAAAAGAAAAACGAAGTCTAAAATGAATCATTCCAAATTAAAAGGAAATTGAGAGAAAAAAAAATGAAAAAAAATAAAAGAAAGGAAAGAAAGAGAAAAGAAAATTTATTTTTTTTTCTCTCGTTAAGTAAACTCGGGAACATAGCGTAAAAGGTTTTGTGTTGTACATATCTCTAGTAACTGGTAGTAGTAAATAAAACGGAGTAAAAAACTAATGTTAAAATGTTATCGTGAATTTATAAAAGTAAGAAAAACGGGATTGGATACCATTAAAATTTTATATAAAAAGAGGAAATTGTTACAAACTTGTGTGTTGCGGGAGGTCATTGATGATGTATGAAACTTTATATAAAAAAGTATTGAAAATACACGTTAGAATGTCGATGATCGCAACTAGAAAAAAACGAACAACAACAGATATTAACATTGATAAGAGATATGTGCATTCAAACTTAAATTAACTTTGAGAGGTTGTGCATTTATGCGTAGATGACGTGATTATTATGTTGTACAATTTCGTTTTGAATGAAATTTACACTGAAATGTAAATAACAATAAGCACATTGTATGTAAAGTATATTTAAAAAAAATAAAACATTAAACTATAAGATCTATAAAAGAAAAACACTAAAATTAAACAACTTATGAGTGTGTAAAAGAAAACAAATAGATGAGTGCAACTAGTGTAAAGTGTATATTAATAAATGTAAGGGATTAAAATGTAATCTTTTCACACAGTACATTACGCTTGAATGATGCGCGATTTGATTTTTAAGCTATATATTATAGTTTGAACTTTATTTATAATATACTAATTTTTAACTTCTTTATGCATAAGGTGTTTTATTTTATGCATAGAGTGTTTTATAAAAAAATATTTTTTTATCTAAATCATTTTCTATCTTTGCAATGTAAGCTCAAAAAAATTTGAGTATTTACTTTTGGCCCAAAACTTTTTATTTTTGACAATTTAACCTTACAACTTTTTTACTTTCAATTTCAATTAATCCATTATACTTTTCATCTTTCGTAAATTTATGTTTACGTTTCATTCTGAGTTTTTCAAGTTAACACGGTGCAACATGCATGTGTGGTTCAACATATTTACGTTTCGTTCTAAATTTTGTGACTTAACACGACGCAACGTGCATATGTGGTTCAACGTTTTTACGTCTATTTACTCGTTTGACAAGTTCGTCGCAACACGCGGGTTCTAGATCGACTTAGTTAAAATTTCCTTTTGTTTTGCTTCTCAGTCTAATATATCCGCATTAACACACCGCAACTTTAGTGTCGGTGGTCGATGTCAGTGACGTGACATTGGTGCTACCCATGACATTGGTCGATGTCGATGTCAGTGATGTCAGAGGCTTAATTCTAGTTTTAACTTTAAAGCGATATTCATGTATTATAAAGTTATTTTCCATTTTATAAGCTTAAAATGTATGAAATTACAACTTCTAATTTAACTAGTATTTACTTCCCACACATTATTGTTTTTGATCAAAATTTATATGGAAACGTAAATATAAGCACACATGTCGTAATTGTATTTTTAGAATTAAAAACATTATATTTTTGTGAAAAAAGTAAGAATAAATTGCTTTTGATTCTTGTTGAGTTTATATAAAATTTGTATTGAAACGCAGATAAAAACAAACATGTCATAATTGTGTACATGAATATAAGACACGTTATATTTTTAAAAAGTTATAAAAGAAAAATAAAATATGTTTAAAGATAATTTTAATATTAAAATAATAGTATTTTGATGAGCTTTATCATTATGCTACTAAAATATTAAAGTTCGAGTTTGATGCAAATAAAGGTTAATAAAGAAAAACTTACAAGGTTTAAACACACGAAACATAGCAACCAACGTTTAGACACAAAGATTGATACAATCAAAATCCCACCATATTGGAGAATATAAAAAGTAAAATAAATTTAATTATGCGAATAATTACTGCAGTGCGTTGATTTTGATCATTGTGTTGATCATAATGTTTGACAAATCGCAACAAGTTTGATTCTTAATACCAACAGATGTTAAAAAATAATGCTAAATTAATATGAAATGGTCATTTTTAAACGGAAAATGATCATTTTATCATGTTTATTATAATACAAAAATAAAATAAAAAACCAATGAAAAACATAAGACGCTTAAGGCGAAAACTTTTGAGCTAGTGAACGATAATATAGCCTAAAAACACCCAACGTCTAAAGTTTTCACTTGAAGAAAAGTCTAAAGTCTAATAGTAGTGAAGTCTAATAGTAGTAAAAAGTCGGTCCACCATCAACACATCACGCGTCGTGAATCGTCAAGTCCTTCTATCGTAGCTATATATGGTTATCTTCTTGCATCCCGTGGAGCCTGGTAATGTTACAAAAAATAGGAGAAATGGTAACTAGCTATACAATATCTTGTTTTAGATAGGCTCAACCTTAATAGCGAAAGAAAAAAAAAACCTCTTGAAATTACATTCATAAAAGAGTAATGTGGCGATATTCGACTTGGAAAACTAGGTTCACTCCCAAGACCAAGCGTGTGAGCGAGAAGAGGGGGTGTCTGGAGTATATTTATTTTTTATGAGTAAAATACATTTCACACGGATTTAATACGTTTGTAAAGACATTGATGCTAAATACCAAACTTGTTACGCTTAAGGAATCGGTGCAGTCCATATATGTAAGTTTTTTTTAAAGAAAACAGACAATCATTTGCGTAAAATACACCATTCACGTGCTATATGCAACAATCGTGTAACTTCGAGGAACAATCTTTACGTTGGTGACCGATGGTTGGAACCTTCTGCGCCACTTTTTGAGTTTTTGCATGTAACTATAACCTAATTAGCTAAACCCTTGGCTCATAGACTTATTCGTCGGAAAATGGTCAGATATTACCAACAACTTACCGATGGATTACAACACGTTCTTAGAAAATTGTCAGTAATTTCCGCTGATATAGCGCTGAATATGTATATTTCTAAGTTTACGAGCATCAAAAGGTACATTTTTTCGCCTCCATATTTTTAGTAATCTTGCACAGTGTTTTTTAGACCGGATCGGACCGGCCGGTCCGCCCGGTTCGACTGGGAATCGGTGCCGTGTCCGGTCCGGTCTGGTGTGATTCGTTTTTTAGTGGTCGAACCGGCCGGTTCGTCCCGAACCACTAGTCGGAGCGGGAAACCGGACCGGTTCGGACCGGTTTTGGTTTTTTTTCTTTTTCTTTTTGATTTAAATGGGTAAAAAACGGGGTGTTAAACCATAAATTAGTACGTTGGATATACAAATATAGTTAAGTTTTATATATAACTATAATATATATATAAATCGTATATAAATTACTTATATTTAATTACATATATAAATATAATTAAAATATAGTTATATTCGATCCAACCGCTCCGACCGGTCCGACCACCAAACCAGTAAGGCGACCGGTTCAACGTTCGATCCGTTTCTGAAAACATTGATCTTGCAAGAATCACTTTTATTTCCCCAAGTTATACATGTCATACAAATAAGTATGTGTGGGTACAAAATTGGAAGCTAATACATACGTAAAACAAGCTTTTCATGTCCATCTAAGATTTTTATGGTACGTTGCACATTCACGGTAACATAATGAGGAATAAGTTGATGACATAAAAGTATTTTATGTATCGTAAAGTTGTTAAAAGTTTCGAGAAAAAAAGCTACTGGACCTTTAAAAATAAAAAAAAAATCACCGTTAGAGTATTGGAAAATTGTGTCAGATTTCCTATAAAAATATGGTTTTAGTGGCAAATTTGTCGGAAATTTATGATAAAATTCCGACAAGTTGTTTGTTTTTTCGATTTTTTGGTTTTTTAGTGTTGCTATTATTATGGTTACTACTAATATGAAATTGTTTTTTAAGTATACACATACACACATACAATCATGCATATATACATAAACAAACACTCATAACTAATAACAATATTATTATTCAAATATGTTTTGACAAACTTTTAATTTTCTTTAAGTAATACTAATATATTATAATATTAAAATTAATATTTTTCTACAATTACAATTATGAAAATAAATCTATGAAAAACAAAAATAATATTAATGAAAATTTTTTTGGTCGGATTGTCTTTGTCTTTATTTGCAAGTTTCCGACAGCATTCTGAATCTTATTTTTAAATAATTTTTTTATGAAATCGTTTTGGAAAGATGTTGGAAATTCTCATGAAATTTTCGACAAAAATATTTTTATCGCAATTAGTTGGAAATTTATAGAAAATTTTAAGGTTTTGGTTTTGAGGCATATTTGTCGAAATTTCCAACAAAAATGATTTTGTCAAAAACTTAACAGTTTTATAGTAGTGAGAATTTGTATGCTTACAATTTAATTTAAACTTGAACTATGTTTTTTATAAATAACGAATTACGTAAAAACACCTTACATTATGTGAATTCAATAAATTTATATGTGAATTTCATTAAGCTAATTACAAGTATATATGTGTGTGCTAAAATATAATACATACATAACATAATAAATAATTTATAAATGATAAATGAGCCGAACTCACGCATGCGCTCAAGCTCGAGTCTTTCACACCTCTAAAGTTAACACGAATAAAAAAAACTAATAAATGCATGTCTCCAAATGATTAAAAACTAAAAAGCATGCATAATGAAAACATAATCTATGACCAAAAAACTCAATTAGTAGCTGTCCCATGGCAAAAAGTTACTTTGCATACTACAATACTACATGCAATTTTTAGGTATTATTATCACAAGTCATACAAGAATAAATGTTTAGTTGAAGAATGAGTTAGAATGAACAGAAGTATACATAAGGGCTGTTTGATAGCATTTAAATCAGCCTCTTAATGGTTCAGATGTCTGAGCACTTAATGGTTGAGACTGTTTGTTTCGCGAGCAAATGTCTGAATGGTTTAGACATTTGCCTTTGAATGGTTAAGCATTATACTAATGCTGAATGGTTAAGAGGTCTAATGCTGAATGATTAAGACCTCTTATCTGAATTGGTCAGACATTTGACTTTGAATAGTTAAACGATATACTACCTCTTAATGGTTCAGACTTCTTAATGATTCAGCACTTAATGGTTCAGAACTCTTAATGGTTCAGCATTTAATCATTCAGAATTTGTCAAACAGCCCTTACTTTACCACCACTAACCAGCCAATTTGACCCATTACACAACCCGACTAGGCCCGCCCATTATAATACTTATAACAATGGCGCCGCGCATTGCATGTGTGCACTATGTACAGTGTACAAATCAACTTATACAAAATGGGACCGAATAACAACATACATGTTCACGGACTAAAACAAACATACTAAAACAACCATACCATCTCAGACTATCCTGCTTAGCGCGATGCAAAGACGTGGCACGCGACAACTTCATAAATTCAAAAGGGAACTAACCGCGCAAATAGTCATTTTCATGATTCCACAAGAACTTTGCAACTGACATCGATCGGATTTGATTCCTGAAAGATCTGTATTCACCGTTCTTTGATTCCCCTGGCTAACCGAAAGAATCAAGCTGATATATTCTTAGAGTATCTGCCTTTCTATCAACTTGGTTTGTTGCTTTTTGAAAAAGAGCATAAAGCTGGCATTTGAGTGTGTTAAAACTGTGCAACAAGAAGAATATAGCTTCAAACACGTAAAATAAATATAAAATTTACCTCATTTGATTATGCATCTGTCAATTTTGGGTTATGTACCTGTGTTTTTATTTTTAATAGCTCAAACACGTAAAATAAATATAAAATTTACCTTAAAGGAAACGAGTTAAACAAGCTGAAAGTAATTCCACTGTAATTTTCACAGAATATGTGATCTAATAGTAACTAGGTTCTTTGTCATTCCACTAAAGTCACTCACACTTTTAACTAACAGAATCACTAGCGGTTGTTTTTTATGATTATTAAAGCTAAACAGAAGAGTTATAAAACTTGGTTACTATCTAGTGATTGTTTTTTGTAAACTATTTGGTAAATATGAAAAAAAGAAGTCACTAAATAGTAAACAGGTTTCATGACTGTTCTATTTTGGTTATTCATATTAACAACTTATGAGAATATGCAGATCAATAAAGAAGCAAGTTTTACCCACCATGTTCTGACCCGACCCATGTCACCCGCCCCTATTGATGATCTGCATCCATCAGTTGCAGACAAAACACTTGGATCCTTTCTGCATAGTGCATACATGAAGCTTTATATGAAAGGGAATATGCAGATCCATAAAGAAGCAAGTTTGATGAAGAAGCTAAGCGCAAGCGGGTCGATATTCCAACGCAATCTTTGTGGGAACTTTTTCAAAGGAACCTGTTAAAAAAGAGTGAATGAAAATGAAAGCTTTAGCATTGAATTCCTTTCTTTATGTAAAAGTTGAGAATATATCTTTTTATAAAACCTTTTTCAGACACAAGTAGGAACCTCTAAGGTTCGATATATTCGCTATTGCGCTTTCAAATCACAGGTATTAATCATTTTTCAGTGTTGGAATCAGATCGCGAGGCTTACGTAAAACTGATTATCTTTTCTTTTTTTGAACGACAAACCTACAGTACTCCTAAACTACACCATAAACTTTTCTTATCGTGAAGTAAAACTAATTATCTGATCATTCCATGTGTGCATAATTTTTTTAAAAAACAATTCTAAGTACACTCTAATTGGAGTTTGTAACCTAATGAAATGAGTAAGCATCTGTATGCAATATCATAACATTTTTCTAGGGGTACACTACAATGGCAGTATAATATTTTTTAACTTTACACCATCAAACACTGAAACTTTTCACAAGAAAAGATTGAAAACTATGAAATTACCTTTTAATTCAGGTGTTATTTGATTTGTTCACATGTAGATGGTTGAGGATGTTCACATGTGAACAGATCAAAATACATGTGAAATTATACATAAATTTATGGTTTTTAAACTTTCTTTTGTTATGTAAATAGAAAGGTAGAGTGCACTAGATATATAGTAATCATAATATAAACAAGAATCAGATTCATATAAAGGATACACATGTCATCAAACACTTGTGAAACCAAATAACAGCTAAAGTCACACCTAATAGCCACTAATGATATTATCCTACATTAAATATACTTAACTTCCACTAATAAAACCTAAGCAAACTACTCATAATCTTGACCCAAACTTATTTCTTCAAATTGTTGAGTAGACATTCTAAGCGAGTGTCTGATATGGCCTGATGAGCGGGATGAGATCACCACGGAGGTGAAGTGACATCACCTCGTTGGTGGACCCCACAAGGTTACCCCCTATGAATACAGCAGGGACGGGGGGAGAGTTGCAACCCCGGTTCACAAGGGCCTTTTCAATCTCCCAGCCGTCTGGATCATGGTCCAGCTCGTGAACCACGGGCTCCACCCCTAGTTCTTGAAACAAAATGGTCACAGCATAGCATAGGCAACATGTGCTCTTGCTAAAAACTACAATTCCATTCTCTGATGTCAATGTTTGTATCTTGTCCATCTTATGAAACTACCTTACACAATGCCACGTGTCACCAACCGATTGGATCAGATTCAAAGCACGGTTTGGGAGAAGGGTTGAGAGGGAGTTATGAGGTTGGTTTTCGTTGAGGTTTCTCGGGCTACTTCTATATATATATATAAGCTAACAGGCAACATTTCTACTCGTTTTCTCGAAACAAGAACATTCAAACAAGATGCTTATTATTTAGATGCTTGAAAACTACTAAAGGTACTTTTAAAGATGGATACTTTTTTCCTTTCCACACATCAAGGAACAAGTACAACTTACATTCTAAATTGTATTTGCATAATTAAACCTCTGCCTAAAACATGTTATAATATGAAGGCGAAATTTTGACCCGTTTACTTATAATGGGTCAATTCAGGTTAAGTTTCACGAGTAAAAAAGGCAAAACAAAAAGAACGAAGGAAACGGGTCACAAAGGTAGAGAGACGTCCAAAGTATGTATTTATTGTATAAAACAACTATACCTACTAAATCATTTCAATAAAAAAAATATTTTCATTTAAAAATATTTGACACACTAATTATTTATAACAAAGTTTACTACTTTTCATTGAGATAAGAGGAGGAAACTTTGACCCATATAATGATGAATAGTCAACTTGGGTGATGTTTTATCTCTAACGGGTCAAAAGTCTTTATGTTTGCTCATTTTATCAATACATTAGATTATGTTGGAGAGTATAATTTTTGTAACACACTTATAATTCATAAGAAGAATTTAATAACTTGGACAAAAAGTGTTTAGGGTCAACATGACTGACTTGTACCAGTCTACCTATTTTGACCCGAACCCAAGTTCACTCTAACCCGAACCTAGGTTTAGTCTAACCAACCAAACATAAACATTTGCCCAACATTGCAAGCTAAAGACCATGAGTTTGATTCTTGTACATTCTATGGATCCTAATAAATAGCCACAAAAAGTCCACTAAATTAACTTAAAGATTCTAAATCTGGTCAGTTTTATCTCTAAGAGATTCGTTTTATCATCTTAATTATATTCTCCTTGTCGAAAGATTTAGAATGAGATTGCTTTCGGCGGGCTATGATTCTTGATAACATGCCCACCAACTTGCATACATTCTATAATGTTTTAGAATCTTGTACGTGTAAGAGTTTTTTTCGTATTTTTTGCCTCCATTAATATCGAATCAAAATCCAATGACGTCGAAAAAATGCATTGTGAAAACATAAAAAATTTCAAGAATTGTAGTTTTCAAAGTTGACTTAAATACATAGGGAAAACAGTTTCAGTCTATCTACACAAACACTATAAGGGACAGGGCATGCAGGTTAAGTGACCTGCAAAATTTTTTTTGCCTATTTTTAAACTTTATATAAATAATTAATGAACATTAATAAAAATTTTACAAAAACATATTGCTATAACAATAATCTTAATCTATAAACAAAACGATTTAGGTGGTTCAATGTACCAAAATTAGACTTTAGGCTGCTTTCAACCTGCTTGACCCGTTTGAGTGTTTGACATTTGACCTTCTAATTATACTTTTTCTATTGTCCCATTTGACTTGTTGAAATAAAACACACCCCTAATCGACTCATTCATAAGTAAATTGATTGTGATTGCCACCACTAATTATACTTCTTCAGGTTCCTAGAGACCTTTTTTTGAATTTTATCAGTTTATTGATTTCCAATCAGGAGCATGTGCCATGAAAGTTTCAAGATTATCCCTTTGCCTCTCTCATGGAGACTTTATTGTTATGATTGTTGAGACAATATTAGTGATTTGGAGGTTTAAGTTGTAAAAGATAAACACTTGAAGAAAATTTCTTGCAGTTCTTAAAATTTAACACCATCTCCAAGTTTAATTGGTAACACATATAAGTTAAAAGATGTCTACTTTCTCGCGCGCGCGCTCTCTCTCTCTCTCACACACTTGCTCACTTATGCGTATGTAATAAATCTGATTTGAGAATATGGTTCTTGTATTTCCATTCCCACTAAAAGTGGTGGATTCAAGAATTTTATTTGGTGTGTTGGGGGGGTGGGTCGGGTCGCGTCAAAAATGAATTGGATCAAAGAAAACAACTAACAAAAAGTGGCATGAATGCGTACTGTCATAAGTGCTTTAGATGTATTTTCAGGGCAACTTTTTTACAGAAAAATTTTCATAAACAAACAACTTACTTCAATGGTTTCAATAATCATCTTAATTTGATTCAATAAAAAATTAAACAAGAAATAACTAACTAAACAAAATTAAACAAAAAAGAACTTACAAATCAATAGGAGACTGAGCGGCATATGGTGCAGTGACTGCATAGCAGCGGCTGCATGGCGTGGGCAGCTCGAAATGCCCATATGCCTGACTGCTTCTATTTTCCAGCAAATAAAAAGCCTCACAAACCTCTAAGTTGGGACACTAAAAATTGTTTAGAGTAAGTTTTTTGGGCCTTAAAGAAGCCTCCCCACCCCTCTCCTACTAAGCTGCTGTATTCACCAGTGAGATAACATATTGTATACAAAGTCAGTCTACTTTAGGAAACTAAAATATCAGTAACAGTAAGGAATCAAGAAACCTTAAACCACCATTAGACTATATCTTACAAGCAATTCTAAGGTTATATGTAGAGGTGTCAATTTTGACGGATTCACTTATGAATGGATTTATTTTTGTTATTTATAATCCTAAACGGGTAACATAAAAAATATCTATAGAGATAGCGCGGGTCAAGCAAATTGGAAGTCACCCGCATTGTAATTTAAACGTGTACAATTTCAAAACTCATTAATTCAAAGATTGAGATTACTCTAATGTAGATACTAATCTCTTGTAGCAGCTTTTACCATTCAGATGCGGATCTCACCAGCAGACGCATATATATACAAAGGACAGCTAAGGACTCATGGTGAGATCTTAAAGTTAAATTGACAAATTCTAACATGTCCAATTTGAATTTAGAGATGATGAAAACAATATTTTGATGGAAATTACTTATAAATGAGTTGATCTAAATGTGTTTATCTCTAATGGGTCAATGGGTTAAGCTAAAGGTTTTGACTAAAAGCGAAATGGGTCAAGCAAGTCTAATGGGCTGAAAGTCATAAGAATGTGTATTCAAATGCATCTTAGTCATTTTATAATTATAATTTAAATTACTTCGGTATTAATATAGCTTCTGACCCAAGTTAAATTCACAAGAAGCTAAGTTTATTTTCCTTAAATTTGAATAATTAAGCTTGCATTCAAGTTCTTCAGTAGGGATCAGAATGTATATGATTCATTAAGATTGCCTAAGCTCACTTTAAGCTTGAAAGAATAACTAGACTTCCCATGATAAAAATATAAAATTAATATATATGATGATCAAATATTTCATATTACTAGTTAAGACTTATTTCTCTTTAAAGTGATTTATGATTTAGAAGTTTACTTTTTTATGATGAACCTACAATACAAAGAACTCAGAAACATGAGTTGTTTCATGAAAGATTTTGAATTGAGGAAAGTGTTCAAAGCATTTGAGTTTTCTCCTATGTCAAACTTGAGGTTGTAATTATAATATTTTGATCTTAATCCGAATTCAAATTATCATCCTAACCTCCCTAATAGAACTTAACCAGATTGCTCAATTATACTCCATTCATTCACAGTCTCACATCCCTACTTACAAAGCATAGGACTAAATTGTAACTTTGTATAGGGACTTGATAAGACATGAACTTACTACATGCGTTAAAATGGAATTCTAACTCAAGTCAATGATCAACGGGTGTAATAGAAGATTTACAATTATGATAGGATCTCAGTTGAATAAAAAAAACTAGAGAGACTCGCGGATGAAAAGTCAAAGCACCAAGTCAATGGTCTGAAGCAACATATCATTTTTAATCATGCAGTATAGTAACAAAACACATCACCATTTTTTCATTTTTTGCTGGTTGTTAGGACAAAGTGGTTGGTACATTTCTCCGCGAAAACATGTCAGATCATCAGAGTTCTAATAATTTCTTTTTAAAAGAACAAAAAGTATGTACAGTCAAGAGAGCATGCAAAAAACATCAGCTCTTAGTACACTTACAGTCATGTTATTCTAACATGATGTGGTGCTTAAAGCTAGTTAGTTATCTTTACTATAACATATAATGATATAGCATTTTTATTTTCTGATAATACTACTAGCTAAAGCCAAATAGCACTTGCTTCAATAAGCTTTTGTTTCAGTGTTCCATCAACATGAAGAGAGATGACATCACGAGCGGAGCCTACATATTTACCACCTATAAACACTGCTGGGATAGCAGGATTACAACCTAGGCGTTGTAGGGCCCGCTCCATATCAGCATCATGATCAACTTCATGAATTGCAGGACTTGCACCAAGTTCATAGAATAGTGCTTTAATGCTATGGCACATGCAACATGAACTCTTGGTGAAGATAACTGCAGCTTTCTTAGATGCCAAATAGGTTACTCTATCCATTTAGTATAAGTTTCTAAAATAGTAGATCAAATGTAAGATGTTGTGGTAGACTTTGAGGTTTCATTGCTTCTTATATAGGGGATAGTGAGGAAGAAAAAAAATGATAACTAAGAAGTTGTTCCTTTTGGATATTTGTCTGGATAAGAATAATAATCCTTTTGATTTTTATGAGAGTAATGCATGCTATAATCAAGTTGACATATGGTATCTCTTCCTACACACAATACAAGTCATATAATTATATAAAAATATAAAGTAATCTGAGGTCTGGTTCTTTGCATCAAATAATAATTAGTATTATATGTATTGGGTGATGAGAGGTGGAAAATTGAGGATATATTCGTTAATAAAGTATACAGATATCAGATTTCTTGAGGCAGACTATTAAGGAAGTAATATATTAAAATGCTCTTAAATCAATCAGTCAATTTAGGGAATTTCTTAATGCCAACAATAGAGATTAGCTATGTCATAAACAATTAGAAATGACTTGGTTTTTACTAATTAGATTTCCTAAATTATCTGCTTCACAATATACCTTTTCAGCCAAATTTGGTAACATTTGATCTTTCTGATTTCATATTTATTCTGTGAAATTTTTTTGGAAGTTGCCTTGTTGCTGACGTGTAAAAGAAAAAGAATTTATCCTATTCCATTCCACTTTCTGCATTTTCCCCTGAACTATTAATATTAATGAGACTTAAACAATCCCTAGAGCCAATCAAGCCAAAAATCTTAAATATATAAAAATTAAAAAGAAGTGAATTTATTATAACAAGTTAAAGTTTATAGTAAATGTAGGGACTCTCTAATGTATAGTAGCATGAGGTATTACCATGTTGACCAAGAAATTAGCAACAACTATCACTAAAAACTTTAATTTTGCAGTCACTATCCTGTAGAATTTCTAAGGAATAAAAAGGTTCTATTTCATTATTCTGGATGACGATTACTATTTAAGAATGGCAGTAAAGTTATAAGAATTTTAAAATATTCTCTACACGAAAGATACGTATGGCCAATTACAATGAGCCACTGATTCTTCTAGACAAGTGCTGATCTGTTAGTGCATCACAGATGTTGGATATTGCTCACTGGTGTGCATCCATAAGAAACCTTTTAAAGCTCAAAAACTTGATTTTAAAATAATGCAAATCAATAATAGATATGTACCATTACCAGTCATAACCAGCAAAATTTCCGTGTTCATGAAACATCAGTAGAGAATATAAATTCGGAATATAAATAACAATCATGGAAAAGGAAGGAAAATTATTTTCATGTTCATGGCTTAAAATGTAAAAAAAAAGGGGAAATGAATTCGAAATATAGCAACAAACTTGAAAGGGAAAGCAAAATATTAGTATTTTTTTTAATTATTCTCCAACAGACCTCCCAATCTAAGCACCCTGAATGTAAACCTCAATCTATAAGGTCATATCAGCATTTGAGACAGAGAGTAAATATCTAAGTTTTAATGCTTATTGTAAGTTCCAAATGAAAGGACAGGCAAGGCAACAGATTTGTAAACGTAAGTGACACGCTGGAATGCTTTTATTATTGGTGTAAGCATAATATGATGTACAATTAATTCCTGAAATGTCTTTTCCATGGTGATTTCATCTAGTGCTCAAGCATAAATGCAGCATCACACCAAGTGTACATATGATCCTTAGCATTTTCCAATTTACCTCCATAGAAAAGCATATATTACATAAATAATATAAGAAAGTGAGATAAGGAAAAGGGAACCAATTAAATTGCAGTAAAAGTATATCACAAAGCCACGTGTGTCGGTTTGTGTGTGTGTGTAAACATATGCAGCAACGTGGCTATATGCATACCGTTGACAAAATAATATTCTCCTTTATATAATATTTTTCAAATATTATGTGCCTTTGGACGTATTCATAAATATGCACCCAAATTAATTGGAAAATATATATCAATAGAAGTTTAGGATTCTAAGTATGAGACGCTAAGGTGGTGAGTGTAGCAACAAGATTTTAAACGACTCTTCGCTTTGTTTCAAGCCAGTTATGCAAATTCTTCCTCCAGAACGTTATGAAAGATTATTATGCTTTACTTATTAAGGCTGCCAAAAAAGATGCCAGCATCTAATACTATACTTGTATTGTATTGGACAAAGTTTCTTATTTTCACAAAAAATATTAAACATAAATTTACATCATCCTACACCCATTTGATGGATTAAATCTCTGCCAAAGTCAGTTCTTACTTGGATGGCACAAGTCCTGAAACAAGTTACCGGTTTCAACAGTTTATAAAAATAGGATACAAGATATTAATTGTCTATTCATTTGTGGGATTCTTAATACTACTCATAAGTTTATGACCTGCAAACAAGTTAAAGCGAAATATGAAATGGCATTATTCTATTAACTTCATCATCACAATAAATTGTTATATTCGAAGTTATAACCAAACATTCAATGCCTAAGCATTCATAATTCACTAAGATTCATTTGATGTGAACTAATTTTGGCGCACATTGTCTACAACGTCTGTGTGAACCAAACGAGTAAAGTAAATAATGTTAGGTATTTATTTGATTGTTGAGTGATTTTCATCATTTCATGATATTTCCATGCGATCAAAGAACTTATTTGTAAATTCTTTATTTTTTCCATCATTCTAATGGTTACCAAATCTATTCTTGGTGGTTGGGCACTTTTCACATTGTTCCTTTACTTAGAATCTTGCAATGAGAAAGGCAGGGTGTCTACCCAATATAGAAAACATCTTTCACATCAGCAGATGCTATGTGATAGAAATATGAAAAGGAAAAATATTTATGTTCATATGCATAATTATCATACTACCCTTGCATAAATAACCGCATCAATGAACTTCTTAAAGGCTCTATCAAGGTTAAAGATGTGATTCTACATATAAGATGCTGCCGTGCATATCAATATACGGAGAAACAACTTGTTATACTACATTATGCTAGTGATATCAAACACTTGTGAAGCTGATAAATGATAATAGAGTATATTTTTGTAATAAAGGAATCTCTCCTTTCCAATATCAAGGCCTACTATCTATATATAGCACTAGGAAGACCTCAGTTTAGTCACAAGAACATCTAAACTTCCTTTTACCAAATCTGCATAACATCTAAAAATCTATCTTTTCTAATTGTTTATTTCTTCAACTTCAAGAGATGGCTATGGTTACAGCTTTGGTGAATGAAAGGTCAGTGGTTATATTCAGTAAAAACTCTTGCTGCATGTGCCACACAATTAAGATGCTAATAAGCAGTTTTGGAGCAAATCCCACTGTTTATGAGTTAGATGAGCATCCAAAGGGACGTCAAATAGAGAAGGAACTCAAGGGATTAGGGTGTAAGCCAAGTGTACCAGCCGTGTTTATAGGGCAAGAGCTGATTGGTGGGGCCAACGAGATAATGACACTTCATTTGAAGGGTGAGTTGGTGCCACTGCTGCTCAGGGCTAATGCTATATGGGTTTAGTTAAACGTGTTTAAGAATATCTTTAAGTTCTTACAGTATAGAGTTCGAGTCATGTTAATACAACTACAGGAGCAGTCTGATGCTTCTGCAGTTGTTAGACCAGTAAAGATGGGAGTTATTTTTTTGCCATCTTTACTGTTGATGTTCTTTTTACCTTTTCTTTTTACGTCCATCACAATGTATGCATGTGCCAACTTCCACGTGTAATTTCCTACTTTTGAAAGCAACAAGAGATACCATGTTTTTACATTAATTGTTACTCTGTTTTTGAAGTAATATTTTAATTGGTAGTAAGACATCGCCACAATGTAGTGAAGGATCTAAAAGTATGGGACAATCGCCAGAGGTGGATTTAGTTCACCCACCCAACACTTTTTGTCCAATTTTCCGTTTTCTTAAAAAATGGATCGATAGTGATTGCATAACATGAGACAAAAATGAAGTAATAACTAACTATATGTATATATCTTCTGTATATTTACATCATAGAGGGGGCATGTATGTATATATAGACGGAGAACCATTTCTAAAATAAAACCTAGTCCCATTGGGGCACATACCTAATCAATTTATATATTCTAACACAAAAATCAGAATTACTAAACTAATCTAAATCTTTAATTAAATGGTTTAGGAGCCTAGATGGATGTAAACAATAAGATTAGACTTTGGGCTACTATCTACCTAATTGACTTGTTCAATTTATTTGACCTGTTTCAAATATAGGAAAAGGCAACCCAAATCAGCACGTTTGTTAAGGGATCGAAACTGCTATCTTCACAGAGAAAAAATAGCATAACAACCAGTTTCCAATTAATGTGCAACATATTCTATGGCCAAAGAAGTGTTGATATGTCAACCCAACCTGACCTGCGTCCTATTTCTATATGTACTAAAAAGTGGCATACATTAGCTCAAAACTACATTTTTACCCATTATTAAATCCGGCCAAAGGCCCATCTTGCTCTCACGATTATACTTAGCAGGCTTTGTTTAGGACTATCGGTAAATGTCAATTTTTCTCCATTTAAATTTTGGGGAAGAACCTCACTTCAGTATTTCTAATTACGTTATCCAGTCCAAGCCATGTCTTCCATTGGACAACTAGAAACAATATTTTTTATCTAGCATAAGCTAATTTAAATGTCTTTTTTAAACATGTGAAACTTATTGATGAGATTACCATATAGAAACTAATTTATTCAGAAATAAAACCATTGATGGTAATTACTTATGAATTGAAGTAAGAGAAACACCATATAGATAACCTAAGCTTGTTGTTACCATTAAAATTGTTATGTAACCAGAAGTTGGACGTAGAAAAAAAAGTGCCTCTCAGTAAATCACTTGCATAAGGCAAACATACCACTTTTGGTGAAAGAAAACCAATTCATTAGGTTAAACAGCCGACAACACACCACCAAAATGCCTATTTAACATCAAGATAACTGAAGTTGAAATTTCACTAGCTTATTGCTGATTTTGATTCGAGATTTTGAGAATATTTAAGATGTTTTAACTGAAAGGAATAAATTCAGAAACAGTTTTTTGAGATAGAAAACTAATTGTAATCTTGTGAACGTGTTTTCGTATGTATCTTATGTGTGTTGTCTAGCCACTTTTCCTTAGAGGAATTTTTCTTATCTCCAATATCTAGAAAAAGCATTAAAAGGAAAATATAAAGCTTTGAGTTGGCATACTTTGTCCTTTTCTGGAAGTGGAAAAAGTGAGGGGATAACAAGCCCACCAATCTAAATAATCAAAAAAGATATGTGATGCCAGGACTCGACTATGCATTCCTATTTATATCTTCACATACACACTTCACTTTATTTGATAAAATAACAAATAATAATTAGAAATGTAGATCTAGTTGTCATGTGTCAAAACCAATAATTCTTGAGAAAACTCAAACAGAAAAGTTTGTACATATATTAGCCAAAGAAAGATACTATTAAACAATAGCTAGATCACTAACTTTATAACTTGCAAGAGGTTGTATATAGCTTTGAGTAACTATAGTTTGACATACAAAAGAACAAGTGGCAATGAATATAAAGCAAACAATAAGAAACTGAAGCTTGCATGTCTAATACGTTGTGTGTTATCTCGGTTAAATAAAAAGTAGATATCATGTAAGTTGGTGCCCCTAAATAAGCGTCCCTTGGCTTTATCTATGGCCAGTTTTACAATTTTGATTCCAATTTCTAGAACTAAGCTCATCCTTTTTCTTCTTTTCTTTTGACTTTTTAAGCTGAATATACGTGGCGTGTTCTATTACTAGAAAATAAGGAATGTAAATACCCTGCTGTACGGTTGTATACATTATCTTTGGAACATAAGATGTAAAAATGTATCAATTCCCATGATTCTGATTAAAAGCAAAAGCATAGGAAAGAGAAGAAAAGTGAGAATAAGAGAATGTGTTAGTATGGAATAAGATAGACCTCAAATTTTCTAGAGCAATTAGAATGCCTGCTGAAAAGAAATACAAAAAGTTTTTATCACTAATCAAAAATTCAAAATATTAAGCGGCCTCTTCAACATGATAGTATTTTTGACTTGTCACTGCTCAATGAAATGTCAACTACTGTGATATAACAGCTTGCATGTTTGTACAATGCCACTTAAACTGATGAGATCCCTCTTACTTTAGATTCCTTGTATAGCTGTTAAACTAGCATAGTGCACAGGAAAATAACTTAACGATAAGCATAATATCTTGATTAGTCACTCAAAGATAAAGAAATTCTTAAGAATATCTTCACATGCATAGCTTTTATCCTACTTGTAATGCTGCCATGTGATGTAATCATCACAATTTACGCTTTGTCACCCCTGATAAGCGTATCTTTTATCCAGGTACTTGTTTTCTCTTAACTTTCGGCTTGTTGCATTAATCTGCCTAGACATATTAAGTAGGTTTGCATCTAATTGATTGGGAGTCAAGAACTATTCATTATGTTCTTATAGAAGAAAAAACAGCTTAACTAAGAATCAGTTGGTATCCCTAAATGATAAGAGATATCAAGATAGATCTTACAGGATATCAATGACCACCTTTAGAATATTATCGCATCGATTCCACAATCTTGCTCCTGTGGCATTCCGTTTAAGATCAGTGTAAAAGGATAATCTTGTAAAATACCAAATACTACTTGCATCCACCTTTTTCCTCCTTTTTTGTCCTCCGGTTCAGCTATATATAGCCACCATGACAGTTCAAGTTCCTGAAAGAAAAACTCTTACCATTAAATCACCTTACAATCATTCATCATAAAAAATGTCCATTGTGACAAGATTGGTGAAAGATAAAGCAGTGGTTATATTCAGCAAGAGTTCTTGTTGTATATGCCATAGCATCAAGACACTGATATGTAGCTTTGGGGCTAACTGTAACATCTTGTAATTTTGGTTAAATAAAAAATTAACGTCGTTTATTTTTATAAGGGCTATTAATGCTTTACATAAAACTTTTGGGCTATTTGTGTTTATTTCTTAGTTAGTCTTTAATTCTTTAATACAAAAAGATTATTATTTGTCTTTTAAATTGAATATTACAATAACAACAATAATAAACCTTTATAAGAGAAATAATTATGTTATTATTAATACTAATAATAATAGCAAGTTATAATAATGATAATTATAATAATAATAATAGTAATTGTAACAATAACAATAATAATAATTTATTAGGTTTAGTAAACTTAAATTGGTTGAAACTTAAGAAGAAATAAAGTTTCGGGGGGTTTATTGTTAATTTAAAAACTTAAATATAAAGTTTTGGGCATAAAATAATAACAAGTTAAACTACGAGGGCCGAAATGTAACTTTGGAAGTTACAACCCAACCCCCCGCCCATTTTCTAAATCGTGAATCCGGCAGCCGTCGCCGGCAAGAGCTCCGGCGAGCTCCGGCGAGGCTTAAAACGCCTCAAATCCACCCGTTTTTCATACCAAGTCATCCCAATCGCACCGATACCATGATTCGAAAGCTGTTATGAGCCTTAAACGCATTAAAACGCCGGTTACACACACCATCGATCGAGTAACCGGCAACTCATAAAGCATTGAGCCGTTCGACATCCAAAACGCAATAATAATCAAATTAATTTCACCTACACGAACGTTTAACCGTAACTAAGCTTCTACCCAACATAATTTCATCTTAATCATTTCTAAACGATCCAACCACATCAACGTTTCTTCGCGACTGCGGCCTTAGTGTTCACCAGTGTACGATCGACAATAAGTGAAATTGGCAGAGGGCTTTTCATCTTTGGGACTAATAGAAGCCTACTGTGCAACGAATTCAATTAAGATCATCATTTGGGATCGATCGAGTTGTACGATTGGTCGCGACTTGTTCTTGATCAACCACCTTCATCTAACACCGAATCAGGTAAATGAAACCACCCACCAATCCATTTCATCATAACGAACAAAAGCCCTATAATCAATTCCATTATCAATCGCGAATTTGGGTTCAATTTTGGAATCAATCGAATTAGGGTTCTTGGATTTGGGGGTGATCGTCTGCTTTAAGTTAAAAGAATTTAAAACCAATACAAACCGCGGCTGAGAGCCTTGGTTCACTGGTCACCCACACACCCTGCAAAGCAGGAGGTCCCCGGTTCGAACCCGGGGAACCTCATGCTATTTTTTTTTTTTTTGGTCTTTTGGCCTTTAAATCAAATACAAGAAAAATTCTAAAAATTATAAAAAAATCATTTGATAAAATTTGAGTATTCTAAATTTTATGAACATTTTCTGTAAATTGTTTATTTAAAAAAAAGCAATACCTTTAAGTTTTATTAAATATTTTAAAAGACCAAAATTTTATAAGAAGTAGAATTTAGATGATATTTTGTTCACATAAATATTATTTCACCCAATATCACCAAATTATTGTTTTAAATTGAGATTACTATATATTTATTTAATCATTATGTATACAAATTGTTATAGATATTATATTTCACACATGATTTTACATAATATATAACAAATTTCTTTGAGTTCAATAAATATAATTGTTTCCATTTTGTTAAACTTAATTACTTGACAAGCTCCAAACCCCCAACGAAACCCTAGTTCGCGTTATAGTGTCAAATCTTACAATTAAACTTTAACCATGTAAATATATATTTATTTTAGGTGCATTGTGAAGGATCACATTGAAACGTTGCTTATTATACTTCTTGTTAATCGTCAATTGTTTACTTATTTGATCATGTGAGTATTCCATACCCCCTTTTCATTTTATTTCACACTTTGGGGTGAAACATGTTAAACCTATACTTTGCATTGTAAACTTATTTGAGACTTGTAAACTTTATGGCAATTTCATCATGTTAAGTTGTGGTTAGTTGAATTTATGTGGTTACCATGTTATGGCATTATATGTACAATCATTAACTATTGCTAGCCCAGCGAAGTCATAGATCTATGGGTAAGACAAGCCTGCTTGGTTGATCCAAGTACACTTAGCTGATCGTATATACTTTTAACGTTTGAGACTTGTAAAACATTGTCAAGGTTTGATTGTTGCATTGTTCATAGCATCCCTAATCACAATATATTCACTAACTTATGACTTGAATTGCCATCTTTTATATGTATTTATGTATTAAAAACTATGGAATGCTCACCAACATTATTGTTGACCCTTTTATTTTTAACATGTTTCAGGAAATGCCCAAGTTTGATTTTCTACACTTTGAAGCTTGCATCTAGGAATGGACCTAGACTAATAAATAAGATAGAATGATTTATTGCATTCTACGTTATGTTTTTGTTTCCTTTGAAACTTATGATTGTAACGTGACAATTTAAAACTTATGTTTAAACTTTATTGGGTTTAATAATAGCGTTATGTGGCTATGAACGATCTTAACTCTCACTCCTCGACGTTTCCGCCGTCAAGGTTGGGGTGTGACAGATTGGTATCAGAGCCCATAACTATAGGGATCTAGGTTATTAGAAATGGTGACCTAGGCTATAGTATGCATGAACCTTATAGAATTATATTTCTATCTTGTAAATTATATACTTTTCATGCTACATAATGCTATGCCCCTTATGTGCAATTTGATGCTTTAGCATAGGGTTGCCTAAACATTGTTACTTGTCTCCCTAAACTTAACTTTGACTCTTTGACTCTCCCCGAACATGAACTCTCTTAATCTTATTCTCGTCGACACGTGGAATCTCATGCTTATGTTATGACTTGGATCTTTAGACGTTATGTCTAATCTATATAAATCTCATCAAGGTTTTGATTCTATGAACCTAAGAAATATTGTGTGACACATAGACACCTGTATCCTGGTTTTCCTGGCAAAAGGCCCTCGGGCTAAGGCAAGCATATCGCATAAATCCTACGGGACTAGTTATGCTTACCTGGGGATTTCTGGGATGAGTGATAAACTATGGTCAACATACACAAGTTTCTAAGGTAAATGGGTCAATTCACCTTGACGTGTCAACGTTTTCAAATGGTAATGCGTTACCAAATGGAAACATCCCGTGTACCTTATAACCCTTAGCTTATCTTTGTTAAACTACTATCCATTGTTATCCCCGCTCCTATAACTAACTCATTTTTGTATATCCAGCATGTCTCGTCACCATGGGAAGCGTGGAAGTTCCGACCGTAAGCTGGCTGCCATGATTGCCCGTCAAATGGCTGCCGTTCTCCCGACTATGGTTGCTGAACTCAATAGCACACTAATGGCTAATAGCAACAACAACAACACCAATGGGAACAATGGTGGTGCTAATGGAGACAATAGCAACAATCAAAATGGGAACAACCAACACGAGAACAACCGTACTTGCACCTTTAAACACTTCAACTCGTGCAAACCCACTAGCTTTAGTGGAAAAGAAGGAGCCACTGGACTTCTCGAGTGGTTTGAAAGCATGGAGAACACGTTCATTGTTAGTGAGTGCCCCAACGAGTTCAAGGTTCGCTATGCCACAAGTGTTCTTCAACAACGAGCACTCACATGGTGGAATAGTGAAAAAAGAACCGTGGAACCGAGGTTGCTTTGACCTTACCTTGGGAGGAATTTAAGGAGATCATGATCCAAAAGTTTTGTCCAAGGAGCGAGCTGCAAAAATTAGAGGAGGAATTCTGGAACCTTAAACAGGATGGTGGGAATCATTTGGCTTATTCCACCCGGCATCATGAGTTGAGTATGCTCCTACCACACATGGTGGACACCGTGCCCCGTAATATCGAGAAGTTCATCAAGGGGGTGCCACCTCAAATTCAAGATGCCGTGGTGGGTAGTAGGCCCACAACTTTGGAGGAAGCAATTACCATTACTGCACAGCTCACTGAGAATCATATAAGAGCTGGTACTATGTCGGCAAAGGGTTCCAAGTCTGTTGCGAAGGTGATACCCGAGGCAACAAAGGAGGTAAGGGCCGAGTCATCTTCGCAAAACAAAAAGCGTAAGTTCATCCCGACACGCAACTACGCCGTGACCACCCCTAATGCTCCTCAAAAACAAATGGTGGTTGCAAATCAAGCTCCCATGGCTAAGGTTTATGCTGGTCCACATCCTATGTGTAACACGTGCAAGTACCACCATGAAAACAACATTCCATGCCGAGTCTGCTCTCTGTGTGGAAAGTATGGTCATTTAGTGGCTACTTGCCTTCGTGCGCCAAACAACACTGCCATGCTTACCAACCGAACCTGCTACAACTGTGGCGAGGCTGGCCATATTCGTCCTCAATGTCCTCGCAACGTGGGAAATGTGCCACCGGCTCGTGGAAGGGCTTTCAACATCAATGCCAACCAAGCACAAGCCAACAACGACGTGGTGAATGGTACGCCGTTGAATTTCTTTTAGTCTTTTCTTGTCTTGTGAAATTTCCTATCTATGTTCATCATACCAATAATAGGTTGTTACCAAACAGGTATGTATCTTGTAAATAAACATTATGCATCTGTATTGTTTGATTCGGGTGCCGATAGGAGTTTCGTGTCCCTGGAATTCGAGTCTTTACTTTCTAAACCGCGCGTCAATCTAGAAAGTCTTTCACTGTCGAAATCGCCGATGGAAAATCTATTGTTGTGGACGTCGTAATACGTGACTGCACTTTAAGCCTTAACGAACACGAGTTCTTCGTCGACCTTATTCCTATGCAATTGGGAAGCTTTGATGTTATCATTGGTATGGATTGGTTAGCCAAACATCGTGCGGAAATTCTATGTTTCGAGAAGTGTATCCGAATTCCTTTATCGACTGGAGATACCTTGAAAGTCTTTGGGGAGAAATCATCCCAAAGACTCAAACACATGTCTTGCATCAAGGCCCGCAAGTGCTTAAGTAAAAACTATATGGCTTTCATGGCATATGTAGTTAATACGAAGGCCAAGGGTAAAGAGTTGAAAGACATTCCTGTTGTGCGAGACTTTCCCGAGGTTTTTCCCGAGGATCTTAAAGGGTTACCTCCCGTGCGAGAAGTTGAGTTCAAGATTGACTTAATTCCTGGCGCAAACCCTGTGGCTAAATCACCTTATCGTCTTGCACCGTCTGAAATGCAAGAATTAGCTAGTCAATTGCAAGAGTTGACCGATAAGGGTTTCATTCGCCCTAGCTCATCACCGTGGGGTGCACCTGTACTGTTTGTGAAGAAGAAGGATGGTTCATTTCGTATGTGCATCGACTACCGGGAACTCAACAAGCTTACTATCAAAAACCGATACCCTCTGCCTCGAATCGATGATCTCTTCGATCAACTTCAAGGAGCAACTCAATTCTCAAAGATCGATCTACGTTCTGGGTATCATCAACTACGTGTTCACGATGATGACATTCCAAAGACCGCTTTTCGTACTCGATATGGACACTACGAGTTCATGGTTATGCCTTTTGGCTTGACCAATGCGCCTGCCGTGTTCATGGATCTCATGAATCGAGTATGTAAACCGTATTTGGATAAGTTCGTAATCGTGTTCATTGATGACATTCTTATCTACTCCAAGACGAAAGTGATCACGAGACACACTTGCGACAAGTTCTTGAACTTTTGAAGAAGGAGAAATTGTACGCTAAGTTTTCCAAGTGTGAATTTTGGTTGGAAGAAGTTCAATTCCTAGGACATGTGGTGAATAGCCAAGGAATTCACGTTGATCCCGCTAAAATTGAAGCCGTGAAGAATTGGTGTGCTCCCACAACCCCAACCGAGGTTCGTTCTTTTCTGGGTTTAGCGGGATATTACCGTAGGTTCATAGCAAATTTCTCGAAGATTGCTAAACCATTAACGGCGCTAACCCAAAAGAATCGACTCTTTGAATGGGGACCCGAGCAAGAAGAGGCTTTCGAGACATTGAAACGCAAGTTGTGTAACGCTCCTATTCTCACACTTCCCGATGGAAACGACGACTTTACCGTATATTGCGATGCCTCTAATCAAGGTCTTGGGTGTGTTCTCATGCAACGAGGCAAAGTTATAGCATACGCGTCGAGGCAATTGAAGGTTCATGAAGTGAACTACACAACTCATGACCTTGAACTTGGTGCTGTGGTATTCGCATTGAAGATTTGGCGACACTATTTATATGGGACGCAATGCATAGTCTACACCGATCATAAGAGTCTCCAACACGTGTTTAACCAAAAGGATCTCAACATGAGACAAAGACGGTGGATCGAGTTAATTAGCGACTACGACTGCGACATTCGCTACCATCCTGGCAAGGCGAATGTTGTAGCCGACGCGCTAAGTCGTAAGGTTCACAACAAGACTGTCTCGCTTCAAGAGATTCGAGATCGAAGGCAATGGTTTGATACGCTAGGAGAATTTGATACCGAGATCCATGTGGATGTCAACGAGGCGACTATCATGCTCCAAAACATAAGGATCGATAGTGACCTCGAAGTTATGCATTCGCGAGGCTCAACAAGCGGCACTAACCGACGAAGGGAAGGATGAAGATTTGATGTCTAATGTTCGGTCGCAACTGGAGACAAAACCGAATGGCATGTGGTACTTCTTGAATCGACTTTGGATCCCGAATCGTGACAATCTTCGACACTTCATTATGAACGAAGCTCATCAAACCCGATACTCCATTCATCCTGGCTCCGATAAGATGTACATGGACCTGCGTGGTCAATATTGGTGGCCGGGAATGAAGAAGGATATCGCGTCTTATGTTTCTAAGTGTCTCACGTGTGCAAGGGTCAAAGCCGAGCATCAACGACCAAGTGGTTTACTTGAGCAACCTGAAATCCCTATGTGGAAATGGGAGCATATATCCATGGATTTCATAACCAAGTTACCTCGTACACCTCGTGGTCATGATAGTATTTGGGTCATCGTTGACCGTTTGACCAAGACAGCACACTTCATACCTATACGAGATACATACAAGGTTTCAAAGCTGGCTCGAATCTACATTGACGAAATTGTGAGTCGTCATGGCGTGCCTTTACACATTATTTCCGATCGAGATGCTCGTTTCACATCGCACTTTTGGTCTTCGATGCAAGAACTCTTGGGTACTCAATTGGATTTAAGTACGGCTTACCATCCTCAAACCGATGGTCAAACCGAACGAACAATCCAAACTCTCGAGGATCTACTGCGTCTTTGTGTCCTTGATTTTGGTGGTGATTGGGATACGCACTTACCGCTTGCGGAATTTTCGTATAACAATAGTTATCACTCAAGTATCAAGATGGCCCCATTCGAGGCTTTGTATGGTCGTAAATGTCGTTCTCCGATCTGTTGGACTGACATTGGAGAAAATCTTATCACTGGCCCGGAACTTATTCAAGAAACGACTGACAAAGTTTCCAAGATCCGAAATAACCTTGAGGTGGCTAGAAGTCGCCAAAAGAGTTATGCCGATAAAAGACGCAAACCGTTGGAGTTTCAAGTCGACGATATGGTTCTTCTTAAGGTCTCTCCATGGAAGGGTGTTGTACGTTTTGGGAAGAAGGGTAAGTTAGCCCCACGTTTTGTAGGACCTTTCAAGATTCTAAAAAGAATTGGGAAAGTGGCTTACAAACTGGAGCTACCTTCTGAACTTAGCGGAGTTCATCCTGTCTTCCATGTCTCAAACTTGAGGAAGTGCTTGGCTGATGAGAATTTGCATGTTCCACTGGAAGAAATTCAAATTGATGAGTCATTGCATTTCGTTGAGAAGCCTGTTGAGATTATGGATCGAACCCTGAAGAAGACCCGAACCACTACCACACCTATCGTCAAAGTCCGTTGGGAAAACAAACGTGGAGCTGAGTTTACTTGGGAGCGTGAGGATCATATGAAGGAGAGATACCCGCATTTGTTCTCTTAGCTTTATTCTTAATTTCGGGACGAAATTCTTTTAAGTTGGGGAGACTGTAACATCTTGTAATTTTGGTTAAATAAAAAATTAACGTCGTTTATTTTTATAAGGGCTATTAATGCTTTACATAAAACTTTTGGGCTATTTGTGTTTATTTCTTAGTTAGTCTTTAATTCTTTAATGCAAAAAGATTATTATTTGTCTTTTAAATTGAATATTACAATAACAACAATAATAAACCTTTATAAGAGAAATAATTATGTTATTATTAATACTAATAATAATAGCAAGTTATAATAATGATAATTATAATAATAATAATAGTAATTGTAACAATAACAATAATAATAATTTATTAGGTTTAGTAAACTTAAATTGGTTGAAACTTAAGAAGAAATAAAGTTTCGGGGGGTTTATTGTTAATTTAAAAACTTAAATATAAAGTTTTGGGCATAAAATAATAACAAGTTAAACTACGAGGGCCGAAATGTAACTTTGGAAGTTACAACCCAACCCCCCGCCCATTTTCTAAATCGTGAATCCGGCAGCCGTCGCCGGCAAGAGCTCCGGCGAGCTCCGGCGAGGCTTAAAACGCCTCAAATCCACCCGTTTTTCATACCAAGTCATCCCAATCGCACCGATACCATGATTCGAAAGCTGTTATGAGCCTTAAACGCATTAAAACGCCGGTTACACACACCATCGATCGAGTAACCGGCAACTCATAAAGCATTGAGCCGTTCGACATCCAAAACGCAATAATAATCAAATTAATTTCACCTACACGAACGTTTAACCGTAACTAAGCTTCTACCCAACATAATTTCATCTTAATCATTTCTAAACGATCCAACCACATCAACGTTTCTTCGCGACTGCGGCCTTAGTGTTCACCAGTGTACGATCGACAATAAGTGAAATTGGCAGAGGGCTTTTCATCTTTGGGACTAATAGAAGCCTACTGTGCAACGAATTCAATTAAGATCATCATTTGGGATCGATCGAGTGGTACGATTGGTCGCGACTTGTTCTTGATTCAACCACCTTCATCTAACACCGAATCAGGTAAATGAAACCACCCACCAATCCATTTCATCATAACGAACAAAAGCCCTATAATCAATTCCATTATCAATCGCGAATTTGGGTTCAATTTTGGAATCAATCGAATTAGGGTTCTTGGATTTGGGGGTGATCGTCTGCTTAAAGTTAAAAGAATTTAAAACCAATACAAACCGCGGCTGAGAGCCTTGGTTCACTGGTCACCCACACACCCTGCAAAGCAGGAGGTCCCCGGTTCGAACCCGGGGAACCTCATGCTATTTTTTTTTTTTTGGTCTTTTGGCCTTTAAATCAAATACAAGAAAAATTCTAAAAATTATAAAAAATCATTTGATAAAATTTGAGTATTCTAAATTTTATGAACATTTTCTGTAAATTGTTTATTTAAAAAAAAAAAGCAATACCTTTAAGTTTTATTAAATATTTTAAAAGACCAAAATTTTATAAGAAGTAGAATTTAGATGATATTTTGTTCACATAAATATTATTTCACCCAATATCACCAAATTATTGTTTTAAATTGAGATTACTATATATTTATTTAATCATTGTGTATACAAATTGTTATAGATATTATATTTCACACATGATTTTACATAATATATAACAAATTTCTTTGAGTTCAATAAATATAATTGTTTCCATTTTGTTAAACTTAATTACTTGACAAGCTCCAAACCCCCAACGAAACCCTAGTTCGCGTTATAGTGTCAAATCTTACAATTAAACTTTAACCATGTAAATATATATTTATTTTAGGTGCATTGTGAAGGATCACATTGAAACGTTGCTTATTATACTTCTTGTTAATCGTCAATTGTTTACTTATTTGATCATGTGAGTATTCCATACCCCCTTTTCATTTTATTTCACACTTTGGGGTGAAACATGTTAACCTATACTTTGCATTGTAAACTTATTTGAGACTTGTAAACTTTATGGCAATTTCATCATGTTAAGTTGTGGTTAGTTGAATTTATGTGGTTACCATGTTATGGCATTATATGTACAATCATTAACTATTGCTAGCCCAGCGAAGTCATAGATCTATGGGTAAGACAAGCCTGCTTGGTTGATCCAAGTACACTTAGCTGATCGTATATACTTTTAACGTTTGAGACTTGTAAAACATTGTCAAGGTTTGATTGTTGCATTGTTCATAGCATCCCTAATCACAATATATTCACTAACTTATGACTTGAATTGCCATCTTTTATATGTACTTATGTATTAAAAACTATGGAATGCTCACCAACATTATTGTTGACCCTTTTATTTTTAACATGTTTCAGGAAATGCCCAAGTTTGATTTTCTACACTTTGAAGCTTGCATCTAGGAATGGACCTAGACTAATAAATAAGATAGAATGATTTATTGCATTCTACGTTATGTTTTTGTTTCCTTTGAAACTTATGATTGTAACGTGACAATTTAAAACTTATGTTTAAACTTTATTGGGTTTAATAATAGCGTTATGTGGCTATGAACGATCTTAACTCTCACTCCTCGACGTTTCCGCCGTCAAGGTTGGGGTGTGACACTAACCCAACTGTTTATGAGCTTGATGAACACCCGGATGGTCAGCTAATCGAGAAAGAACTCAAAGCCTTAGGATGTAAGCCATGTGTCCCAGCGGTATTTATGGGACAGGAGCTGGTTGGCGGATCCAATGAGATCATGAGTCTGCATCTCAAAGGAAAGCTAGTCCCAATGCTCATTAAAGAAAGAGCTATATGGCTCTAGTGCAAGAACTATAGCCATAAGCAGAGCATTTTCTTAAGCTCTAGTGTACTTACTAACAACTGTGAAAGTATAAATAATAGAATAAGTAGCAAGTCAGGTGGCATTTTATCTAGCCATGTGATATATGATATATGTAGTTTATTTGGTCATAACCTTTTTTCATTAAGCTGTAACAAACTTGAGAGCAATAATGAATCTTTGGATAAATAGTGTCTCGGCTTGCTTTTTCTCTACACATGCAATATCTGATACATAATTTGGTTTCAACCTTTTCACTTCATAACAATCGGCATCCAAAATCCCTAATCATTTCTTCAAATGATCAATGGCTAGCCAGCACTAAATATAAAATTAACCACCAAAAACACCTCTAATTGGTGGATTTTAAGTTTTTAACCCAAAAATATTCATGTTTTCTACCTTTAAACTTGTCCATTGTCCTCTAAATTAATAGCTAGTTCATGGATCTTCAAAGTGATAATGCATATCACTATCCACAATCAGATGAACATACTATTAACACATAAATGAATCACTAAAATCGCATCGAGATAACTTCAATACTTCTTCGGTAGAAGCATCAACTATAACTCAAATTCAATAGCATCCGATTAACAATCAACGTAGAATGAAGATTCAAACTAACTATTTCAAAATGCATACAACAGTTATGTGAAAAAATGCAATTCGACGAACGACAGATAAACAAACACACACACAACACAGAGTAAGCGATCGACATACAGTAATGAACGATTGAACGCACATTGGAACTAGATGATATCTTAATAGTATACAGTAACTAGATGATTCACGTCAATAGACGGTTGTTACTTTTTTGCCATTTTTTTGTTGTTGCGTGACTATTATATAAGATGGGTGTTAAAAAAAGCCCAAAACCGAATAAATAATTATAATAATAATCCGAACCGTTTCCGGAACCAAAACCTTGGTTCGAAAATGCCTTGTAATTTGAAGTTTGAAAAATCTGATTCAATTAAATCGTTATCTGATCCAATGAGCATCCCTAGTTAGTAAAATGAAAAAGATCAGTTAAATAACTGAACCAACAACACGATCTGAACCAGAACCGGAAATAAAAACCATTTGGAAAGAATGGGTTATGGTACGAACCGAATTGCACAGTTTGATGACGGTTTGGCATTATTCCGACAGAAACCAAGTTAGAACCGGTTTGGTATTAATCTGCCGGTTTGACAG
Source organism: Flaveria ramosissima (assembly GCA_025215565.1). Lineage (NCBI taxonomy): Eukaryota > Viridiplantae > Streptophyta > Magnoliopsida > Asterales > Asteraceae > Flaveria > Flaveria ramosissima. The sequence goes on from CM046045.1 coordinate 26,714,988, forward strand.
GTTTTAACCAGTTAGATGACCGGTTTTTGTGTTTTTAGACCATCTTAAGCATATGAGAAGTAGTATTGCACTTGGTACTATCACGACTCTAAAAAAACTCGATTTGACCTCTCGAGTTTTAAAACGCGTTATGAACTTATGAATGTATATACGTGCAACCCAAACGTTGCTCAGTAGCCATTTCTTTTTTTTTCTTATGTAGAGGAAATAAGCCCCAATGGTTAAATATTGTAACTTTTTTATGGTTTTTTTTCTTGAAAGAGGTGAGACCTAAATATCTTAAACTCTTATAGAATTTAGATGCTTGAATTGAAACATTCATTTTTTTGTTAGTTTCGTTTAGAAAAAATAAAAAATTGGTTTTCAACCTTAATTTAATACATTAAAGCTCTTACATATAAAATAGTATTAATGCCCCCGCGTTGCAGTGGGAGCATTAGATCATGAAAAAACTAATGTCGAAACATTGTCGTGATCTCGCACGTTGAAGATAAAAAAGAAAAATGTCACAAATCCATGCATTGCTTTGAGACCATTGGTAATATTTGGAACTTTTATGAAAAGAAAGTTGTTAAAAAAATAATGTCAAACGTTGGTAAGGCACAATAAAAAATAAAACACTTAAAAAAATTAACAATGATTAAAAAAGAAAAACGTACGGATTTAGATTTTATAAAAATCATTTTTAAAACTTGGAGGGTAAAAACAAAAAGGAATTGTAAAAAATCGAAACATTAAATAAACTTTAAAGGCTTATACATTTATGTATCAATGAATTGCATAGTATGGTGTATCATTTTGTTTTGAGTAAAGTATACACTGAAACATAATAAAAAATAAGCACGTGATCACGGTATATTCGGAATTTTAATAAAACGTCATATAAATATATATGTTAAAAAATTGAGTGCATAAACAAAAGCAAATGCATAAGTAGGAGTGAAATAATTAAATCTAAATGGCCAAAATAAATTTTACCGTAGTGGCAACCATTCTTTACATTGTACACAATGAAGTCACTACATTTAATTTTATACTAAGCGCCACATCAACTTATGTTCCATTTACTTAGTATGTTATGCATAACAACCATAAAATCTCTCGTGTTAATGTCACGTGAGTTTAAGCATCGTCGTGTTGTATATTCTTGGTGCTTTAAGCACTTGTATATTACTGTTAATCCAGTTTCTCTTTGTAGCTGTAGATATATAATGTATTTGTGAATTTAACGATAAACGATTAGCTTAACATCCAAGAAAAACAATCTGATGTATTGAATAGGTTCCGTCTAGACTTCTCGTTTATTTTCAAGTTTTTACAACTTTTCTTACTGACAAATAAAAGAATCGTAAATTATTATTTATTAAGATGGTCAAAAAGAAAACTCCACATTCGGGAAGATGAGATCCTTTTTATCATTATTTATTACATTTGTTTGTATATAGTTGTAAAAAATCTTGATGATGTGTATGTTTTTTGTTTGACTTTTCAAGTGTTGAAACTTGATCAAATTCTTTAAGTTAGTACACCGTGTTTGATTTGTATTTTTATTAGGTTAGTTGAAGAAAGTGTAATACTTTTTCAGGTAGGGGCGTCTCTATAGTATAAACAATTAAAACAAGTGCTTTAGGCCCCCAAAATTTAAGAGCCTCTAAATTTCAAAATAAAAATATACACTTTTAGAGATAAATGAGAAGGATAACAAAAATTATCGAAGGATAACATATTATTGAAGGTTTATCGAGGTCAACTTACAAAACTTGATTCATCGAGGTTGACTTACGAAACTTGTTCACCAAAAGTTTATTGAGTGTTCAATGTTGAAGGTATTTTTGAGTTCATCAATTCTAAATTCTTTTTTGCAATTAATCATCTGAACTACTACCTATTATTGTCTAATCTGGATTCATACTCAATTGTTTTAATCTTGTTATTTTGCTTATGTAAATCTATTGTTGTCAGTTTTGATTTTAATCTACATTTGTAATTGATTTTTCTCTTTACTTTAATCAGTTGTTACTTGTTTATCATTTAATATGCTCTTTTTTTTAGTTGATGATGTTTAAATTAATTAAGCTGTTTTCTGTAACACTATAAACAAATTTGTTTATGTTAGCGGTTTGAGGTAAAAATCTTTAAGAATAACATATGAGTGAGGATCTCAAAATTTTGTTTCGCTTTAGGTCATTAAAAATGTTGAGCCGACCCAGTTTTCAGGCAACATTATACGATAAAAAGCTACCCATGATCGACAACATTTTTGCATGCTTTACTTTAACAAACTTTGAGTAGTTTAAAATGTAATAGACCATTTTTTCAACACAAAATAGTTTGTTTGAGCACTCGTTTTTTAATGTAAAACGAAAAGGATAACTAACAGATAAGAGTATATATTTATAAAGCATATGGTCAAAATAATAGCTTACTTTTTTAATTAAGTTCAATTTTACTCTCCAAGGTTTGTTAAAAATAACTATTTTCCTCCAAAAGATTAAAAACATCAATTCACCTCCAAAAGTTTCATAAGTTGTTTCAATTTTAGTCCAAAAGTTTTAGTAGTTATTTTAACTTTTTCTAAGATAATAAAACTTTTGGAGTGAAATTGAAACAACATATAAAACTTTTGGAGGTAAATTAATGTTTTGAATCTTTTGAAGGAAAATAGTTATTTGAGTCAAACCTTAGGGAATAAAATTGAAATTAACTATTTTTTTTTACTTTTCTTGCAAGTTATGTTATGTGTAGCCAGAATTTTCCTAGTATAATCTAGTATATGGCATCTCTTTTTTGTATGTGTAGTATACAAAATTTTTTATTATTCATCAAATGTATTTAAAGAATAATCTACTAAAAGATTTCGTAGCTACCTTCTGCCAGCTATATTTTTACCTATTATTTAGTAGGTTTGATGATTTAAAACTGTCACAAATAGATCGATATAAACATTACACAAAGTTTGATATATGGTTCTTGCCGTTCACTATACTATATCTTAATACATTCACCTTTTTAAGTTGTGTGTATTATGGTTTTGGTGTTTAGCGGTTGTTTAAAAGCTTTAGTTTTGTTAGGAACATTCGTCAAGATTATATACATTTCACGCACATCAACCAAAGTAACAAAACCACATTTTTTATCCATGTTCATGATTTCCAAAAATTTAGAAAATACCAACAATGAGATCGATCAAAAATTACAGAAGTCCATGATGTTTGAATTGAAGTTGTCGATCCACAATAACAAATAACCTACACGACGTTATTTGATGACATTACAAACGAGAAAGCTTCATTTCAGGGTTCAAAAGAATGAAAAGATATTTCAAGAGAAGTTTAAAGGTAGATATTTAAAGTCTGATAGAAAATGACTAAAATTGATGGATAAAAATACGCTTCACATGAAGGACGACACATAGGTCTGACTTGATGGTTTTCGGCTGACTTTAGGCTTAGGTACGAAAAGGGTTGCAAAATGCAACGTCAGTTACCAAATATACAAACTCTTTAAAGTTTAAAACTGAAACGTTAAAAATCATCAAGTCTGACAAACGTAAAAATAATTTACTAAACAGTTTATATGTCATGGTTAGGGGTGAGCAAATAACCGATTTAACCGAACCATAACCGAATTAACCGCATTAACCGAACCGAATTAACCGAACCGAACAATTAACCGACGGTTCGGTTAAGGCATAACCGATTAACCGCACATTGCGGTTCGGTTTCGGTTTTGATGTGCAAATTAACCGCATTAACCGCACCGAACCGAATGTAAATTATATATAATAAATTTATAATACTTCTAATGATTTTACTAGAATTTCATATATCCATCATTTTTAATTCACATTTATGAAAATATATTTGCATAATGGATTCCGTTTTTTATTGAAGAAACATCATAAACAAACAAAAATAATGCAAAATGCGCGCACACATTGTTGTATGCACTCCCCGTCTTCGGTTTCAGTTTTGGCAAGACCTTAAAAACGAACCATATCATGCACACCCTTATAAATTGGTCCAAACCTATCCTAACAATAATTTATTAGTTAATATTTTGGTTTAAAAGCATATGTTAAATATATTGGTTAATTAACCGAATTAACCGCAAATTAACCATAACCGGTGGTTAACCGAAGTGTGGTTAACCGAAGTTTCGGTTGCGGTTGCGGTAAAAAAATGGTATTAACCAAACTCGCGGTTTCGATTTCGAAAATTATATTAACCGCACCGTGCACACCCCTAGTCATGATGTTTTATATTATTAAAAGACAGGATACGTAATCGTATACAAGTCTTTAACGGTGGCGGCTTCTTTGAAATATGGAAGTCAACACACGTGGTTATTTGTGGTCAAAGTATTTTCTCATGTTTGAAGACTTTATAGTTTATCCTGATCACCTACATGCTTACGTGTTGGATAGTGGATCTTTCGTGATTGTTTCGTGGCCACGTCAACCAACTTTATTTTTTCTTACATTATAAAACATAAGCTAATCAAAATGATTAAATTAAAAAAAGTAAATTACTATTTTCGTCCATGGGGTTTGACGAAAATTACGGGTGCAGTTCAATAGTTCAATTATTACACTGACGGTCCAATAATTCCAAGTTTTGTTTCAAGTTCACACAAACCATTAACTTTGTTAGTGTAATTCTGTTAAGTTAATATGAATTGATTATATTACTCTTAGTAGATAAAAATATAAAATAAAACTCTTATTTATCATCACTTATCTTTATCATTTCACCCTAACCCAAATCTTTCTCTCTTGGTATTCCTCCATCTCCATCTAGGGGTGTTCAAAATATCCGATATCCGAAACTATCCGAAATCCAATCCGTATCCGAATCCGAATCTGAATAAATCGATCCGAATCCTTATTCGGATATTCGGATCGGATCTCATCCGAATCCGAATTCCTTATTCGGATTTCGGATATTACAATTTTTTTATTCGGATATCCGAATAAAACTTCAACTATATTTCTAGCACAAAACTCATTACTCAACTATCTATTATGTTTTCAACTCAATACATATGAATATTTGCACATTCTAGTCATAATCTTAAATAATTATGCAATAATCGACCGTCGTTCTAAATTAAAGATTCCAATCTTCGTGTTTCATACAATTACCTATTATGTTTTAATTTTGAATTTGCGTACAATTCATTTTTTTAGTTTTATATTTTTTATTGTGATTTCCAGCGTGTGAAATATTAAAATTAAAAAAAAAAAAAAAAATAAAAAATAAAAAAAAATTGTTATTTGGTTTATTCGGATGAATTTGGATTATTCGGATGAATTTGGATTATTCGGATATTATCCGAATCCTATCAAAATTGAATTTGGATAGATTCGGATCGGATAGAAAATTCCTTATTTGGATCGGATCGGATTTCAGATATGGTTCTGAAATTTTCAAAACCGAATAATCCGTTATCCGATCCGATGAACACCCCTATCTCCACCACCACCACCACCACCAACCTCACCGCCACTACCACCATCCCTCACCGCCACCCACCACCACCATCGTGCTTCCATCAGCATATTCTCATCATAGTTAATCTTCGTCTCCTTTTTCCCTTTTGATTTCAATAGATCTATAAAGATCTACAGTTGTAATAGGTGGTGGGTGATTCTGGTGGTGGAGAGCGATGGTGGTTCTGCCCTGTTTATATTAGATTTCAACTTATAGATCTACATGGTGAGCGAAAGTGGTTTTGTTGTACGATGGTGGCAGAGGTGAGCGATGATGGTGGAGGCGAGCGACGGTGGTTCTGGTTCACGATGGTGCGACGACGACAGTGGTGGCGGGGGAGGGCGGTGGTTGTGCCGGTAGATTGGAAGTTTGGGGGGATCTTGGGTGGAGAGAAAGAGAGAAAAGAAAGAGAGAGAGTGTGTGGTGGTCGGAGTGGTGGCGGTCAGAGTGGTGGCATAAGGTGGCGGTCAGAGTGGCCTGGAGGTGGAGGTGGCGATGGTGGTCGGAGGTGGCCTAGGGTTGAGGTGACGAGCGGTGGTTCTTGATTTTTAGACGAGAGAAAGATGTATATATATAATATATATATATATATATATATATATATATATATATATCTGTATATCTATATATATGTATATGTATGGGTTAGGGTTAGGGGTGGGGGTCTTGAACTCTAATGGTGGTGGTCTTGCTAGGAATGATAACGGTGGTGGTGGATGGGATATGGTGTAGGTATTTGATGATGAAGATGGCAAGATTGTGATGATAGTTATTTGATAAAGATGTTTTTAATTTTATATTTAATTATAAGGGTAATATTGTAAATTTACATTAACTTAATGGAAATATTCTAACGGTGTTAGTGATTTTGGTGAAATTGAAACAAAACTTGAAACTATTTGACCGCCAGTGTAATAAATAAACTATTGGACTGAAACCGTGATTTTCGTCAAACATCAGAGACGGAAATAATAATTTACTCTAAAAAACTCATTTTGAAATAACTATATCCGTAAAATATTAAACATGATTTTATCTATTCCGTCGACAGTAACCCTCATAAACTAGAAAGCAATTTGGTTTTTGAGATTTTAGAGAAGGATTACCAACGACAATGTGTCTTATAGGGTCGCATTTTAATTGTTTTGCCAACAGATTAACGATATTTTATTACCGATGGATCATTGACCGAAGTCATTAAAATTTAACATCGCTTTTCCTTCGGTGATTTCTGTAAGCTTTAATTTAAAAGTATAAAACTGAACGTATTTATGTTTTTGTTGATATTTATAATTATTTGATGATGTATTAACCGTATAAACCATAAAAAAAACTACTTTGAAAACCAAACTTAAATCTTTCATAATCTCAGAGTTGGTGTGGGTTCAAGGCCGTCAACATGCGGCTTTATGCTTGAGTTTTTAATATTTAATATAATAACTACTTTTTTTTTGGTATTTTATTTTTATCTTTAAGCTTTTAAAACATATTGTTTTATTAAAATTCCAAACATACATTTATGACATATTATTTTTTCCTACGTGCTTGTACAAATTTAGTGTGAAACCGAGACAAAAACTAATATAATATATTTATAATTGGCCGATAACAAATGTCTGTGGCATCGTGAGAACGCATCCACTAGTACAATAGAAAGAATATGAGTATTTGTGGATAAGAAAATAATAAACATAAAAAGAAATACTTTTATAACTTGCATGAATGAATTTTAATTCAATACTTTTATGTATAATTAAAATATTCAAGATAAGTCTTACAAAAAGGGCAAAAAAATGCATGGCCACAACATGACCAAGTAACCAACTTCAACGTTGATGTCATATGGTGTCATGTCTATAATAATAATAATAATAATAATTATTATTATTATTTTTGTATTTTGTTGTATAGAAAAGATGTGTAATTCTTTTGTTGGGTCAGCTAACTTTATAGCAAGATGTTTAATGTAGGAACAACTATTTTAATATCAAGTTACGTATCATCTTGTAAAAGAATATTTAAATTTTGATTTTGTTATTCACCTTCACATACATGTTTTGAAAGTGAAAACTTTGTTGTATCCAATTGATAACTTAAGTACGTTTGAGACGGGTTTATGAGCCTATAACTGAGGAGCAAGCTACGGAGTCCTAGATCCAGTACATGTAAGATAAACATAGATGAATGTTTTTCTTATGTTCAAATCAAGTTAAGATGTGTCTTGAATATTCCAATATCGAACTGGTCTATAATCAAACATTCAAAACCGTACAAGATAAAAACCATAACCATTAGATGTATAGAACCCCATCCTAACTAACATCAATGCATCTTTAATATGGCGTATGTACTCTACGTGTTCGCTAGCTCCTTGCCAATGATCATCTTATATTTATGAAAGTACCGCCGTTGAAAAAAAAACTAACATTGATGTCATTTGGACATAGTAGCATTCAAGAATGCAATAATATATCATCACCATAAATGATCTCTGACAAACGATAAGATGACGTCTATAGTGCCATGAAAGCATATTAAGTGCCACACAACAATAAAAAAGAAGTCATATGTGTTACATGTGAAATACTATATACATGATGTTTACAATAATAACCTCACTAACACAATAACAACATTCATTGTCTAGATAACACGTCAATAGTAAACATAGTACTAAAATTAACACTTTGATCATCGTATCTTCCATCCACTGAATATATTAAAAAATTCTAAAAATAGAAAATATTTCTGAAAGTAATAATACACGTCTTTTTTGCCATGGCAACTAAAGACATTTAATGGTTTTTATAAGTACAGGTCTTTGTTACAAATTAATAAGCCTTCACGTACTATATTGAGTTTATGGACAAAAGGTCAAAAGGCCATACGGATAATGTTCCAAAAATAAATGTCTTTCCAAAAAAAAGTTCCAAAAACTATTGCGTATTTTAATTTAAGATTTTCCTACGATAGTATTTAGAACTTTAGATTACTTACCATAATTATAACTATTTATGTGTACATTTATACAATATAATTTTAAAGTACAATGATTATGAAAGAGTAGCTTCTAACTATGTGGATCTAGCTATATATAACATAAATTCATCACAATATAAGCTAATCGAACGATGAATTGGAGGCTCCGTTATTAAAAGAGAGGGTCGGTGTTTCCCTTCTCGAGTCATTTCAACCCGATTCTCTCTTCAACAGACTATTTAACAAAAATTTCTTCACACCGGATCCAACAAGTCGCAAACTCAACAATTTTTATCGATACTTCAAGGGATGGGGCAGTGTTCCACTCCCACCCACTAATACTCATATAAAGACATGCCAAAGAATTCATGTTATCCCTTTATATTTTAAACAATCTTATCACATAACAACAATCGTAACACACACACACACACTCTTGACACGATACTCTAATTATAAGATGTTATAAGACTTACAGACTATCTTTTCCTATCCATATCCTATTAATTAAACTAACCACAACCGTAAAGTACGTATAATTAGCTACACACGTTAAACACATTTTGGCGTTTGAACATCATAACTCCTATACGGCGCTGGGTATTTACGTTAATCGGTTCGGTTATTGGTCTTTATTTTTGCACTAAAAAGACAAGATCTAATATAACAAGGGTAAAAACTGTAAGTCATTAAAACATGGTGTTAAAATATCTACTAATTAAAGAACAACAAATAATAATAATATAAAGGTGAGTATTAGTGTTTGAAAGCCAAAAAATAAAATAAAGAATTAGAGAAGAAAAACGCGGCTGGTGAACCCCAAACCAGATTCTCCTCCGATTTTCTGTCGTTTACCCTTGCTAATTGATTTTGTCTAAACGAAGATCGTCAAAAGTTAGCACTAACCCATCTCCAGTTTCTTCGATTTCGAACAATTTCATCAACAGATCGAGTAATTAGGTGTGGGTAATCTTACATTAGCTTATTTCGTTAGGTGAAAGTTGTTTTTTACTTCCGATCTTGATGTTTCTGGAGAAATCTTTTGTGGGTTTTGTTGGGTTTTCGATTATGTGAACTGGGTCGATGAGATTTTCGAGTTTAATCGTCGTTTGGTGAAGCGAGTTTCTGCTGTTGTGATTGTTTGATACAGTTTGATTTGGATGATTTCTGTTGGGAGTGGTGATGAGAGGAAGGGGGTAGGTTCGAGGTATTGTTTTGAAGGTGAAAAGATGGAATTTGAGGCTGAAATTGAAGAGGGGGAAGCTTGTTTTCAGAATAGTAGTTATGATGATGATGATTCAGCAATTGATCCTGATGTGTCTCTCTCTTATATTGTAAGCAATTGTTATATCTTAACAACTGTTCTAATTCTCTTTTGGGGTTCTTTTGATTGTCAGTTTCATCGTTTAGTTTTGATTATTGTTTGTTATTTGCACATACTCTCTAATGAAAGTTTGATCAAAAGAATTAGCATAATCAGGTTGTTTGGTTAAGTAAGGTAACTATGGATTTGACTTTTGTGGACATGATTTAGTTGTTGTAGCAGAGATTTTGGAAGTTGAGTTTTGCTAGCTGCAAGAAGCTCTTTAATAACTTTAACCTTAGAAAGTATCATCATTAATAGTTGATGTGTTTACGGGGTGTTAGATGTGCGCTTTCATATTAGTCATTAGATAAGCAGTTGCTTAAGATTGTTATAATTTGGTAATTTACTTTTTACATTCATCTCAATTTGTTAACTGAATATGCGATTCTGTGTATTTTAAGTAAAAGTCATAATCAGTTTACCTAAACATTCACAGATGACTATAGGGACTTCAAATTGCAATAATTAACTTAAAAACTATCTTCACTCCATAGTTTTGCTGTATACGGAAGTGCTTTTAAACTGATTGCCAGTAGAATTAGCACTAATCAACTTTGTGTGTTTGGATAAACTGATTTAGAGTATGATATTCTGTCTATTTAGTGCCAATATTTAGAGATTTGGATGTTTCATGTAAGGAGTTGCTATAAGAAAACTGATTATTAAGATAAATGTGAAATTACCTATCTCCAGGTTTTAGCAACTGCCATCCAATTATCCGATTTGTGTTATGATTCTTCAAGCCCCAATAATCACTCCAAACACAAACATTCGAACTGCCTAAGTGCCTATACTATGAACTGATGAAGTATCATTTCTACAACTGTAGTTGCATAATTTAGTTTCCTAAGTATAGATACACTGATACAATATTTTATCTGTGTGTGTGTGTGTGCCCATTATCTGCTTTTAAATGAAACTCATTGTTGTAATTTTTGAAGGATGAGAAAATTCAAAATGTTTTGGGAGATTGTCAAAAGGATTTTGAAGGTGGAGTTTCAGCTGAAAATTTAGGTAGGTAAAATCGTTCATGTCTAAGTTATTATTATTATTTTTTTAAATTGATTATACGTAAGATGAAACTAAATAAGTTAAAACATATTGATGCAAAATTGTGGTTATTTGCAGGGGCGAAATTTGGGGGCTACGGTTCATTTTTGCCTACTTATCAGCGTTCACCTGTTTGGCCTAATCGAGATACATGTCCAAAAGATCTTAACTATAGTGCACCCGTTTCTCCAAATAATGCAGATACGAAGGTGGGTTGTTTTGGAGTCTGGGACTATATTCATATCTGTTATCTCATAAGTACTAATAGTGTGATCTTGTTTTTTGATAGCTTAATTTTTAATTCTTGAACTAAAGCTGCTAATTTTAACCTCTTCGGAATTATGATAAAGTACATTCACACTCAAAGAAGAGAGAGGGAGGGGGGTGGGTGGGTTGTAGAAGACAAGATAGGCACATGCATGCGTACCTTGACTTTTTTAGTCATCTAAACAACATAATATTCATACTTTATAATCGTTCTGACTCACTACCTCTAACGAAAAAAAAGTTTTGTGCATAAAAATGTTTTGGGTCTACCCGACTCATCTTGTTTTGAAACCTGTTTTGACCCATTAATGGACTTGTCACCTGCCATTTGCCACTTTTGCTGGTTGACTATGCAGGTTGGTAATCATAACTCTGTTTTAACTTGTATGACTATGCAGGTTGGTAATCATAACTCTGTTTCCCAATCAAACGCATTGCAACCAGTGAGAAATGGGCCATCCTCCTTTAGTCCCAGATCAGGGTCAGCCCCTAGGAAGTCAAAGTCAAACCGTAAATTGAAACAAGAAGTCAAAACATCTCGTGGTAGCAAATCAAAGTCAATTACTGACTTTGCTAACAATTCTGACCCGAAGTCTCTAAAGGTTCGAATCAAAGTGGGTTCTGATAACATGTTGACTAAAAGAAATGCTGAAATCTATAGTGGGCTTGGGCTTGATATGTCTCCTTCATCTTCTTTGGAAGCCAGTCCTGTAAGTAGTGATGGGTTTTTTCATGGGCTTCAAGACTTCCCAAACGAGTCTCCCACTAGTATTCTTGAGGTTTGTACCTTTACCAATATTATGTTCTTGAGTTTGAGTAGATATTATTAGAGAACTATAAGTTAGGAGAGAGGAGAAAGGAAAGAAAATGTGATAATGCCTTTTGTTCTCGAGTTGAAAAAAGTGGAAAGGAAGTGTTATGTTTTGATGATAAGTAAAGAGATGGGTGGGTGCAACGGGTTGGGTAATGAATTAAATGGGACGGGTTAATGGGCTGGTCGGGTCGGGTTGGCTCACAAAGACTTTGTTATAAAGTTTATGAGTAACTAATGCGTTAGTTATGAATAAAACACGAATAGTATTACAACAATAATTTAAGTCTTCGAATAGAACAATTTATGGGGTATGCATTAGAAATTGATTTTGGATGGCTTTCAACTCATTTGACCTATTACCTTTTAACACTTTTTTTAAACGACCCTTTTTTAGATAAAACACAATCCAAATGATGTATTCACAAGTAAATTGGGTAGAATCTGTCACCTTTAGTTATAATATATTTTTTTCCTATTCTCGAGTTGGAAATATGGAAAATGCTTACAATCTTACATTTCTAACTTGCAAGTTAGGCTCCTTTTTTTTTTGCCAAATGTAGTTTTGTCAATAAAAGAAAGCTTACAATCTTACAATTATACACATTGTGTAATTTAAGTTGGTTATAGTTTAGGGTAGTTTGTCACTAGAACAGTTCACGAGTCCTTCATTTTCCTTTCTCTTCAAAAATATTTTTAGAAGAATGACAAGATTTTAAACTTAATACTGCAACAGATGATGACATCATTTCCTGTTTCTGGAAGTGTTTTATTATCTCCTCTTCCATATGATGTGTTGCATTTGACCGATAAAAAGTTTGAGGATAATAGTTGTGGGCCTATGCACAAGGGGAGCCAAGATAGTACGGTGACAGCAGTTCATGGGTCTGATTTAGTCAAAGTTGAACAAAATATTACTGGAGAGAAATCAAAGTCAACTGAAAAGAATTCTGTCTCAATGGAATCTACAAATGGTGTTCTACCAAATAAGGAAACAAGTGTGGACAATCTTGCCCCTGGTAATAAGATGTCATCTTCAAACGACAAAAGGAAAGCAGAAGGTGGTTTAAAGAATGAATCTTATACGTCTAAACCTAAGATAAATGATAACGGGTCAAAAAGCTATACAGAAGATTTTAAGAAAAATAATGGAAAGGTCAAAGAGACTTATAAAGATTTATTTGGGGAACTTGATTTAGAACAGGAAGACAATGAAGAAATGGGTTTGGAGAAACCATTGGAAGGCATTAACGTAAAAGGCACACTGGAAAATAACAGTTCATTAAAAGAGAGATTAAATGGGAAGATAAGTCAAAAACCATTTTTATCTACAACGGGGAACAAACTAGAATCTGATGCTGCTGTGTCTACGATAGTTCCTGTGGTCAATGAAGATTGGGTTTGTTGTGACAAATGTGAGAAATGGAGGCTTCTGCCACCTGGTGTAAATCCAGGCAGCCTTCCTGAGAAGTGGATTTGCAGCATGCTTGACTGGCTGTAAGTTTCTCGTTTGCATGTGCTGTGAAATTTACATTTCTGTCTGACGATGACGGATAAACACACTTTTGAGAGGAAAACAATTTAACCGAGATAAGCATTTTTGATGTGCCTTTCATATACAATGCTATTATTTTTGGCAGGTTCATCGAAAATGCAAAATTTGGCCTAAAATAGTGAAACTTTTGACCTAAGATAAGAGTGTGATTAAAGGAAATCCCAGATTTCACGCATTTAAACAAAAAGAAAAGTATAAACATAAAATTGGAGCCCCAACTGACGAGATTTGGGCCTAATTGCTTTTGGCCCACGCCAGTTGAGCCTGCCCTTTAGTGGGCTCCAGAACTTATGCATGCTTGAGATTCACTTGTTTGCCATGTCTTAAGGCTCCATGATTGTGTTGTCGAACTCAAATTATTTTGCGTAGTGGTGGCAAATGGGCGGGGCAGTTTGGGTGATGGGTCAAAAAGGGTAACTTTTGGGTGCATGTTGAGAACGAGTTGACCCGAAACACTTTTTCTTCATATATTAAAATTATCTTTCAATAATTAGTTTGTGTGCAATTAAACCTTGTAATTGTAATTGTATTGAGTAATTGTGTGTTTAGGGTTACAATAGAGTGTCCTTTATATAGCGGACGATATTACGTAGATAACCCTAAACTATTCACTAAAAATAACTTAGTTTAATATGTGCTAACATGATTACACAACTATATTATTGTAATAATAATCTAGTTTTTTGATTGGATGATTTAGTAGGCCGTATACATTAACCCTACACTTTGGGTGACTTCCCATTTGATCATTTTCCAGTTTAGCTAAATGCCTAAATGTTTTTGGTTTTGGTGTTTAACCCATTTGATCTGATTCGAATCAATCCATTTATAAGTGAATGGGTCTAAATTGCCATCTTTAGTCCCTTATCACTTTCTCTGAAGGCTAAAGGCTACTTACAAGAAAACTTTTTTTAGTGAATTTTCCTATAAAAGAGTTTCTTTCTGTATATTTCATTTTGATGAACAATATGATGTCTCTAGGCCTGGCATGAATCGGTGTAGCATCAGTGAAGAGGAAACAACAAAGGCTATAACCTCTCATTTTCCCGGTCCTTCTATTCAAGGTTCTCAACCCGTTCATCCTGGGGGGCCCAACTTAGCAGTCACCTCACTTGATGGGACCCACCAACGTATCGATTCACAAATTCCATCTTCTGGTGTCAAGAAAAAGCTTGCATTAAAAGATTTACCAAATGAAGCCAAGCGTGATGGGCCTTCAATGTCTTCTAATTCTTCAAAGAAGAAACTTCACACCTCATGTAAAACCAGAAGCTTGAATGGTGTAAACCAGTCTCCTATTGTTAATGAAGTCGCATTTCAAGATTCAGGCCAATCTCGTGGTGTGATTGTGGAAAGGGAGATATTAAAGCAAAAAGAAAACAATAAATTATGTGAAGACTTTGCAAATGAAGGTATTTCATTGATGGTGACCCTGATTTATACTTAGTATGTTAGAGATGGTAAACTGGGCAGGGGGTCAAAATGCATTTGGGTTGAAAGGGGTTATTCTTTGTATTGTCAAAAAGGGTTATCACATTTCCTTAATATAACATGTTTTCTTTGACCCATGCTTACTTCAATTTGTCAAAATTACCACATCTATGCAGAACTGTGTGTTACATTTCTTAATATAACATTTTTTCAGGTATTAAAGTTCATCACTCCAAGACGGGTAACAAAAGAGAGAGTACTCAAGATTTTCCCAAAAAAATAAAGAAAGTCAAAACAGATGGTAACGGTGGACCCTCCCACATGGGTAAATTTGATAAACGAGACGTTGCAAAGAAGAGAAAAAAAGATGAAATTGATGGTACAGGGAAATATGTGAAAGAAACAAGTAATATTATCAACATGAAGGAAAAGAAGGCAAGGGTATTAAAGTCATGTGATGAGGGAGCCTCCGCAAGCAAAATTAAAAGCATCAAAGATGTAAAGTCGACACATTCTTCAAGACAAAATACTGTTCGGGCTGCCACTTCAAGCTCTTCAAAGGTTTCTGGTTCTCATAAAAGTAAGCCTAATAATGGGGAATCAAAGGGGTCACCCGTGGAATCGGTTTCTTCTTCTCCTATGAGAATCTTGAATATTAGAGGTGGTGACCCTTTGGCCAGTAATGTTAATACCCAACCTCATGAGGAAAAATTGAAAGGAGGAAGAAACAAATCTAAGGAGTTAGTACTGAACAAGAATGTTAAAGTTGATGCTGTTTCCATTCAAGATTCCAAGAAGCCTTCAAAGAAGGATGTTTCAATAAAAGAAAAGTCAGACTCTTTGCCACAAGGTGAAATTAAACAGAAAGAAAACGTGGGAAATAATATGTCAATGAAGGCATTGAAAGATAATAAAAAAGCACAGAATCAGAATGGAAATCAGCTGAATATAAAGAATCTCACACCTGAGAAACATAAGGACAAAAGTCTGGATCCAACTGTTGTTCTTGTAAGGGATTTATCTAATCAAGCTACAACAAATGCTTTAAGAGAGGCGACTAATCTAAAACATATGGCTGATCGTGTTAAGGTTCTACTCCTCCTTTGTTCACATTTATTTTGGTCTTCAGTGTTTTCTATGATTTTCCCAGTTATCATGTATGGATGAGAAAATGGGATCGTCGGGTAATGGATCCAAACGGGCCAATTTTAGTATGGGTTATCTTGGTTTGACCCACAACTTTTTTTTTTCTTTAAATATCTAATTTACATAAATACTTATTGCATTGATTATGATATAAAAACAACATCCTTACAATAATAATCTAAATGTTTTAATGAAAGATTGAGGAGGTTGTATGTGTTTTAAAAAAAGACTTGAATCAACCCTCTCATAAGTTGCCAAAAGTATTAGAGGGGGGGGGGGGGGGGGGGGGGGGGGGGGGGGGGGGGGGGATAAATTGCCACCTCTACGCTTTATAAAGATGGCAAAGTAGAGGGGTGGGTGTGTGGCAGGTTGAAGTGGTAGTTTCTAATATTGGTGGAGTGCGCCCAACACATCCTTGTTTGTTTTTTCTTAAAATTTAAAGAATGTAATGCGTTAAGTATGATTTGAATTTAAAAACAATACACCATTAAAATAAGAGTTTTGCTAACATAACCTTTAGGGCTATGATTAATTATAAAACTCCAACCAACTTTTTTTAAGAAAAGCAAAAAAAAATTCAATTACACTGGCCCTTCTAAAGGTGAATCTATCGATCCCATGTTATTACTTCCTCATTTTACAAGTTATACTCTTAAACATAGACCTGTGGGTTATGGTTACTGGTTAGCAAAACCCTTAAGTTATAATCACAACTTTTTAGTATCATGGTGCTAATAGGCGTTTAATTACATTCTGGGTGACGTTCACCCATTTGACAATTTGGAGATGAGATATTACTCAAATTGACCCATCTCTATGTAAACAGGGAGAAATTGATGCCTCTGCCCTTATGATTCCTTTTTATAGTTGCTGTTTCCCATGAGTGATTTCATAATTTTGCAAATATATGCAGAATGCTGGATCAAGCCTTGAAAGTAGAGCTCTTTATATGGAAGCAGCCCTCAAATTTCTTCATGTAGCTTCATTATTTGAATCCTGCCATAGCCAAACAGGGAGATATGGTGATATGATTCAATCAAAGTCCATTTATAGTAGCACAGCAAAATTATGCGAGTAAGTAATAATGTCAGCCCTTTTAATTAATCAATATCTTTTGGGAGTGTAAGTCTTTGCTATCTTATTTCCAAAAACTTGTAATATACGGACCTACATGGAAGCCATGATATTCACGTTAACATGAAAAAAGAATGTGCAAAAAAAAAAAAAGAGTAAAAAGTAACTTTTATAATTGTAGTGCCTAAGTGCATTCCATGAAATACATATCTTAAAGTACTTTATAACATAAGAAGACCTACATGGAAGCCATGATATGCATGCACATACCCTAAAAAAAGTTTTCATTGTGCAAAATACATGCATAATATGTTTTTGTAATCGTAGCCCATTTCTCTAAATGATATGTATTTTCATAGACCTACGTGGAAGCAGTATAGGCACACACATACCCCAAAAAAGTTTGTATTGTAATCAAATAAGAAATGAAAAAAATGTTAGTACAGAGCATTCCTTGAATGAAATGCATTTTTCATAAATCTACATGGATGCAATGATATGCATGAACATACCTTGAAAAAAGTTTTGTACTCCAAAAAATAAAATGATGTTTTTATGGTGCATTCTTTGAAGTTGTTTTGTTATGGAAACTCCTGGATCTACCACTAAGTAGGATGCCATCTCATACCACTTATATGGATTTTGGATATATTTTCTTTTATGTGTTCATTTGATTTTGATTTTTTTGGTTATTAGGTATTGTGCTCATGAATATGAGAGAACCAAGGAGACGACAACTGCATCTTTGGCCTACAAATGCATGGAGGTTGCTTACATGAAAGTCATCTATTCTTCACACACAACCGCTTGCAAAGATGTGAACGAGTTGCAAACGTCTCTTAATATAGGTACTCTTGAAAGTGGACAATAATTTTGGAGAGGAGTAATTATAAGGAGGATATGTAAAATAATTAAAAAGACTACTATTATAGTTGATAGAACATTAATTGCCATTATTGAACGGAAATATACGGTAGGTCTTCATTGGTCATTTTATCTACTATTATTTAATTCATTAGAATTTGCCAAACATGCAACACCATCAAAAGTGGTTTTACAACTTCAAGCACATAAAGACTTCCAAACACCATATTCCACAACATGATTATCGCAACTAATTATTTGATTTTGATAATCAAATATTACATTATCTTATATCTAGTTATAATTATTCAATATTGCATTTGACAGGCGAGTCACCTTCTTCCTCTGCTTCCGCTTCTGATCTTGATAACTTGAACAATCCGGCGGCTGCTGACAAGGCGACATTAGTTAAGGGTGTTAATCAAGTGGCTGGAAATATTGTTATTGCTGCTAAAAACAAACCCCATTTTACGCGGATTCTTGACTTTGTAAGTGTATTCTTGAAAGCCCTTAATTACAGGCACAAAATAGGCAGGTCACAGCTTAAAATAGTTAATATGATTTTTTTTTTAATAAATAAATACGATTGGGAGGTTGTAAGCATTTGAATACAATTTGGACAGCACATTTGACCCCGTATATTCTAGTTGAGTTTTTGAATTTTACCGATTTGACCCATTGATCATTTAAGTTAACCCAATTTTCGTTAACTAACTCTTGGAAGCTAATAAAGTAGAGTTGGAAAAATAAGCAAGTCAGATAGGTTGTATAATTTTTTTAATACCGGTCAAAATGGACCAGGTCGGTTCTAAACTAAATAGGTCGAGACTATATATACCCCGGTCCCAATCAACCTATTTACGTTAAATGGGAAATTGGCACCCTCAATAAAACAATGAAAACTTCTTGTTTACGTGCTTTTTGCTCTGAAATAATTTGCAGACACAAGATGTAAATTCAGCAATGGAAGCCTCAAGGAAATCAAGGATAGCATTTGCAGCCTCTAGCTCAAAGGAAGAGGCTATTTTATCTGCCATCAAAAGAGCTCTTGATTTTAGCTTTCAAGACGTTGAGGAATTACTGCATCGCGTTCGAGTGGCAATGGAAATAATTAATAGGTGATTCAAGCCAAGGTCATGATTAAAATATCTTAAAGCTTAAAATCCCACCAAAGGAGTTTCTTTATGTGGTCTTTTGCACTTTAGTATGCAATAAAGATTATCGCCAAAACACAAGAATCAAATGGAAAACTTAGTAACAAAGTCACTGTTTGCGGACCTTTTCCAGTCTTTTGGAAACAAAAGATCTCTTAACGGCGCAGATTGTTTGTTCAGTCTTTTCAGAAAGAAGTATGATTCACATGTGTTAATTTTTATCAAGATTATCATTTTGAAAAGCTCAAGAGTAATGTGTTGCATCATTATCAAAACTTAAATGGTCAAGTTGCCGTGTAAAGAGAACATAAAAGGCAACAAGCTTCAGGTAAAGCATATTCATACGCCTTTATTTTCATAGAAATTGGATATAACAAAACTTATATTCATGTGACGGTCTGGGTTGGATGGGAACACTCATTTCACAAATATTTTGTATCTTAGCTGATCTTCTACATTTGACTCGTATCAATAGAATACAACCTGAATTGAACCTTTTTAAATAAATAAGTTGAAATTGCCACCTCTAATAAGAATTCTATTCGTTTTCTAATATAATTACGCTCTCTTGTTTGCAGGCCATATTGTAAAGATGTCTCTAGTTTCTGAAGGCATATATGGGTGTTTGCAATAATACCTTGTGCATATAGAGGGCGTTGGCAATAATAATTTTCAAGTGTTTTATATGTTGACAATAATCCGATGTGGAGAAGTGGATGACGATGAGCAGGTAAGAACACTGGATTACCGCGATAACTTTCTAATCATCTAAGTAAATCCACCTTTAGTTAATTGATTATATCATTATCTTATTATATAATTACAAATCTACGTCGTAGGAATCACTTAGCAAATACACATCCAAACACCCTCATTATATGAAAAGCTTATTCTCTTCTTATTAGTAAAATATTTGATTTACCTTCATCTTGGTTTGGGCTGCAGTTATATTTCTGGACATAATGGAGTTGCTGAGTTGATTTAAGTAAATACTTGATGTTGTGGTGATAAAGGTTAAAAAGGTAATTTTTCATCATCAAATCTTTTAGCAAGTAGTTAAGCTTAGCAAAAAATCTTTTTTTTTTTTGGATGCTCCTATTGTCACATGAAATTCACAACAATTCCCAGTTTTGCCCATACACCTTCCCCTGTTTAATAACTATTTAAGGGTATTATAGACAGTTAGCAGATAATTGAACAGTTTCTTTAGTTGATTTTTTCATTTTTTTAAATATTTTGTTTATATTCTTTTTTTCCAGATGAAATTAGAAGAACAAGTTTATGCTCCCAAAGGATGTTAAATTTGTAATTAGTGTTTTAAATAGATGTCTAGGATTATGTATTAGTTTTCAAATGTACTGTTAATATACAAATATTTTTCTAGAGCAAGAGTTATATGTGATTCCACTCAACAGATGTTATGATCTTTAGCTCAGCAAGTTTTTGTATTTTTAGAATTGAATTTATTATATATGTGAAATTTTTATTGAATATCTACCATACAAGTTTCTACATTTGACGCATTTGTTTGTGTATTTTATGGTCAAAGGTAAAGCGTATGTGACATGGACGCTTCTGTATAACTGACCACACGTAGCCGTGTGTTTATAAGTAGATGAAACTCTTTAACAAAATTTTAGCCTAGAAATGATGCCTTTGCATGTTTAGAAACTCGTAAACTATCAAGTTCATACAAGAACTGTTATATGACTAGTGTTCTTGAACAATCTTTAACACATCTGATCTCAACGATAAGTGTTTTTATTTGAAATGAACTAGACGTCATAGGACTATCTAGAGAACTTCACATAGCCGTGTACTCCTTCAAATGGCATGTCCATATACTAAATATCACATATCCATTTCCAAAATTTCACACCGTTGTAACTAGTTTGATGTTATCCCTTAACCCCATAAAATCGAAAGAATGTCTTGAGTTAGATAACTCACTAGCACACCATAACGTGACAAACAATTGCGCACAAACAACATTTAAGCAAACAAACAAGCACATTCGTGATGAAAAAAGAACTTTCGGAAAACAAAGAAAATCAACAAAATCGATCATCTAAGCATGAACATTCATGGTGAGTAGACAACAATTCTACCAATGGTTAAAAATTTGGTTATCAAGATGAAAAACATGTACAAACCTAGTATAATATTTAACAACCATTACAAAAACTATAAATTTAAAACTTAAATATGAATTTATTTTGAGAAATTCCCATATACTAATTCATATACAAAAGGTTAAGTTGATAGAGATTCATTGCTTCCATATGTTGATGATTTGTTGCTTCAATACCTCCAAGTTTGTTGTTCCATCATATACATTGATATTGATCATCAAATTCCTAAAAAATCTACCATCAGCTTGTCACTGCCGCCACCACCTCCGCCACTATTGTTGCCTGACACGTGTCTTTCTAACCCCAAATCACCATCCCTTAAAACCACACTATATATACCTATATCATTTATATCAGGATCAACGCGCAAATCAGGTTTGGGCCCTGGCCCAAATGCTTCTTGCCCAATGGGCTTCTGCGAAGCGTTGCTTCCTTCGGGTTGTGTTTGGATGTTATGCAATGGGCCTTGGACATCAAAGTACGATGGACTGGGCCTTGGTCCATCAGAATTGGGCTGGTTTGGGCCTGTCTCGTTAGTGATATTACTTGTAGTAGCACCTATATCAGTTGCTTTATGTAGCAAGTTTGTTGCACACATATAAGCCATATTGTCATGTTGGAAGTTCTCGAAGCCCAACGACGCGTTTGAAGAGCTGAGCTCGAGGCTATAAGTAGAAGACGCCTCGCCTCTCGGGTTGCTAAGTAAGGCGCTTGAACCGCTTGAGAACAAACCCCCTGACATGTTCATCGAATCGTAAAGCATTGGGATCTCTTGAGAGTGCAATGTAAGTGGGCTTTTCATGTTGTAGTTGATTTGGGGAAACCCGATTGACATACTATTTCCGGTGTCGGTTGGCATAGATGGACTGTAATGATCGGTCATCGGCTGTGATTGTAACATTCCTAGGTTCACCTTGTTGTTTTCTTCGGCCAACGCATCACAAAACGCTCGGTGAGTGATAAAGCTATCTTTTCTGCACAAACATGTAAATGCATTTGTAATACATCACTGTTATAAGTCTAAAACAATAACTACGGTGGGTGATAAAACTGTTTTTAATCGAACTAATGAACGAACAAAACCCTTCAACGAAGAGATTTTTATTGTTTGATTTCATTCATAAACAACTAACGTGTTTGTGTTTGTTTATGTTCCACTCACAAATATTTTAGATGAACACAAATGAACATAAACGAACATAAACATACACCAATTAAAAGTAAGCATAAATACGAATTGCATTGAATCTTATGGTTTTAAAATGGGTTGGACTCAACTTCTTTAATCGAATATGAAAACTCACACAATGTAAACGAGCGAATGAGACATATGTTCATTACGTTCTTTTAATTAAAGGAACAAACTACTCTTCATGTTTTCTGTTTATTAATATATAAACATAAACAGACTTCCTGTCGAATAGTTTACAAACGATTTGTTTTAACGCTCAGTTTGTTTACAACCTTAGTAAAAAGTCTACCTTGAAAAGATGGTGCCACAATCACACTTGTATTCTCGAGTGCCGCACGTTTTTAGATGAGCTTTCCAATCCGACTGAACCGCATATTGCTTTGAACACCGATCACATTTCCATTTCTTCTCACCATGTTTCCTACTATAATGCTTCTTGATCCCGGTGAGATCACCAAGGGCTCGAGTTGGATTGTGATGAACACAAGACAACTCGGGGCATACGTATACTCTTTTTCGAGCATCACTACTCGTTCTTTGCTTAAGCTTCCATGGAAGATTATGGCCTCTTCGATGCAATTGAAGATTTTGATCTCTTTGAAACCCTTTGCCGCAAATCTCACACACAAATCGATTCGTCGCCATTAGCGACGATGGCGATAGAGCAATGACTTCTGCTGTTGGATCTGCATGCATGCATGCATAAAATCTTTGATAAAACTATGATCTAACTATATATGTAGAATATTGATTAAAAGTATGAAGCAAATGATTAACTTTTTGTCATCACCATTATATATCCTACAACCTTTAAGCGTATCTAACCAAAGCCATCCCTTAGAGTGGTAAAATAATTTTTGGGCCAGAGCGAGTAGAGAAAAACGGGTCTCATAATATATAAATTTTCAAGCCATATGCAAGTACAAAAAAACGAGACCTAAGTTTGATCGATTGATCGCTCTGACCTTTTGTGTTCAGATCGTTCTTTTACCACACCCACCCCAAATCGCATGTTATTTTGTTTGAGCTTTTAAATGGGTTTAAAAGCTAGTAATAGGTAAATAGTAGCCGGCTAAAATAGTTATAATATTAATAGGCTCCAATGTTTGTTAGGCTTCAAAAAGATTAAAATGTTAATAATTTTAAAAATGGTTCAATGAGTTTAACAAAATATATAGAGGTTGTTTAAAAATAAATATATATAATATAATTGTTTTTAAATAATTTCACGCCCTTGAAAAGATCGGGCCTTGGGCGGTCGCCCAATCCGCCCCTCCTCAAGGCTGGCCCTGTATCTAACGAAAAAGCAGTTATAAACTACATGGTAGTAACTCTATAAGTAGTAACTTTACTTCTATTAGCACTAACTTCACATTAACACTTAATATACCATCAATATTAACTGTTTATCAGTAACAACTTTTCTACTTATCATTGGTACCTACTTACATGTTACTTCCTACTGATCATAAAGTTTATACCCACCGCACGAGCTCATATTAACATTAGTATTGATACTCATCAACACCAACCCTAAACATTTCCTATTGATTTTATGTTTGATTTTAGCAATATATTCCAAAATAAAGTATACCCGGTGTTCCTGGTAGGCTTCGTTTTTTCTTAGAAGGAGGGAGTGAAGTGTTTTCGCCATGAAAGTTGGTTTTGAGCGCTGACAGTTTGTTTTGAGTTCGCGTTTCTGATTCTCCTGTGTTCCCCGAAGAGAAACTACCATCATCCCCGACGAGATTAGACATAATCCTAACTGATTATATGTTCTTTTGTGGATTTTAAGAATAGAAAATGAAGTAAAATTGGGTGTTTATGAGGAAGACAAAGAGGGAATTTCCAAAGGGTTGTGTGTTTTGATTGATGAAACAGGAGTTTTAGGTTATGCATGTGGTAACATTTGGCTTATATAATTGTTGGACTCAGTTTGGTATTAAATAAGTGAGTTATCTTAATTAATTCTTTAATAAAATTGTAAAATTTGATAGAAATGTATATGAAGTGTATTTTAAATCACTATTTTGAGATGGGACAATGACAAGAAATACAATATATTCTCACTGTCTTAAATCTATTAGGTAGTAAGTTATTATGCAATTTTTGTGGGTAAAGGGATTTACTTGCTAGATATATATGTGCAAAGTATTTATGTTTCAATATTTACCAACCGGTTTTTTCGTTTCAAATACTCAGTTTTTCTAGTAGTGTATACTGTAAATTTATGAGAGTTGTCAATTGTATCTTTCAAATGACATAATAATTAGCAACGGTGCTTTTAGAACTTTCGTTGCTAACCCCATCGCTCAAACATACATGATGGTTAGCTATGAAATGTTGCTCGCTAAATGTCATCTCTCAAACAAACACGATGTTCGGCTAGGGATGATAAAAAAACATTTCGTTGCTAAGCATTGTGACTATATATCTAGTTGCTAACCTAAAGGCAGCCACCGTGTTTATTCGGGTTAACAAACCACGGTCTTCTCGTTTGATTAAAAGTTACAAAACCATCAAAACTTGTTTTCAAGCTTCATAAAATCAACTTAAAATTGACATAATTTTGTTTTTTGAATATTTCCTAACATATCACAGGGAAAAGTTTATTTTAAAATTTTTAGGACAGCTTAATATGGGATAAATTTACGTTTAAACAAAAACACTTTTATATAGAAAATTATAAATATCACACAAATACTTATATGTAGTATATGAAAAATAATCACATGTTAAGAAGAGAGAAAGAGATGTGGTTAAAAACCGTCTTATATATCACATTCATAATATTATGTATAAGTTTCTATACGCTTATCACTAACTTCAAAGTTAGTTGTGTATCAACATGCTATGAGAATAGAGTCAAATCAAATAATCTTCTTAAATCGTTCTTTGTGAACAACCATTTTTTTTAATGTAATGCTATTAATGATACAAAATACTCTGTAATAAAGGATGACTATATATTAATAAAATCTCAATAATATAATTTTCCAACTACAACACACTTTTTTGTATTCATAAATTTGAGTTTGACAAGGGAAGAAGAAGACATTTTCTTACATAATACCCATTTTTGTACGTTCTCGCTCACGACATGAACAAGAATATCTAGTAAACGAGTTTAATAATCAAGTCAACATATATAATCACAAAGATATTAAGAAATCTTTCTTTATGGAACACGAAAAAATGCCCGACACATTGTTTTCATCAACGAATATCGGTGTATCTAACGTGGAAACGACTAGCCAAGCGTATAATGACAATTACACGTTTTTCTTTTGATAGATTTTTTTACCAAAATATTATTTTTTGAAAAAAGTTAGGATAGAAACAAATTAAGGGGGCTATGGCAGGAAGACATATGCTAATCGACATAAACAAAGAAATTAGTAGATGATTTAATAATACAATAAACCAATGAGACGGCAAGGTTATTCTATTTATAATTTAAATTTGGAAGTAAAAATTTGGAACTTTTTTTTTTCTAGAAACATTTTTCTTAGAAAAAATTAAAAACTAACTAGCAAGAAACTAGCCGGTAATAAACAGAACAATTACAAAACCATTACTGATTCTGAAGCCAAACAACCCAATTTATCTTGACTTTACGGTTCCTAGATAATAATTTAATTACAACAGAATCGAAACTAAAATTACTAGTTTAATTACAAAGTGGCGAATTGTTAAGTTACCTAATCATGAGATTAAGCTTATTCTTAAGCATGCATGCAGTAGGTGGGTCTAGCTCTAGCTTCGGTAAACTCTTTTTGTTTTTCAGAAAAAACGAAAAGAATAGTAATTATAAAATAACTTTTTGCGATAAGATATAACTAAAATTACATATAATTAACTACCTAAAATAATAAAACGTTAACACCAATTTTAAACGTTTGTTTAAAAAATTATTTTTTAAACATTCTATTTTTTGAAAAAATTGTTTTTCAAATAATGTAATTAAAAAGGTTTTTATTAAAAATTTCATATATCATATTTCATAAAATTTTATTTAAAAAAATAAACATGTTTTTAATTTATTAAAAAAATCTCTTTTATAATTTGAAAATAATATAAATAATATCATTAGATATTAATATCATAATCAAATAGTTGACTTGCTATACTAATGACATGTGTCAGAATATGTGTGAGAAGATGACATTTTTCAAAATTTATTTTGATTTATTAGAGAAGATTATAATGAAAAATAATTATGAAGGCAAGAAACTAATGATAATGATACAATGTATATTCTTATTTTCAACCAAGGAATAAAATAATTACTAAGAAACGAATGTAAAGATACATAACATCCCAAAAATTTGATGTTTTTGCCTAGTAATAGTTTGATGTCAAAAACAAAATAAATAGAAACTTTATTTGATAGAAATGGGGTAATAAAAAGAAAGAGATGCAAGGGGTGGGGGGTGGGGTTGTACATGACAAAAGCCAACACTAATGTAAAAATGAATTATTGGATCAACTTTGAAACAATCAAGGTTATGATTTGGTTATTTTATTTATGATTTATCTACCATCAATTTGGTGTTTGACATAGAATGAATGAAATTGGAACTCTATAGTGGCCGAAAAGTTTGGCTTTTCAAATCCATAGAATTTCAAAACCATTCAATAAGATAAGTAAACATGTAAATCAAACTAACCGAAAGATTAAATCTAATCCACATCCAAAGTCTAGTAAACATCAGTTGAACAATCTACCCTTACAAACCTTATTCTCGAAAATGATCGTGGGATGATTTATCCTTACATCTTCAATGGTATGACATTAATATTGAATCCGAGCATAGTAATCTTTATTGGGATGGTGATTGGAAGGTCTCTATGGTGGAAAATCACCCAAATTTTCGTCTTTTTTACTCCAGGGAAGTGTGTTTCCGAAACCTTAATATTAGGCCTTAAATATGGTTTGGGTTGATAATTTAACAAACTCATTGACACGCCGTAACCTACAACCTATAGGCCATACATCATGACCCAACTGATGGTAGACGCTCTTTTCTCTGGCTTACGGTCTGTATATATAGACGCCCACCAGTACCAGCCGTAAGTTATGGTGGGTAGGCTGTAGCTTATGGCCCCTCCAATTTCCATGATTTGCTTTGTTTTCAATCCCACTACAAATATATCCATTTCAACCTTTACTTAACTTTCGAATAGTAACGTTTACGCTCTGATAACCTCCACTCCAAACATATTACAAAATCAATGTGTTCGATATCAAAAGTGAGCTAAAACATGGTTTTAAGCATTCGAATTTTATATGTTATACCAATACATCACATGATAACTCTGAATAATCAGTTATGGCTTAATCAAACCATCGCTTAATTGTGTGATACAACTAATTTGGTTCGCTTAAGTTGATTACGACTTGATCTTCAATTATTTGCTCACTTAGAATATACCATGACATTATTGATATATTACAAAAATTATATTAGATTTTTCGGAATATTAGCTTAAAAAGTGCAAAATGCATGTTTTATTTATAGTTTTGTGTCAAAGTAACGCCTCTAGCTATTTGAAAATTAAAATTTTGGGGAAAAAGATATAGATGATACATTTAAAGTTGAATAAGAAATACATAAGCATAAGCTTATAATGAAAATCATAAAAAACTTATAATTACACGACCATATGAAACTCATCATTTTTTGTTAATCCAATTAGAAATTCCGTTCTTAAAGTCTACACCTCTACCACGAGAGCTAAACCTTCAACCACGTATAACACCTTAATTTCTTACTATATGCATAAACAAAGCTTATTATGTAATTTTACTTTTGATTAGCCTTAACTGTGATTAAAGTAGCAATTATAGTGGTGAGATTGTTAGGTTGTCACGTTAGAGTTGGTTAGTTGATGGACTTGGGTTGGTGGATTGACACATTAAAATTAGAGTATTCGAATATGACAATCAAATAATTATTTGGAAAGCACACAATGACCTATTATTTAACCAAAAACATATCTCCATCAACAACCTAATTGAAGAATTTAAGGTGATTGGGTTTAAAATAAAAGTTTGTCATGAGAGCAATGATGTAATTTTGATCTACACTAATGGGCCAATCCTCTTGTATTTATTTGATCTGTCTATGTACTTGTATAATTTTCTTTCTTTAAATTTTGCCAAACTCTTTTTTTTAACATTACGTTCCTATATGACATAAACCTACGCACGTACAAGCTAATACGGACGATTAATCATACCAAACTCTTTTTAGCTACTTAATGAATATGTTTTGTTGGCCGCTAAAAAAATTAATGAAATACAAGTTATCATAATTAATACGGGGCAGTGGGATTTTTGTTATTTTGATGGTAAGTGACGAATTAAAAGCACGAAGTGTTATTTATTATTTAATTTGTTATAACATTGAACAACGTAAATATCTTCCTTGTAGACATACATAGAAGACTTTGAATGGCCTCGAAACATGAATTCAGTTCCTTAGTTCATGGAGATATATGACCAATAATTGTGCATTTATTCCGTTTTAATTTAATATATTTTGTATATTAAAAGGATTTGAATTAAGCCGGAAAGATTTAATTGTGTTTAAACAAATTTGGTACTTTTAGTATATATAAGTTATAAATTGCTTGTATGTTGATGGCACGTTAACATTTGTCACAAGCCAAAATCAAGTAGATAAAACTAAGGAATTCACATCATCAAGCTTCTATTTGAAGCCTTAGAAAAGGCTAAGGTAATCTTAGGCAATAAAATTAAACATGAGAACAATAACATTACCATTTCACAATCTCATTACATTGAAAAAGTATTGAAATTATTCAATTATGGACATTTTTCTCCTATTACTACCCCTATGGATTCTAACATAAAGCTTTTACCAAACAAAGAAAAAGTTACGTCTTAGCTTGTTGGCAATTGGTTCCCTTATGTATGATATGATTAGTACTAAAGTGGATATAACCTATGCTATTGTAAAATGTAGTAGGTTTAGTAGCAATCCAAGTTCACATTATTGGTTGGCGGGCTATAAGAAAAGCATTTCAATATTTGAGAAAAAATATAAATTATGGTTTTTCCTGTAATGAATTTCATTTGACTGTTGAAGGTTATTCCGATACAAGTTGGATAACAAACATGTAAGATCACCCCTCAACAAAGTGGATGTGTATTTCTATTTGGAAGACAAGCTATCTTATGCGCTTTAAAGTAACATAGAGTTACATAGCTAACTCAACAATAGAATATGAGCTTGTTGTTTTAGTTGTGTCTGGTAAAAAAGTTGAATGACTAACAAATTTAGTATATGAGATTCTAATGTTGCTTAAACCGATATCACCAATTGTATCAAATGTGATAGTGCTATCACATTGGCTAACGCCGATAACCAAGTGTATAATGAGATGAGAAGTCTAGATACTTAGGTATTAATACCAAATTATGTTTCAGCATTATAAATCGTGCATCTCATCAACTAAATTATTAACCTCATATGAGGTTAATTAAGATACCATATTATAAGGTTTGTAAATCTACTCAACAAAATTTGAGTCTTTAATATGAGTTCTGCGCCTTTTCATTAGAAATTTAGGAATGTTATAAGGATATTGTGCGTTAAAGAAAAGGTCAAAATTAGATCAAAGCCACGTACTAACGTTAGATTTAATCACAAACTAAAATCCACAGATTACAACCTCACAGCTTATCACAATGGCATGAAATCATGTATCATAAACTTGTTAAATCGTTTTTGTAATTGAAATATTTAATCATGAAATATTTAGTTTAAAATACTAAATTAATATAATATCAAATTATAGAAGCATATGTACGACTTTGACGATTTAAATCGTTTGTGTAATATGAAAACATAAATCCAAAAATAAGTGTTATATTATTGACGTTATATTATTTACAACAAACTTATGTTACTTTTAAACTAAGTGTATAATGACATTAGGTTCAAACTTGGATTTACTTGCTCGATGTCTATTGTTTTATATCTTATTTTCTGGATATCATTTTCAAACAACGTTTTAATCTTATTATTAAAGAAAGATTAAATATGAACTTATGAACGTGTTTCCAAGAATTGAACCTAATTTTTGTTGGAGAAAGTGTTTGCAGATGGGGTTTTTGATGACAGAGATGAATAAAGCATGTTGAATTGGCATCTAGGGTTTCACAAGAACCCTAACCCCAAAACATTGCAGTACTATGTACCCATAAACAATGTCATATCCCACTACACATACTCATTATAAAACATTGGTTTCTATATAGTCAGACTAGACTCATTTGTCACATTTCACAAGCCTTAATTTCAATTTTTTTTCTTTTAACAAAAGCCATGCTTTGGAGCAACCTGTGAGGTCTTGTTTGTTAATTTAAGGTCATGAGTTCAAGCCATAATCTAAACATGTTTTTACATAAAGTGTAGGATAAGAGTGCGTACATGAGTCTTTACTTATGCATAAAACAAAAGTTAAGTTATGCATCGAGCACACATTTTTAAAATCTTTTTCAACGGTCAACATGAATTTTCATTAAAAGACAAACCAGCAATATGCTAGATAACAAGATACAATCCTTAAAAGTTTTAAGTAGTTAATTGACTGGTAGTCTAAATGATCTAATTAATCCTACATTAAATGTTGTTTAGTGAATGTTCAAAAAATGTTGTTTAGTGAATCGTCAATGTTAACAGTCAAACCCGATATGCGATAAAATCATGAAATAATAATCAAACTGAGCTTACTTAAATCTCTTTAACTATGTAATTATATGAACAAACAAACACACTAGTTAAAGCAAGCTATTGACAAAATACAATTTGCATTATAAAGCATTCAAACTAGCTAATGCGCGATAAGTATTATTTAGGATAACATAGATGGCTCAATTAATTGATCTCAGATTTTTGTATTGCTCAACCAATAATGTTTAATATAATATACGTTTAGAAACAGTTAACATGGGTTAGTTATGGTTTACTATGACACAACTTTTTTTATTCCAAGATTGTTGGGAGTGATTGGCATATTTCTAATAATTAATGACATTTGACAAATAAGCTAGTAGGTTAGTTCATGTTGAGGGATTTCAAGATTGTAATTATCATTCATTTAGTCGGATATTCTTTTCGAATAAATAAAATCTAATAAAAAATATTCATATCATCTGTTTCTAAGTTAAATAGGATTTAGAAAGGAATAACGTGAAAGAAAATTATCATATGAGAGAACCAATGAACCTGTCATATCTAACAGTAAAAACGAAATGTGGACAAAATTAAATGAGTAAAAATAGAACATCAAACCTCTAAAACTCTCTACGATAATAAAAACCTCCTTAGGTGTTACGTATAATTAACAACTATATATAAAAATATAATGAACATAGTTATATTAGCCCTAACTAATATCAAGTAACACAACTCAAGTGTTTGCTTGCTATTAAAAGGGAGCTGAGATGAACTTTTGATCTCGTGAATAGACTAAAAGATATAATTATCAAGTCAGTTGTTTGAGAAGCACCTGCGGGCGATATAGGAGTTATTTCAAGAATCATTATTTGTGTGATCTACATGAATCAAAAGAGACGTCTATTAATCATTTTAATCACATTTTGAAGTTAACATGTTCAAAAATCTAAGGTTGATAGAGTTTTTGGCACAAATCTAAAAACTTGTGTATGTGAAGTTCAAACACGATTAAACTCGCATTAGATCTTGATGCAATTCATTCAAACAAACGATCATAGAAATATAAACCTAAAACATCATAACTTTATTCAAATAAATTCCAAAGTTAAAATTCGAAATTGTCATCAACTCGTGTTGATCAATCGAAGCTCGAATATGATACAGAACTTCATAATCCACAAAAGCACACCCTAAAATCGAGTTATTTTATTCTTTTCAGGCTTATTTCCTAACCCTAGATGCAAATCTAATAGAACTAGCAGATCCACCGAGAGAAAACTGAGTATTTAAAATATTTAACACTGTAATTTATGTCGCAAATCGGTGTACCTTCTCTTCAGCTTTTCTTTTTATTCAGGGTCAAGATCATCTATCACACAAGTATTCAAATCTATCTTGACCCACAAAAGTAACAACATGAACCCTAATTATACCTATTTCTTTCATCTATAACACTGAATTTAAAAAGATTCGGGGAGGGCGAAACAGTAGCTTTTCGAGTAGCTTGATTACCTGCAGATCTGTAATTCGACGACGTATCTTGATGAACACGACGAATATTATTATTATTATCTTTCTCTTCATTACTACTGCTACTAGCCCCTTTATTTTGATTAGCCCTTTCACCATCAAACTCTCTAATCTTCTGCAAATACCTCTTCAATGGTTCAGCATAATCATCAAACCCTAGATTCATCATAGCCCAACACACGTCGTCTCCGTTAACCGTCTTTCTTTTCTCCTTTCGACAATGATCTGAAGCTTCTCCGGTCACAAAGCTAATGAACTCTGATACACATTCTTGCATGGTTTCTTTAGCTTCTTTTGAGATCTTTGCATTTGGGGGAAGAATTTGCTTCATGATTCGACCTACATTCGCGATCGGGAGTAATCGATCTTGCTCCTTGATCACACCTTGATCTTGTTCAGAAGCAGTAGTACTAGTGGTAGCATCGTATGAGAAGTTTAACACTTCTCTACTTGAGTTAGATCCTATATTGTTAACCATATTGGTTTAGTAAATCTTGATCCTCTAAAACACAGACACGTTGCTCTTTTATATCAATTAGTCTCCAATGTTATATACAAAAAATATATCTATATACCATCATATATATAGTGGATTCGGCTCTTTTACACTTTTAAGTAGAGTCTTTATCATTAATTTCAGACTTTCATGTAGTAGTAATCTTTCAAAGTGTTACAAGACTTTTTACATATTTTCCAAAGTGTTACAAGACTTCTTACATAAAAATATCTTATCTGTAAAACAAACACTAACCAATATGTGTTTTATCTAATCATTAATTACTAGCTAGTAATACTCCATAACATATATCTCTAACACTTTTTCTTCAGTTTATTTGAACTTCAAATTAAATTTAAGATAATATCACTAAAGAATTAAGATTTAAGCACTTCATTCAGGTAACTTAATATTAAAGAATTTTTAATATTTATAAAAAATTAATAACAACGAAATAGATGTTAAAAGTTGAGTGACTTTGATAAACATTTTTAAAAACTTGATTACCATTCGATGAAAATTTTGTCTTAATTTAAAACGTGATGACGTTTTGTTAAGAAGACCCACCACTATACGTGATCTTTACCACTAATTATAATTACTCACGACATCTTCTAATCAACGGCTGAGATTCAGTGAAAATGTATTAAATAACTTATATAATTGTCAACTGGGACTATAGAATACGAATCTTATAAAAGCAACAGAAACCCATGAGTAAACAAATTCAAGGAATTGTACAAGTTAGGTTATTTTAAATGATTAATTCAATTTAAAAAACCTTAAGGCTTAAAGTGAGAAAATGACTTGCATTAATAACATGCAAGTAACTAATGGTCCCCGCTAATAAGGTCACTAATTAAATAATTTGTAATTAATTTTGGTAATGGTTTCAATAATTATTGGATTAAAAATAGTTTTATATTGATTTTGATTTTGAAGAGGAGCACGTGTCCACCTCGTAACATGGGTGCTATCCAGCAAAACCTAAAAAGAATTTAATTATTAGTTAAAGCTTCATAAGCCATTGGTTAGTAAAACTAGTTAATTAGGTTGCCAAGATTATTTACCAAATTAATCTTAGGTTTAACGTTTGTGTCACCCTTATCCTTATTGGAAAATATCTGCACTTCTAGTGACTTCCCAAGGAAACTGTAACATTTTATATTATATTTATTCTAATATAACGCATATTTTAATATATATATTGTCACATAAGACATGTGAATGTTTTCTTTTTATTTATTATAGCTTAAGTTGTATTTTGTTTCTGATGAGTGACATATTAAGAATTAGCTAAAATGGAATTTAAAAACACTTAAAAGTGTATTATAGTTTATAAATTCTCTAAAATTAACTTTTTCCCTGAGAGGTCATATCATTATTGTAGTGGTTAACTGTATTAATTATAACTTTTATATTTACATTCTTTTTTGAAATAAGAATAAATATGTTAGATAGCTTATAACTTTAATTTACATACTTTCATGCTCTATAAATAAGAGTAATTATTTAGACATGTAATCACTTTCTATTTCAAACCTTAAACTTAGAGGTAACGTTTGTTCTCTTGATATTGTCACATCCTATGAATAACTAGCTATCAGAGAGATTTAATTTTACTGTTTGTTTGCCTATTTTAGATACTTAATTCAACAATAAACCAACTTTGTTAAGTTATAAAATATTTAAGTATGATTATGATGTTTAATTTATTATAACATATTTAAACATTTAGTTAGTAACCTTAAAAAAATGTCCCTATATTCAGGAACTAAAGACTAAAATTAGAAAGCCTAGCTAATTAGCCACTTACTGTCGGTTTATGGCAGGCAATGCAACGAAATCGACTTTTGTTAATGGAGGATACTATTTAATTTGTAATTAGTTTATTCACATTTTCTTAACTATATGCATGAGCTGGACAATTAGATATAGTTAATTTCGAATAAATTAATTAATTTGAATGTTAATTTGCATTATTATAATTATAAGATTACTATTATTGGTATGAATTAATCTAGAACGTACGGCGGGCTTATAAACAAAGAGATTTTCATTTAGAACAATATAATTATGATTTTTTTAAGCTCTTATAGTCTCACTAACTAATAAATATATTATTTTCAAACAGAAGTTAGGTGGATGGTTAGGAAATTTGGTGTTCCTACGTAGTGTTTTGATAAAATGGTATTTATTAATCCTTGGGCCGGCTTGTGAAATTTTAAGGTGTGTATTAATCTTGCATGCGTAGTTGGATTATAAGTTTTTAGAATTAATATATGTCAAACATATACACATACACGGAAACGCATACATATACACATACACGGAAACACATACATATACATACACATAGGGCGTACGTGTTTATATCATAACCAATAATATGCTTAGAACTACAGCTAGGAATCATGTAAGCACGTGTACATAGCGTTAACAGTAGAAAAAAAAATAAAATCAAAATAAATTGTTTTTTTATCACTTATCCCTCTTTCTTAATTTTAATTTCATCTTCTTGATATTTTAAAAAGCATAAATATATACATGTGTGCATATATAGGGTGTATATATACATTTTGATAGAATACTATCAGTTTCATACTTCTTAAATATAAAATTCAAAATGCATTTTGGTTAATTTATATAATAATAGTAAAAGAGTAAAGTAATTCTAATTGTTGAATTTGAGGTGAAATGACGCCCATGTTATCAAGGTCGGCTCAACCTTTTGGGGCTTAAAACGAACTTTAAAATGAGTCACCTTTATTTAAATTTTGCTAATATGTTTTTAGTATCATATATCAACCCATACCAAAAAGTTAAATCTTAATACTTAGTAATAGTATCACAAGGATAGGATAATGAAGACAAAATCAATGGAAACTATTCTAAAACCATGTCTATATGTTTATTCACCTTAGAACTTCAAAGTCCGATTAAATGATTAATCGGTTTACATCTACAATCTTTCATTGTTCAATAAATTGAATTTGGCTGATTTTCTAAGTGTTTGTCGACTTTCATACAAATTGGTAGGGGTGACTCTTTATGTTTGGTTTCGTTACTTTTGTAATATAAACTGTTGTATACTTAGTGGCATAAAGCAGGTGGAAACTTATAGAAAACAAAATTAGAAAAACATGGGACAAAGAGAGATATTTGTATTAAACGATATATATATATATATATATATATATATATATATATATAGATATATATATATATATATATATATATATATATATATATATATATATCTATATATATATATATATATATATATCTATATCTATATATCTATATCTCTATATATATCTATCTCTCTATATCTATCTCTCTCTCTATATATATATATATAGGGTTAAGATCATTGCAGGACTATGTTTATTTTCAGAACTCTTAGAACCAATATTAACCATTGATGGCTTAGATCAATGGTTTAGATTAAACAAGGACAAATGTGTAAATTGAAATCTCATTTAATGAAATAAGCTTGAAAGAAAGGGTATACTGGTAAAATTACCATTTAAAATTAATTAAATCAAATTTAAATTAGGAAAGAATCCCATAATCCTCGCATAACTTTCTAATATCATTATAATAAGGATAAAATTCAAAAATTAAAGAATCAAATGGTTGT
Organism: Flaveria ramosissima; assembly: GCA_025215565.1. Taxonomy (NCBI): domain Eukaryota; kingdom Viridiplantae; phylum Streptophyta; class Magnoliopsida; order Asterales; family Asteraceae; genus Flaveria; species Flaveria ramosissima. Next base: position 26,751,881 of record CM046045.1, read on the forward strand.
GGTTTCAGGAAATCGTTTGAATACAGAAAAATAACAAGAGGAGAAAAGGTGCTTTTTTTGCAAGAAAATTAACGTTATTTTGTGTTTTTAGTACTTATTTTGAAACATACGCATATGTAAATACGCATACGATGTACATAGGGTAAATTAGAAAATCGGTAATGTGATTCAAGTTGATATTCATATGTGTCAATTTTCAATCCTTCTTTATGTTTTATGATTTTTCATGTTTAAAAAAAGTACACACACGAAGTGATTTTAAACAGAAGAAATAAAGGGCTATAATTACAAAATTTAGTTTTATAAACACAAAAAAAAATGATTTGGTTTTTTAATGTCAAATTATATGGATCACTCGTTACGTTGCATGTTTCAAATAGGTAAAAACATTTAAGTGGATTTGTTTATTGTTTATTTGTAATCCATATTAGATAAATTAATTGATTATTATATTGTCAAGGTATTGTGTTTGTTTGAATTTACATATATGTTATATTGTTGTACATAAAGTTAATTATTATTGCTATTGTTAAACTATTTTACATATATGTTAAACTAACTTACATATATATTAAATTGTTTTACATATGGCTAATGTTGATTGTTTCTGTTTGCTTATGTGTTATTGTTTTCCTTAAAATTATTATATATACGTTAAATAGTTTTACATATTATTTCTGTTGCTTAAACTTTTTAATCTGCTTTACATATGATTTACGTATTGTTTATGTTGCTTATAGACTATTTAATTAAATAATTTGGACACTTTTTCATTTCATATCCACATTTTAATGTATCACACATAAACCGTTCTTACATATGTGTAAAACAACATAAAAATATTAAATTAGAAATGAACATACTATACGATATATTAAATAAAAATCAGGTTCACTAGATGCATACTACATTTACATAACTTAAAATTATTATATAAACATATATAAAACATGGAAATCTTCCAGCAACATGAAAACTCTAATAAAACTAACAATAAAAAAAAGCTTCATAAAATTCTTATTGATGCATATGAGATATACCTTCATGCAACATCATCATTTTTGAATTTCAAATGAGAATGATTTGAGGTATGATGAACATTTTGTGACAATCCATTATCTACAAGGTTATTTGAATTATCAAGATTGCATATTTAATAATCCGTTACATCAGTGAATTATTTAAGGAAGACATTGGTAAAAAAATGAATATGATATGAATTTACATATATGTTATATTTGATTATCGGTTGCATCAATAAACATAATATGATATATAAACTTGAACAGTTGAAAGAACAATACATAAGCAACGTTGAATAATCTAATGTTGAATGCTTGAATCATATACGTATTATTAATATAAACAAATTAGGCTTGCTAATTAACTAAGGATATAACTTATAAAAAATCTAATCAGTGCCTAAATTGGAGTAATTCAATTTTTTAAATCAAACCATGTTCACCGAAGTAAAATAGAAATGCACACAAATTGAAAACAATGAATGAACCTGTTAACGATAGAAACTTGGATTGTTTCACAGATGTTTAAAGAAGAAGAAGATTAATTCATTAGTATTTGACTCGATTTTAGAAAATTGAAATAAGTTTGTGAAACAAAGTGATTATTTACCTTTAACGATCGAGGTTTGATTATTGAAGAGAATGCTTGAAGCATGCGTAAAGTTGAGACAAGATTTGAATCAAAATGTTACTAATTGAGTATCAATTTTTTTCTTGAATACGTTCTTAGAATCAACAATAATGAATTTTGAAAATAAAAACAAAGTTTCCTAATGCGAAAGAGAATAATCAGGGAATTACCATTTATATAAATAGTGAGTTTACCAACTTAACCTTTTATATAAATTAACTATAAATTAAAATATATACAAATCAAAGGCTGATATTGGTTCTTGCAGTTCTGACAATCTTTAGTAGTTCTGTAATGATCCTATCCCTATATATATATATATATATATATATATATATAGATATATATAATATATATAGATATATATATATATATATATATATCTATATATATATATATATATATTATATATATATATATATATATATATATATATATATATATACACACACACAACACACGGAACTTTATTATAAGATATCCATTATTCAAAACATACCAATTATTTTCAATGTGACTAAAGATTCAATCCAAATATGATAGCTTTTGTTAAAGTGGAAGATAAATTAGGCATTAAAGTGATAATAGAGCAACATGCATGCATAAGGGCATAAGGTGCTAGTTGATATATACGTTCTATGAATTGTTGTGAATGCTTGTTTTCTGTCCACATCAACAGACATGATGTTTATTTCCCCTATATCTTCTCTAAAAGAAATTGCTTGTCTTCTTAATTTTAGAACTATTATATCAAAACCTTATTCAAAAATATAAAGGACTGTGCAGTGATAAACTACTGAGCTTCTTTTAACTAATGTCTTAGTTTAATTATAAATTCAGTTTTCATTTTTTTTAATTAAACATCTTTAAAAGCCACCTATCCAGTATAAGTTACATTTTATCTAATTCGGTTGATAAATATATTGGAAAACTAGATCAAGCAACAACCAATTTATTATTATCAAAAGACCATTAACCTTATATTTATACTATACAAAACTTGATCACCTAGTCTCCTAATCATACTCTAATACTAACAATAAAATCAAATCTACTAAATCTTTTAGCCTTTTAATTTTCTTATTTGTGTTTATCTCAAACACTAGCTTTCACCTTTGATCCTTCATCTTTAACATGTATACAAATTCAAGATTATAACTTTCATTCTCCCGCTTAATCTTGATTTGTGTCACCAAGATCTTGAATTCTCATCAAGACCCGTGTTTGGTCCACCATAATTCTTGTCCCGTATACCTCAAACTTTTTTTTGGATCTACTCCTTGGTCGCACTCTTCAATCGACTCACTCGATCTTGGTAGCCCCATCTCACTCATCATCATCACGATAATCACTATCATGATTTGCATCTTCCTTTTGTCTCTTATGATCCTCATTTCTTTTTTTTTTTTGACACACAAAATGAGTCGTTAATGTCCTGTCCTTGTACAGTTGTACACTCTGAATCACTTAGGTTTAATCGCCTTCGTAGCTTTCTTCTTCTATTCACGTATCACACCTTCATCCCAAATCCAAATCACTCTAGATTTATTGCTCAATCATACCCGTCACATGTCAATGATGTCAATGATTTTTTTTTCCATCGCGACAATCAACTTTTTTTCAAACCGCCACCAAGAAAACAATAATAAAATTTTACTTTGTTATCATCAACTAAACCTTACCTACGACCGTGCTAGTGCTTCTCGCAAGTCAATTGCATTTGAATCGCTCAAGTTTTCACTCACCTCTTGATTGCTTCTCACAATAGGTTTTCATAACCTCTTAATTGCATCACACGCTCGGTTTTGGCTTCTCACCTTGATCTTCATTGCTTCACACAATTGGTGTGCTTTCACAGATTCTTGATCTCCGCTAACGCTTAACACGATTAGTTTTCACCTTGATCTTATTTAGACATCATCATGGAATAATTTTCCAAACTCGAATTGATGGAAGAAATCATGAAAGAGGATGATTAGATCTTCATTTCAGGAGCTTTCGCATAGCCAAAATCGTCCACAGAGAAGTTAGGATCATAAAACCCTAGAATCCCCTCTTAAATAGGGTCAAAAACCACAAAATCCTGAAGTTGACCTGACAATGGCGTATTTTACACACATGTGAAGTGCTTTACGCCAACTCCCACTTTGTTACGTTGACTGCTCCGCTTTACGCCATCTAGATGCAATCATTACGTCACTCGAAGTAAGGTACGATAGTAGTGGAGTAAACTACGTCATTTTCTCAGTTTTGGCTTTTGTCGCTTTTGGTCCTCAACAATTCTTTATTTCTTGCTTAGAACTTGAAATAAACATATAAGCATCAAAGTAATGGTATTCTAAAGTAATAACACAATAAAACACCATATTAAATTAATTTAACATCATAGAAATCCTCCGGACATCAGGTGTCTAAGAAATCAAATTTTGAATTCTCTAATTAATCAAACAAATTATTTGAATTTTGAAAACTGGATTTGAATTCATAAAAAAAATTAAATTCAATTTGGTTCAAGTTTAAATATTGAATTCGAATGAATTTCTAGTTCACTTAATTTTTTTATTCTTAAATATTTTCAAAACTATAAATATTTATGTCAAAATACAAACTCAAACTTTACAAGTGATAAAAACATTGAAACAAAATGAAAGTAGTCTAACATTCAAAATATTCAACAAAAAGCATGCGAAATACAAATTAAATTGTCATGAGTTTAAGAAACTAACCTTTTCAACCTTCGAAACTTCACGAGTTCACATCTACAACCTATAAATCCATAATCAAAAGAAGTGCTTGGAGACAAATGCAAATTAAACAAATAAACAAGCAAAATAACTAAAGCAGAAATCTGAAATGGGGATTGAAAATAGGAATTTTAAATATTTAAATAATATATTAAATAAGTATACATATAAAAATAAATTATTAACATAATTTTAATTCGAATTTCGAGTCGAAAATCACAATGCAAAATTCGATTTAAATCTGAAAATTCTAATTAGTTTTGAATTGGTGATTTACGGATGAAATGAAATTTTAAGTTTTTTCAAACCTGATTTAAAACACCCATATCATTATCTACGTTTTAACCTTATAGGATACCAACTTCAATCAAATTAGATATCTTTTAACTAAAATACAAATACAACATATAAATGTCAAACGGTCAAAGTCCACGTAAAATATTTTGGCTGATTTTTGTCTTGTACAAGTACCTCCCATGTTGCCTCGAGATGCATGCAGTTCAAAACAAAAGTTGCCTCGAGATGGATTGATGGCATACAAACATTAAACTTAGAGTAAGTTATACTAACTACTAAAGCCAAAACAAACTTTTTTTAACAAGCCAAACATATAACTTGTGGTTTGCAACTATGTAAAAAATTGATTCAAATAAACCGGATGGTCTGAAAGTCACGAATAACACTTTTAGATTGAAAATACTTGGGGTTCAATTCAAATTTTTAATTAGATAAAACTCATAATTTTCAAGAACGATATATGAATTATTTGGAGAGTTTCTTGAACCAGAAAAATAGAAGAAGTGTCGATCATATTTCAAATTCGTATTTTTACAGGGATGGGGTTAACTGTCGAATGCAGTTTTCATGTTTAAAAATGCTCACTTTCTCCCCTGAGTTTCACAGCTCGACTCCAGCCAGGGGCTCTACCCCTTGGACCCCGCTTCCAGGGGCGTTGCCCCAGAAACCCGTTAAGAGGCGTTGCTCCCATGGAACCCCCATTACTTAGGGGCTTCGCCCTTAAAAGATACGAATATCCAAGATCACAATAAACTCAAAGTGTGCGCTCCACACCTCCTGATTTGTTTAATTGATATCGTGATCACATAATTGACTATTCAATCTAATTACACTAGAATATATAACATAAACTCATCATAATTAACTCAATAAAAACTCACTTGAAAATCAGCTCCAAGTACATATTTTGAACCAAATGTATCTTGCTCACTAAATTTTGCATTCTTGATTTTCTTGTATATTAATAATTGATACTATATTTTGAGTTTTGTATGATTTAACATTCTTATTGGGTTGTTTTTTGAGATTTGTATAGCAAAACATATATGATTGTCAAAATTAGAAGGCAAAAGAAGAAGCACGAGCTGGTTCGAGTTGAATACGAGTCAAATTGCAAGCTCAACTTCCTCCTTGAAATAACATTGCAATTGTTATGAGATAGTGCCCGAGCTGATGCTCGCTCGAATCAACTTGCTCATTGGACAATGACAGGCCGAACAGAAGATCAACCTTTTACTCGTATGAAAGAATATTCTTACATATATGCCAATGGCAATTATCCAATATAATCAATTTTGTAAATAAAGTCGTTTTAGTAACAGATTTTAAAATCAAGCGACCGAATATAATATATAAAGGAATCACAATTTACAAGTTCCACAACTTTCATATTCATTGCTAAAACTAAAACGACCACTATGTGATGGCCTTTCAAAGCTATATCTTTGAAACATGGAGACGCTAATTGAATTCTACGTTTTAATTTGACCATCGTATGTATAACCTAAACGCATCCTGAATCCGATGACTTCTTTTACGGCCCATGCAAGTCACATGTATAAGATGCTTGCATATAGTGTTTTGGTAGTTATATGATTTTAATAAGATGAGATAGTACAATAATTGTATATAGTATTTTTGTTAGATGGGATGTGGAAAGTGAAATATTCCTAATAAAGCTAGAATTGAATGACATTAAATTTGAACAAGTGGGTGTAGGCAAGCACTTCACTTGAACAAATCTAGGAACCTTGAGAATGTATGCTTGGAGTTCCACTTGTACTCTAATATATATTCTCCACTCCATTCAACCATCCATCTCTTTCTTTAGTGGGCTAAGTATCTAGCTCTTAACATTTTTAAGCAACTAGTTGTTTACAAATTTGGGTGTTTATGACTAAGAAAAACGATCGTAAATTTCACGACTGGTTTGCAACCGAACTAAACGGTCACAAACTGATTAGATGGTAAGATGGTGCGACGGTTTAATTTGGTCATAAGTCGGTCTAAAAATATTTAAAATTAATTAATTACAATCAAATTGTAAATAGTAGTTGCAAACCGATTACAAACATGTAAAAACAATACACTAAAATTAGAAATTGTATTTTGGTTGTAAAATAGTCACAAAATTTGTGCAAGTTTAGGCTGAAAATGGTCCCAAAAATATTAGGAAAAAATAATTAAAAATTAACAGTAAATACTAATTGTTAAAAGAGTATGTGCTAATCAGTGTAAGATTTGCGAGTGCAAAAACGGTCCCTAAATCTAGTCGTAATCATTCCTCGGCCCCAAAGCGCTTGCAAGATTGGATTAACTGCAAAGATTTATCCAAAAAATTTTCGGTCGAAAGTACTGACTTACAAGGGTAAATACGATCGTAAATACCATGCTTTCTGGTAGCGAGTTTGTCGGTTTTTATTCTTGTTCTTATTATGTATAGAGGATATCAGAAGCTCCAAAACCCAAGATGGTTAAGTTTGAACATTGTATAAGCTTCTTGATTTCAAATGTAATACTAAATAAATGATTTATTACTGTTGTATTTTCTAGAGTACAATGGACCTAAGATTTATACACAAGTGCATGACTATAAAAAGGAAAGTCTATGGCTGTAGAATGGCTGGCAACGGCTCCTTTGAGCAAGCTGTCAAAACAAGAAAAAAGGAAATGATGTGATGCTGATCCTTGATTTTATTTCTTTACTTTTTCTTCATTCTTCTAACACTCCCCCTCAAGTTGAGTGGTGGGATCTCCAATGCTCAACTTGCTAAGGCAATAGTTTAGTATCTTCTCGTTGACCGCTTTCGTTAAGATGTCTGCTAGTTGATCTTCTGATTTTACAAATGGTAGCTCTATTACTCCGGCTTCTATTTTTTCCTTGATGAAGTGTCTATCAACTTCCACATGTTTTGTTCGATCGTGTTGAACTGGGTTTTTTGAAATTTGTATTGCTGCTTTGTTATCACATATGATCTTACTAACTTTAGTTTGAGTAAGTCCGATTTCTGTCAGAAGTTTTTGTATCCATAGAAGCTCTGCTAGACCTCGTGCGATTCCTCTAAACTCTGCTTCGGCGCTTGATAATGCTACAACTTTCTGTTTTTTACTTTTCCAAGTGACCAGGTTTCCACCGACGAGCGTAAAGTATCCCGATGTTGATCTTCGATCGCCTTTGTCTCCTGCCCAATCTGCATCTGTGTATACGTGAATATTTAAATGTTTGTTTTGTTGGAAGAGAACTCCATGCCCTGCTGTTCCTTTGAGATATCTCAGAATCCTCCATACTGCTTCCATGTGATCTTTTTGAGGTTGATGCATAAATTGACTGACCACTCCAACTGCATATGCGATATCAGGTCGGGTGTGAGAAAGGTATATTAACTTTCCTCCCAAGCGTTGGTATCTTTCTTTATCTGCAGGTTCCGACCCTTCTGTCATACATAGTTTATGATTGGCAATCATTGGTGTGTTAGCTGGTTTGCAGTCCATCATCCCTGTTTCTGCAAGGAGATCAAGCACATAATTCTTCTGACATATGAAGATTCCTTTTCTAGACCTTAGTACCTCAATTCCAAGGAAGTACTTGAGCCTTCCCAAGTCCTTCATTTCAAATTCTTTGAACAAATTTGCCTTTAGTTTCTTCATTTCTTCCTCGTCATTTCCTGTAATAATCATGTCATCAACATATATAATTAAACAAGTTACAAGTTTACCTCGCCTTTTAAGGAATAGAGTATGATCGGAGTTGCTTTGTTGAAATCCATATCTTCTCATTGCAAGGGTGAATTTTCCAAACCACACTCGGGGAGATTGTTTGAGACCATAGATAGTTTTTTTTAGTCGACATACTTCCTTTGTGCTGGGGTTTTCTGCAAATCTAGGTGGGACGTCCATGTAAACTTCTTCTTCTAATTCTCCATGTAAGAAGGCGTTCTTAACATCAAACTGGTGGAGAGGCCATCCTTCATTTGCAGCAACTGAGAAGAGAACCCGTATCGTGTCCATTTTTGCTACAGGGGAGAATGTCTCTGAGTAGTCAATCCCATACGTCTGAGTATACCCCTTTGCAACAAGTCGTGCTTTGTATCTTTCAATAGTACGATCTGACTTGTGTTTAATTGTGAAGACCCATCAGCACCCTACTGGCTTCTTTCTTGTTGGGAGAACACACTTCTCCCATGTGTTGTTCTTTATTAATGCCTTCATTTCAGCTTCCATAGCCTCCTTCCAGTTCTTTGATTGTAAGGCTTCTTCTATAGAGTTTGGGATTTTTTCGGTATATAAGGAAGTAACAAAGGCTTTAGCTTCTGTAGACAAATTTCCCTCGGCTGCGTTTGCTATGGGGTACCTTGAGGATTCATTTTTCTTTTCTGGAGAGTACCTCTTCGGTGGAACTCCTCTGTTTATTCTTGGAGGGAGGTTGTATCTGTCGGTAGTTTCTTCAGTTTCTTCTTGACTTGGTTCACTTGACGTTTCTTGATGGATGGTTTCTTCCTGATTGCCCTGTTCTAATTCTACCTCAATATCGTCAGAAACATTAGTATTAGGAGATTCATTACCTTGAGTGTCCTCGTTTGGTTGAGGGTCGGACATCGGCGTGGGAGGATCTTGATTGGTGGCACTGTCTGTCGAGGTATTTGATTGGTAGGATCGTTGTGATTCAGTTGGGGTACTGTGGCTAACTTCTTCTATTGATGGTACCCATTTCATCCAACTCAATGTGTTATCGTGAGTATAATTCTCCCCCTCACCATTGTGTTGGGTGTTATAAAAAAATTCAGTTTCTAGAAAGTTACAGTTCATGGTTGTGTACATGTGACGTTTCTTCGGACTATAGCACCGATATCCTTTTTGGTTGACACCATAGCCTACAAACACACATTTTTCGGCACAAGGATCGAGCTTGGTCCGATCTGTTTTTGGTATGTGAACAAAGACAGAACATCCAAATATTCGTGGTTGAAGTGTAAGAGGTGGTGGGAGTTTAAAGAATTCTGATAGAGTCTGGCTTGGTGTTCGTAAGTTGAGTGCTTTAGTGGGAAGACGGTTAATAAGATACGTGGCAGTCGAGAGAGCTTCCGGCCAGAAATGCTTAGGGACTTGAGATTCAATGATAAGGGCCCGTGTCATTTCTAAAAGAAGTCGATTTTTTCTTTCAACAACACCGTTTTGTTCCGGTGTATGTGGGCAGGAAGTTTGGTGTATTATTCCTTTAGTTTGACAAAACAGTTTCATCTGAGTGTTTAAAAACTCCTCCCCGTTATCAGTCCGAAGGATTTGAATATTGGTTTTAAATTGAGTTTGTACCATTGCATAAAACATACTAAATTTATCAAAGACTTCGGATTTGTGTTTTAGAAAATAGATCCAAGTCATACGAGTGCAATCATCTACAAAAAGAACAAAAAAACGAAAGTGTTGACCTCCGACAACTTCTGCCGGTCCCCAAACGTCAGAATGAACGAGGGAGAAAGGTGAGTTAACTTTGGTGTTGTTTGGTTTGTACGTATGTCTATGACTTTTAGCTAAAACACAAGTCTCGCAATTTAATATTTTATTGGAAAGAAATAATTTTGGAAATAAGAGATTTAAATAACCAGTTGATGGATGCCCTAATCTTCTATGCCATAACCAAGCTTCTCTGTCATTAGTCCCGTGAGCTAACATCACAGTTCCATGTTGAGTCACTTCGACTACATAATACAATCCTTGACGTTCAGTGCCACGCCCAATAATCGCCCCCGTCCGGATGTCCTGTAGAATACAAAAAATAGGATGCATTAATACAGAACAATTCAATTCTTTGGTGACATGACTTATAGACAATAATTTATGTGATAAAGAAGGTACATAAAGAAAATATGATAGTTTTAGACTTGGTGAGATTTCAATGGTTCCCCCTCCTTTTACGGGAATAACTCCACCATTTGCAGTTTTAATATGATCAAGTTTCGGTGTTGATCTTGACACGATATCTGACAAATCAAAGGTCATGGTGTCGGTTGCACCACAATCAAAAATCCATGAATTCTCAGTTTTTTCACAAGTTTTAGCCATATTTACTTGTCCGTATTTAAAAACATTATTATCTTGAGAGAAGTTTTTGTCATTTTTAAAAGACATATTTGCAAATTCAAAAGTTGAGGGGGGTGTTTCTGATTGTTTTAAAATTAGTGGGAGAACATTGGGGATTTATATAAGAAAAAGAGGGGCTTGAGAGTTCATTCTCGACCCCTTTACCTCTACCGGTTTCATGCCCTAGGGCACCACTGCCCATGCGGCCGCCGCCTCCGCCGGAGCCGCCGATGTCGTTGCTGAAACCGCCGGAGCCGCCGATGTCGCTGCTGTTGCTGGTGACCTCCGGATTGCCCACGGCTGCGGCTGCCTTCCCCCCTTCCTTGTTGTTTCTTTTGTGGCTATCGTTCCACCATTCGGGAAATCCGACGATCTTGAAACATTGTTCTTTTGTATGTCTTGACATACCACAATGGCTGCATTTCAGTTTTGTTTTGTCTATCCGGGATGATGATCCACTGCTCAAGCCGCCACTTGAGCTGCTACTCGAGCCCTTGTAACCGGTCCGCCCCTTCGACAGAAATCCGAGCCCCTCCTGCTCGTGTGACCCGTTGGCAACGAGACCTGCCGCCACTCCGTTCTGTGGAAGAGATGTGTCTTTGGTTGCACCAAGGATTCCTTGGTGTGCCATCTCTTTCCGAACGGCTGCATAGGCTCCCTCGGCAGAGGGTAGCGGGTCCCACCTTAGGATTTCTCATTTGATAACATCGTATTGTCGGTCAAGGGCATTGAGGAATTGAAAGAGCTTTTGTTCTGACCGGATCTTGTTGTAGGCTGCAATGTCAACTGCGCAGGTCATTGGGTTGGGGTCTCTCCTTTCTATCTCCCCCCAAACACCTTGCATAATGATCCAGAAGTCTTCTAGAGGTGACCCGTTCTGCTTGATCCCATTTGCCTTAACATGTAAGTCAAATGTTTGAAGTTTATCTTTACCACTGCTATACGTGACTACCAACGCATCCCACAAAGTTTTGGCTGTTGGGAACTCGGTTAAATTACTTGCCAGGGCTGGTTCAATATTTTGGATCAGCCAAGAGAACACGACAAGGTCGTCTTGTCCCCATTGTTCATAATTTTCGTTTGTTGGATCTGGTGGTGTTGGGTTTCCTGACACATGGCTCAAAAGGTTTTTTGATTTGCCTCCAATGGCTACTCGAATCATTCGAGCCCATAAGGCGTAATTCTGGCTGTTCAGTTTTATACTGATCTTGAGGCTATCGGAAAGGCTCTGTTTTGGGGTTTGGTTTTGGCTATTGAGGCTGGTTTTGAGGAGATTGGTGATCTGTAATGCAAGATCATCATTGTTGGTGGTTTTTTGACTGCCCTCCTCGGCCATGGTGGTTGTAAAAGGTTGAGAAAGGTAAATGATGAGTAGAATCCGAGCAGGTTGATCCTTGGATCAGAAACACTGCTCTGATACCATGATTTCAAATGTAATACTAAATAAATGATTTATTACTGTTGTATTTTCTAGAGTACAATGGACCTAAGATTTATACACAAGTGCATGACTATAAAAAGGAAAGTCTATGGCTGTAGAATGGCTGGCAACGGCTCCTTTGAGCAAGCTGTCAAAACAAGAAAAAAGGAAATGATGTGATGCTGATCCTTGATTTTATTTCTTTACTTTTTCTTCATTCTTCTAACACTCCCCCTCAAGTTGAGTGGTGGGATCTCCAATGCTCAACTTGCTAAGGCAATAGTTTAGTATCTTCTCGTTGACCGCTTTCGTTAAGATGTCTGCTAGTTGATCTTCTGATTTTACAAATGGTAGCTCTATTACTCCGGCTTCTATTTTTTCCTTGATGAAGTGTCTATCAACTTCCACATGTTTTGTTCGATCGTGTTGAACTGGGTTTTTTGAAATTTGTATTGCTGCTTTGTTATCACATATGATCTTACTAACTTTAGTTTGAGTAAGTCCGATTTCTATCAGAAGTTTTTGTATCCATAGAAGCTCTGCTAGACCTCGTGCGATTCCTCTGAACTCTGCTTCGGCGCTTGATAATGCTACAACTTTCTGTTTTTTACTTTTCCAAGTGACCAGGTTTCCACCGACGAGCGTAAAGTATCCCGATGTTGATCTTCGATCGCCTTTGTCTCCTGCCCAATCTGCATCTGTGTATACGTGAATATTTAAATGTTTGTTTTGTTGGAAGAGAACTCCATGCCCTGCTGTTCCTTTGAGATATCTCAGAATCCTCCATACTGCTTCCATGTGATCTTTTTGAGGTTGATGCATAAATTGACTGACCACTCCAACTGCATATGCGATATCAGGTCGGGTGTGAGAAAGGTATATTAACTTTCCTACCAAGCGTTGGTATCTTTCTTTATCTGCAGGTTCCGACCCTTCTGTCATACATAGTTTATGATTGGCAATCATTGGTGTGTTAGCTGGTTTGCAGTCCATCATCCCTGTTTCTGCAAGGAGATCAAGCACATACTTCTTCTGACATATGAAGATTCCTTTTCTAGACCTTAGTACCTCAATTCCAAGGAAGTACTTGAGCCTTCCCAAGTCCTTCATTTCAAATTCTTTGAACAAATTTGCCTTTAGTTTCTTCATTTCTTCCTCGTCATTTCCTGTAATAATCATGTCATCAACATATATAATTAAACAAGTTACAAGTTTACCTCACCTTTTAAGGAATAGAGTATGATCGGAGTTGCTTTGTTGAAATCCATATCTTCTCATTGCAAGGGTGAATTTTCCAAACCACACTCGGGGAGATTGTTTGAGACCATAGATAGTTTTTTTTAGTCGACATACTTCCTTTGTGCTGGGGTTTTCTGCAAATCTAGGTGGGACGTCCATGTAAACTTCTTCTTCTAATTCTCCATGTAAGAAGGCGTTCTTAACATCAAACTGGTGGAGAGGCCATCCTTCATTTGCAGCAACTGAGAAGAGAACCCGTATCGTGTCCATTTTTGCTACAGGGGAGAATGTCTCTGAGTAGTCAATCCCATACGTCTGAGTATACCCCTTTGCAACAAGTCGTGCTTTGTATCTTTCAATAGTACGATCTGACTTGTGTTTAATTGTGAAGACCCATCAGCACCCTACTGGCTTCTTTCTTGTTGGGAGAACACACTTCTCCCATGTGTTGTTCTTTATTAATGCCTTCATTTCAGCTTCCATAGCCTCCTTCCAGTTCTTTGATTGTAAGGCTTCTTCTATAGAGTTTGGGATTTTTTCGGTATATAAGGAAGTAACAAAGGCTTTAGCTTCTGTAGACAAATTTCCCTCGGCTGCGTTTGCTATGGGGTACCTTGAGGATTCATTTTTCTTTTCTGGAGAGTACCTCTTCGGTGGAACTCCTCTGTTTATTCTTGGAGGGAGGTTGTATCTGTCGGTAGTTTCTTCAGTTTCTTCTTGACTTGGTTCACTTGACGTTTCTTGATGGATGGTTTCTTCCTGATTGCCCTGTTCTAATTCTACCTCAATATCGTCAGAAACATTAGTATTAGGAGATTCATTACCTTGAGTGTCCTCGTTTGGTTGAGGGTCGGACATCGGCGTGGGAGGATCTTGATTGGTGGCACTGTCTGTCGAGGTATTTGATTGGTAGGATCGTTGTGATTCAGTTGGGGTACTGTGGCTAACTTCTTCTATTGATGGTACCCATTTCATCCAACTCAATGTGTTATCGTGAGTATAATTCTCCCCCTCACCATTGTGTTGGGTGTTATAAAAAAATTCAGTTTCTAGAAAGTTACAGTTCATGGTTGTGTACATGTGACGTTTCTTCGGACTATAGCACCGATATCCTTTTTGGTTGACACCATAGCCTACAAACACACATTTTTCGGCACAAGGATCGAGCTTGGTCCGATCTGTTTTTGGTATGTGAACAAAGACAGAACATCCAAATATTCGTGGTTGAAGTGTAAGAGGTGGTGGGAGTTTAAAGAATTCTGATAGAGTCTGGCTTGGTGTTCGTAAGTTGAGTGCTTTAGTGGGAAGACGGTTAATAAGATACGTGGCAGTCGAGAGAGCTTCCGGCCAGAAATGCTTAGGGACTTGAGATTCAATGATAAGGGCCCGTGTCATTTCTAAAAGAAGTCGATTTTTTCTTTCAACAACACCGTTTTGTTCTGGTGTATGTGGGCAGGAAGTTTGGTGTATTATTCCTTTAGTTTGACAAAACAGTTTCATCTGAGTGTTTAAAAACTCCTCCCCGTTATCAGTCCGAAGGATTTGAATATTGGTTTTAAATTGAGTTTGTACCATTGCATAAAACATACTAAATTTATCAAAGACTTCGGATTTGTGTTTTAGAAAATAGATCCAAGTCATACGAGTGCAATCATCTACAAAAAGAACAAAAAAACGAAAGTGTTGACCTCCGACAACTTCTGCCGGTCCCCAAACGTCAGAATGAACGAGGGAGAAAGGTGAGTTAACTTTGGTGTTGTTTGGTTTGTACGTATGTCTATGACTTTTAGCTAAAACACAAGTTTCGCAATTTAATATTTTATTGGAAAGAAATAATTTTGGAAATAAGAGATTTAAATAACCAGTTGATGGATGCCCTAATCTTCTATGCCATAACCAAGCTTCTCTGTCATTAGTCCCGTGAGCTAACATCACAGTTCCATGTTGAGTCACTTCGACTACATAATACAATCCTTGACGTTCAGTGCCACGCCCAATAATCGCCCCCGTCCGGATGTCCTGTAGAATACAAAAAATAGGATGCATTAATACAGAACAATTCAATTCTTTGGTGACATGACTTATAGACAATAATTTATGTGATAAAGAAGGTACATAAAGAAAATATGATAGTTTTAGACTTGGTGAGATTTCAATGGTTCCCCCTCCTTTTACGGGAATAACTCCACCATTTGCAGTTTTAATATGATCAATTTTCGGTGTTGATCTTGACACGATATCTGACAAATCAAAGGTCATGGTGTCGGTTGCACCACAATCAAAAATCCATGAATTCTCAGTTTTTTCACAAGTTTTAGCCATATTTACTTGTCCGTATTTAAAAACATTATTATCTTGAGAGAAGTTTTTGTCATTTTTAAAAGACATATTTGCAAATTCAAAAGTTGAGGGGGTGTTTCTGATTGTTTTAAAATTAGTGGGAGAACATTGGGGATTTATATAAGAAAAAGAGGGGCTTGAGAGTTCATTCTCAACCCCTTTACCTCTACCGGTTTCATGCCCTAGGGCACCACTGCCCATGCGGCCGCCGCCTCCGCCGGAGCCGCCGATGTCGTTGCTGAAACCGCCGGAGCCGCCGATGTCGCTGCTGTTGCTGGTGACCTCCGGATTGCCCACGGCTGCGGCTGCCTTCCCCCCTTCCTTGTTGTTTCTTTTGTGGCTATCGTTCCACCATTCGGGAAATCCGACGATCTTGAAACATTGTTCTTTTGTATGTCTTGACATACCACAATGGCTGCATTTCAGTTTTGTTTTGTCTATCCGGGATGATGATCCACTGCTCAAGCCGCCACTTGAGCTGCTACTCGAGCCCTTGTAACCGGTCCGCCCCTTCGACAGAAATCCGAGCCCCTCCTGCTCGTGTGACCCGTTGGCAACGAGACCTGCCGCCACTCCGTTCTGTGGAAGAGATGTGTCTTTGGTTGCACCAAGGATTCCTTGGTGTGCCATCTCTTTCCGAACGGCTGCATAGGCTCCCTCGGCAGAGGGTAGCGGGTCCCACCTTAGGATTTCTCATTTGATAACATCGTATTGTCGGTCAAGGGCATTGAGGAATTGAAAGAGCTTTTGTTCTGACCGGATCTTGTTGTAGGCTGCAATGTCAACTGCGCAGGTCATTGGGTTGGGGTCTCTCCTTTCTATCTCCCCCCAAACACCTTGCATAATGATCCAGAAGTCTTCTAGAGGTGACCCGTTCTGCTTGATCCCATTTGCCTTAACATGTAAGTCAAATGTTTGAAGTTTATCTTTACCACTGCTATACGTGACTACCAACGCATCCCACAAAGTTTTGGCTGTTGGGAACTCGGTTAAATTACTTGCCAGGGCTGGTTCAATATTTTGGATCAGCCAAGAGAACACGACAAGGTCGTCTTGTCCCCATTGTTCATAATTTTCGTTTGTTGGATCTGGTGGTGTTGGGTTTCCTGACACATGGCTCAAAAGGTTTTTTGATTTGCCTCCAATGGCTACTCGAATCATTCGAGCCCATAAGGCGTAATTCTGGCTGTTCAGTTTTATACTGATCTTGAGGCTATCGGAAAGGCTCTGTTTTGGGGTTTGGTTTTGGCTATTGAGGCTGGTTTTGAGGAGATTGGTGATCTGTAATGCAAGATCATCATTGTTGGTGGTTTTTTGACTGCCCTCCTCGGCCATGGTGGTTGTAAAAGGTTGAGAAAGGTAAATGATGAGTAGAATCCGAGCAGGTTGATCCTTGGATCAGAAACACTGCTCTGATACCATGATTTCAAATGTAATACTAAATAAATGATTTATTACTGTTGTATTTTCTAGAGTACAATGGACCTAAGATTTATACACAAGTGCATGACTATAAAAAGGAAAGTCTATGGCTGTAGAATGGCTGGCAACGGCTCCTTTGAGCAAGCTGTCAAAACAAGAAAAAAGGAAATGATGTGATGCTGATCCTTGATTTTATTTCTTTACTTTTTCTTCATTCTTCTAACACTTCTAAGTGTGTTGGAATCTAAACTTATTAATTATACCATAGAGTTAAAGCATGATTTTCTTTAACAACAACTTCACACACCTACACAACTTGTTCATGATTGGACTTGAACCCTCACAACTTAAGACCATAACACTATGGTATCATTGAGCTACATATAACCTAATTATGTATTTCAATATCTAGCATAGGGGGTAAGGGTTTAGATTGGTCCTATCGTGATGGTTTAAACGTCAATCACTCACTATTCTGCAATGAGAATGTACGATACAACCGCCTTTACGATGCTCTCACACAAAAGTTTTTTTTTAATTTAATTACAAGCGCAAACAGAGATCATAATGTATATAAACGATATGTGCTCCTACAGAAGTCGTATTATAAGAAGTTTATATGTTAGTCAATCCAAATTGATATTTAGAGCAACTCCATAAAAGCAAGTGGGCAAAAAATGTCAACTTAAAGCATGCATAACATTTGATTTCTTAGAAGTTAGAGGCCCCGAGACGGGCGAAACAAAGGTTTACCTAGCTTCAGTGGCGGAGCTTGAACTCTTTCGTAAGGTGGGGGGAATTAATTTTCTTTAGCGGGGCGAACTCGATATTTATATAATAATTTACACTACCGTGCCAAAAATTTACGTTATAAACAATAGCCAATGCCTAGCTTTTAATCCCAAATTTCCCCAGCATCTTGTATTATTGAAAAAAACGTCAATCTTTGGATTATAATTTATTTATGTATATTTGATAATTTTTTTATAAAGAAATATCGGTAGAAAGTGTATTTCTAATCTATATGCCTCTTAATAGTTTTAGTCAAAAGAACACATTGTTATAAAGTAATATAATTTTGTATGCTTTGACAAAATTAATATTTTAAAAGAAAAACTTTGAGAAAGGTATTTTTAATCAACCAATTACCCTTACAAATATTACTCACCCATCACATATATTCGCCACCTCTTATCTTGAACCTCATCACTTGCAAGAGATGAATATTTGTGGTTAGAGTCAACTCTTATTGCCAATAAATAATAGCAATTTCAAAAGTCAACGCACAATCATAGTGCTATTGTTTAACGTGGGCAACAAAAATATCACATAGGACTCATAGCAAATAAGGGGGTGACATAATGGTGGATATGAGAGTTAATTTATGATGGAAAGTAGTATCCAAAGACATTGGAATAAAGCAAAGATAAGAGTTAAAAGTCAATGTTTTTATAATCAAACAATTAATGGTTTTACTGGTTTACTAGTTGAATAAAAAAAATCATATAACGTCATAAATAATTGAAGATTATAAAATATATACGGCTAATTTATAACAAAATAGGTAGATTATTTATCTTTAGACGTAATTTATAAGTAATGTTAACAAAATATACAGCTTGCAAGGGCGGACCAAAGGTGGGGGATTGGGTGTCAACGAACACACATAAATTTTGTTACGTTTAATATACAATAGAAACCATGGGACTCCCAAGATTTTTTGACATCAACACCTAAAATTTATGTGACGAGTGACACTTGAAAAACAATTTAAAGTTTTTACTAAAATTTTACTTGTTAATAAAATAAAAAAACACTAAATACATTCTCGTTTAAACTACAATATAAATCTATTAAGCATGTTACTCACATAAATCACTCAAGGTAGATATGAAAACCAAAAAAAATTGACACCCATATAATAAAATTCTTGGATCCATCACTAGAAGCTTGAAATAAGTAAAATTTAATAAAATAAGTAAAATTTAAAGTATCAATGATCTCTTGGCCTAGTGGTCAAGAGGGAGGTGGGAGGCTTTGCCTCTCTTGAAGGTCCAAGGTTCAATCTTTGGCATTAACGAATAATTACTAACTTGTTGTACTAACTACTAACCACTAACTCTGTCGTTAAAAAAAAAGTAAAATTTCAAGTATTATAGTAAACATTCATGAATAAGTCCACAAAAGCATAATGCATTATATACATGTTATGTTCTCTTCCAATTCCTCAAGTTACTTCACCTATCTTCTCATTATGTAGGTTGATGTTATCACTATCTTTAGTAAATCCGTGTATTACATGAGTTGAATAAATAGAAAATTAAATAAAATAAAAATTATTAATTATAAAACAATATACTAAGACATGATATGATTGGAATTACGTATGAGTAATAACTATAAGTAATAAAACAATAATATAAAATTTTTAAATTTTTTTTGTTTTTTTCAAAGAAAAATTAAACAATTTGTTTCAAAATAACGTTTTAGAAAATTTTCATTTTTAAAAATTTTCTTACTATAACTTTCTAAATTATTTTTTTATAACAAATTTTCTTTTTAAAACCAATTTAAAAGTATTAAATAAAAATAGTTTATTTTTTAAATTATTAGTAATTAATGTAGTTATTTAATAGAAGAGAGAAGCGGGAAAAGTTTACTGAGAATAAATATGGTGCTGACACGTGGTACCATCATTTACCCTTTTATTAAAGTAGGAAGATGAGCTCATTCTAGAGTTGGCCAAATGGATGAATGGATGAAGACAGAAGAACAATAAATAAGAGCATTCACAACCCATTCTTTAAAATTATGTGAGTGTGAGTTCTTAAATTATATGGAATGGTTTAAGTGGTTGTGAGTGGATAAGAGAGAAAATGTTACTGTTCATTTGTAAATTTAAAGATTCACTGTTCAACATTTATAATTTTTTTAATATTTTTAAAAGTGGTTGTGAGTGAAGGAGAGAGAAAATGTTGTGAAAAAGATATAAAAGTATATTATTTAATTGAAATGAGAGAGAAGAAGTAGTGATTTTTAGTGTAATTATAAGGATGAAAATAAAGAATGGGATGTGAGTGCTTTGAGTTTAACTAAAAACAGAATTAACTTAAAACACACAGGGCCGGCTCTTTCTTTACATGGGTGAAGCCCAATTTTGAAGGGCCCCCAATTTGTTTATGTTATACACAGGTTTGCAGCAACATAATCAAAGCTAGGTGTCAAGAGAATCAAAGATAGGAGTAGAGATGGGGATTGAGCTGCATAGAGATGGATATGAGATGAATACTGATTTGTTTTAAATGGAAATCAAAGTTTTTCGGACAACAGCGCCGGGAATATCTTCTATTCGATTGGTATCGCGATGTCAACGGTTACAACCAGGAAATCAATCAACAATCACTATCTTCATCATTTCATTATGTTTAACATTGAACAAGTAACAATCACCAATCGAAACTCGATTTCATGTGTTCAGTGTCTAATGACTTCGATAGAATTTTTGTTTTGTTGTTTTGTTGTTTTCATTACGGTGTGTAACGAATTCGATTTTGTGTGTTCGGTGTGTAACGACTTCGACTTTACACAGAGGATATGTTTGATTTTGTTTATTATTTTCTCATGTTCTTCAATATATTTGGTATAATGTATCTATATTGTTTGGGACTTTGGGGGTTTGAGGTGTACCCGTTGTTAATCCATATATATATTGCAGGTGTTTTCAAATTTTTACTTTTATATTTTTGTGTGTTGGTTTGTCAATAGTTTTTGACATCAGAGAGAAAAAGGATGGAGAAAATCCCTTTGGATCTTCAATATCTATCATATATGTGAAGGTAGTTGAGAAATAATAGTTTGATTTGAATCCCATGAGTATGTTAAGAATTTTTTTTTGGTAATTGCTTACTTTCTTTGTTTATTTGTCTAAATATGCAAGGTAAAATGAGTAACGAGCCAAAGCAATCGGGTAAATTTCAGTACAGATTGAGTTATTCTAATGCTAGGATTTCATGTTATAATAAACCGGGATCTGCAAGGCATTACAATTTTAAATATGAGTGTAAGTATATATGTGTGTATATGCCCAACATTTGTGAATTTCTAGTATAATCATATAACTAAATTTCATTTGCACAGTTTTAGCATTTCATTTGGGTGTTTCATGCATTCATTAGAATGTTTCAATAATTACTACACATATATTGAAGTTTGTCTGATGTTATAGCTTTGCAGACTAACTATATTATTTTAAATAGTTTCTTCTACCACTCAAGATTTTGCAATATCTAATCTTATTAAGAGTTATTGTGCAGTAGGCCCAAGAGGTAAATTGTTTCGTCTAAATACTTGTTTAATAAGCTTATTTATTTCTTTATATGCATTTTACATGCGTATACTTTGCTAAATCTAATGCTATTAGAACTCCCTTAACCACGTTTGTGTGGCTAGAAAAATACCCATCTAGTTTGTGTATCGTTTTCTTTTCACTTGTTATCTCTTAGTGATGAAAAAGGTCAAAATTTTTATTTCGCTTCGGGCCCCCAAAATGATTGAGGCCCTGAAAACACAAACAATTACATGCAAAGAAGTGGATTTCTAAGCCACTCGATCGACTCCTATTTACATTTGCTAGTACGACTAGAAATCCACAAAAACAATGAAGATGATAGATTAATTCCGAATAAAAAGAAAAGATAAAGATAATCTTGTTCTTTGTTTAAGTGTTAAGAGATATGTTAAAGTTTATTTTATTGATATGTTGAGTTATATTAGGAATTAGAGTTGAAGTAGAATACAAGTTTGTCTATTATAGATAGAGGTGTAACATCTTTGTAATTTGTGTGGTTTTGTTCTTAATAAAGTGGTTTTTATCGTGTTTGCTTGATCCAAAATTTCAAATAATTGGTATCAGAGCTTGAAAGACGATCGTGGACAAAGACGTGAAAATAAAGCAAGAGGAAGATTGAAGAGGTTCTGTGTGAGCTAAATATTAAAACCATCAAAGAGGTTCTATGTGAGGCAATAACTTTATACGTTACAAGCTCTCCAAACAATCCACCAAGCCGTAAAAAATAATAACTTTGATAACGATCTTCTTTGGTTTAGTGATAGAAACCGAATCCATACACACAATAAGTGATTACAGACTTTAGTCTTCCAATGTATGTAACTTTTCAGAACCTTATACAACCATTACAGAAACCTAAACAAATAATGTTTCTAATAACCGTATTTAACAAAAAATCCCCATGGTATTCTTTACCTTTCATTTTAACTTTAGTCTTTTGGCCTATTTAAAAGTTTTTGAAGAACTAACAGAGTTCATGGGACTAACCTTATGATTATCAATTGGCTCGTTCACCGTATGGCTAGCATTGGTCGAAGCCTCAGCCCAACCTTCAGATTCCTTAACAGCTGTTGGTAGAACTTCTGGCTCGGTAAAAACAACACCCTCGAATCACAGTGTCAGCCTCTTTCGTTACATTCACCATAGTGTTCACAAAAACAAATCGAGTTAGATTGTCATTTTGTTAATGTATAATTTACAAAAAAGGCTTGTTAATTTATCATATATTTGAACCACAACGCTGCTTGGCGATTCATTTATTTAAGGGTTATTAGATTTTGATAATCTTAACTTTCATTTACTTGCCGGGACTAATCCAAACTCAGATGATATTTACAGACACTTTCAACTTTGAGCTTATTTTCCTCCAACGATTCCTTACCAACTGAGAGCTAACATCATTAATATTTTGATGATGTGGACTATTTATATGGTCAAAACAGCAAGCCAAAAGTTGAAATCAACCATGCATCAGGTCCGTCAATATGAAATTTTTGCACCGTAAAACCTGTCAATCTTCACTTTCTGATTTGGACCACTTGACTAGTTAAAGGTAGACTTCAGATGATAATGAATGTTAGACATCAAAAAACACACCTGATGGAAGATCGGCAACAAAGTTGAACGATAGCTCAAAATTTGCCTCATTTAATTAAAAACTAACGGGTGTTAACTCTCAATTAGTAAATAATTATTAGAGAAAAATAAGCTCAAAATTAAAAGTATTTATAAATATTTTCTGAGCTGGGTTTAAACCCACCAAAAAATAAAAGCTGTTATTATTAAAATCCAATAAACTTTTATTTAAAGTCTAATAGTTTGTTGTAGTTAAATATTATAGTCAACTAATTTTGGAGTTAAAGCCATAAATAACCCTTCTTTGTATGCATTTAACATACAGATTATTTGCTCTTAAAACAAATCAAAACAAAACAAATATATCGAACTTGCGGTTCTATAGTGCACTGGGCTCACGCATGGACCATAATATTGGGCCACTTGGGCTTGATACATGTATAATCCTTACCCTGTATTTTTTTAAAAAGTGTGTTAACATTGTAATAATCTTACTTATTGCTACAAGTTTTCGAGCTCGAACCCACGGCTTCGAGGTCACATTGTAATAATCTTACTGGTTGCTACAAGTTTGGTCCTCGGTTTGATAAAATAAACTTCTCCCAGTTGAGGTTAGCTATCACAGAGATTTGTCATCGAGCATTTACCTACTCAAGTCGATCTTTTAATTTACAGTTATTGTAGTTTTGTCAAACCGCTAGTTCTTGTTAATGTGCCAATCTAAACTGCCGTTAAAAACTGTAACGTGTCAATCTACTTCTGAGTGAACGTTCAGTTCATTTAGAGAGGTATTTGTGCAAATGCCAGTAAGATTGTCAAAACAATAATAATTTCAACGATAATAACAACAATATTAAACACCTATAAAGATTAATACATAGTATTTTTTTTCTTAAATTTAAAAATTTACATTTGATTGCATAATTTTCAATAAAGTCAAAATAAAAATTACCACAACATTAAAAAAAAAAAAACATAAACCGTAGTTAAAGCCCATGACTTTCGAACTACATATATTGAAGCCACAAGCATTTGATATTATTTATATCTTCATCAATATATGACAATCAATTATTGTCACTAAAGCTCATAAGTCATTCCAACCTTCAACAACTTCTTATGAGGGACATCAAACACACTATAACTTTGCCTCAAGTTCTTCTTCATAAAATTATAAGCATAGTTGATCAAGAACCTTTTCCCGACGGACGATCCCGCCCTCGACACAATCTCGTGCTCGCCCACCAGATGCACGACCCCGGATCTCCAAGCCTTTTCTAGCTTCACGACATCCTCATCCGCTATACGCCCTTGTTGTGGCTCGGTTCCATAGTCGTATTCAATGAAATCCTTCAACCGTTCGATCAAAATCTTCTCGAACGACTCTTTTTCATTGCGCACGTCAGTGTACCCGTACCTCACCACACACCTAAAAACATACAACTCGTTGGGCTTCACGCGTCTAAACAAAAACCGCTCTTCGGGCGCCACCCGACTAACGGGTAGTGACTTGATTGAAACAAACAAGATAACTGAATGTAAAGCGGGCACGTTGTCAACATAGTGTTTGAAGATTGGGGGAATCCCGTGGGCGAGCTCTGAGTAGAAAATCGCTAGCCCGCTCATGTGACTTATGTTCGTGGCGGTAACAATGTCTTTTATCGCTTCGCGTGACACTTTGTGGTCGAGCTCGTAGTTGTACTTTGCGCGATAAACGTAGTTCCAAGTGCACATTATGAACATTAACGCGAGAGCGAATGTAAAGGGCAAGTATCCACCTTTAGCGAATTTGTAGAAAACCGCGCTTAAGTAGATGTATTCAGTTGAGCTAACCACTAGCACGTATAATATCACTAGAAGTATGTTGGTTTTCCATATGACGAGCATGATCACCACCAAAAATCCAGATGTTAGCGTCTCGGCAAATATCACCGCGATACCTATAATAGAGACAAGTACAAGTTTAATTGACAAGTTAATAAAAACACCACAAAAATGTTTAATTATGTGAATTTAAGTGTTAGAATACTTACCATAAGCGTTACCAATCTTTTCAGTAGTTTTGAAACTAGCAGTAACTAAAACACAACCCATCATCAGTAGATAATTCATTTCGGGTATGTAAACTTGCCCTTCATACTTGGCGGAAGTATGCACGACTTGAACACGAGGAAAACATCCTAGCGAAAGCGATTGTTTGATGATCGAGAAAGTCCCGGATATCATAGCCTGACTTGCTATAATCGCCGCCATCACAGCCACCACGAACACCGGCCAGTACAAGGCGTGTGGAAGCGACTTATAAAAGGTATCTGCCACCAAAGTGTCGTGCTTTCGTAGCCACGCCGCTTGACCGCTATAGGCTGTGATTATAGCCGGATAAACCACACAACCCATGCTTATTTGTATCGATTTCACCGTAAAGTGTCCAAGATCGGCAAACATGGCCTCAGTTCCTATTACAATAAAACCAAATATATATTAGATAGAATATATTAGTTAGTTTCTTATTTTAAAATATCTATCCTTGTTAGAAGATATGATTTGATTAGTTTTTTTTATATTTTGTAAGTATGTTACTTAATAGTACATAATATCTTACGGGTACCAGATTGTACCTGTAATGGCGAGAACTATTCCACCAAGTGAAATCCAACCATCTTTTCCATTTCGTTTGAAATAATCGATGATGTATTTAGGGTTTATGGCTTTGGCGACTGAAGGGTCGTACTTGATGAAATTATACACACCAATTCCAGCGATGAGCGAGAACCAAACGCTAATGATCGGGGCAAAGGCGTAGCCAACTTTATCAGTTCCAAATCTTTGAACCATGAATAGGGTTATTAAAATCATTATTGATATTATGACGATCCGCCCTGCATCAAACCATTTCCAAAGTGTTACAAAACTTGTTTTATATACGAGTTACACCAGGTATGCTTTTATATCTTCTTAAGTTGATTACTAGTATTGGAAAAACTCGTTTTATTTAAAATAACCGATTTATTTAAAATAAACGATTTGCACACCTCTCCCTTCAAGAATTGTTATTTTTATTATATATATTATGAGGGTTAATGTGTTTCTAGATATGGACCCTCCGATATTAATGGGAAGATAATATTAAATTGTTAATGACACTTGAACTTTACCCAAGGGTTAGCGTAATGAGAAATAATTACGTCTTACTTTGATAGATCTAAGATTCAAATTGATATGAATTATTTTCTAATAAATTCTAAACATATTTATTATCGCATATAAATATAATATAGAAAATTTATACGTTAATTGATTAGATGTTGTTTTGGATTGTGTTTTGAAATGATTATATAATAATAAAAAGTTAATATATAGTAACTATGTAAGAGTTAATTAGAAAGATGTATTATTGTTACTTGACATTAAATTGTAATGATCTTTTCTAATATTTTGGTTAAGAGGCTCGTAAATATCAATTACTTAAGCATTTGGACAGAGATAAATTTCGTTATCGGTTCATAATAAGTTTTATCAAAATCGCTATCATATTATTCATGTAAAACCAATTAATTGATCTCTAATAATTAAGTAATAAAAGTTTGACAAATACTAAAATTTACTATTATAAATTTTATAATCAAATTATCATTTTCACAGGTTTCCTATCTAGTGATGTTAATATTTGTTAAACTATCTTTTCAAAAAAACTAGCAAAAGAGACCTTATTTATTTCTTTTATTCAATGTTTTCTATGACTCGTTACTTAGAAACCATATTGGTAACCGTATTATTCGTCTTTTATGTGACATTACGTTGGAACATACCATGTAACAATTGCTAATACCAATGAAAACATAGTGTTACAAGAACGCTATAATCGATAAGACGAGACAACTATACAAAAACTGTGAGTTGTATTGTTTGATTTTTCTTCTACTTACAGACAAATTTACAGAATGGACGTATAAGAAAAGACAGAGCTAGATTGGGTGTCAAAGAGTTACCTTCTGTCATGGATTCGGTTGCTTCTTTGAGTCCTGATACCGCGGATAATACTATATAGAGAATTAGATGTATTAGAAATGATTGAAATCATCTATGTTATTGTCTGACAACAATAATAAGGGTTAAAGTAATTACCGGAGATAGAAGGAGTGAGAATGCCATCACCAACAACCATAGAAGTCCCGAGCATGGCAACGAAAAGAAGTGCAAACTTGGCGAAGTTGCTACGCTCGAGCTTGTCTTTGACCTTTGATGATATCGTGTTACGTTTGTTTGGTAGTTCAAGTTCAAAGTTTGAGACCTCTCTATCCTCTGGTTGCTCGCTCGGGATTAAACCTACCTTCGCATATCGACACAATTTCGAGTACAAGGCAAATGTACCTCCTGTTAAAAAAAAGTTTAAAATGAAAATATAAGTTTAAATAACACCATCATTATAATAAAATTAGATGATTGTATGCAATTTTCTTGTGTGAAGAAATCAAGTGACAAAAATTATTCTGCACTTTTGAGCGGTTTAAGATATTACAAAAAATACATATTTTAAGATATTACAAAAAATACATATTAAACATAAGTATTCAATGCATGATCTATAATGTTTTTCAAACATTTTCTAAGAAAATATGTAATTCTTGAAATTTAAAGAATATATTTGAAACTATTTCTAAATTTTATACATGTTCACTTTTAAGGGTTGTTTTCACTATGGATATGGAAAGTTTTTTGGCTTATTATTTTTATTGTTGTATATACGAATAGTTTTATATGTTTATACGTATGGATAACGTCATAAAGGACACGGTCACACGGATATAATTTATACGAAGAATATTAATACGTAGAATTAAAATTTTGTATGTTTACAAGAAAATTAATACATTTATAAATCTGGAAAACATGTTTTTTCTAAGAAATACACTTTTAAACATATGGATATTTTGCATTTAGAAATTTATATATAGAAGTCCTTTTTATTAATTTTAATATATTGTCCTAGATATTAGCGAAGTCAACACGTTATTATACAAAATATTCATTAAAAATTATTTATGATATACAAATCCGGTTAACACCTACCTCAGTGTAGATCTAACCTTCATGTTTCGTTGCATCTTGAAATATTAATATATTATATTTAAGTTTACCATCATACATATATAAATCAAATAAACTGTTTTCTAAGAAACACTCATGTGGTTTCATATTTATAATCTTCAAAACAGTTGTAAAACGATCACAAACGTAGTTTTATGATCGTTTTGTAACTGGTTTTTGACTCAGAACACCAGTTGCAATATATTTTTTGCGATTATTTTTTATCAGAATTCTCTTTGTAAAAGTTAGCAGTAAATAAGCTAGAGTGGTGAGAGGGAAAAATGCCTACCGTCACCATTATCGTTGGCATGCAAAACGATCATAACGTACTTAATAACAGGAATTATCGTGATGGTGTAAAAGATCAGCGACAAAACGCCCAATATGTCATCTGGATGTTTGATCCCGTCGGTAAACGTACTCGAATACACGTACAACGGCGACGTCCCGATGTCGCCGTAAACCACCCCAATGCTTTGGAAAGCAAGTCGTAGTATCACTCCCCAATCCTATAAACAATTTCACTTTGTAAATAATAAGCCACAAATTCACAACATTCACAAAAGGCATTAAAAAATGTAAGAAAATATTACTTTTTTCAACATCATATCATCATGCACTCTATATTACTATAACTCATAATCTTTTATTTATTCAGATATCACTTATCATCAAAATGTCTAAATAAAAAAAGGTATCAGCTATAAATGCTAACCTTGGTGTTATGGTGACCGTGGTGACCCCCGATTTTGGCGGCCTCGATATCTAACGAGTCGTGGCGCTTCAAGCCGGGGAGTAGGCTTTCGGGGAGTACATGATCGGGTGTGCGTTCGGAATGAATCTGTTCATCGTTGTCTTCTATGATGTTGGCGGCATTCGAGTTTCGTCTGCTGCTGCCCGGGGTGGAGACGGTGGAGGTTCTCTTGCTGCCGCCTGGGGTGGACATGGTGGCGTTGAGGATTCCGGCGACCGGAGGAATGAATGAAGTGGGAGGAACCCTAGAGATGGGTGGTTGTTTATATAGGAGTGTTAAAGAGTAACACTGCTTCTTTATTTTAAAGAAATATTGATAATTGATAAATTAATAAATTAATAATATAACATTATCAAATTCGTTGAGAAGTTGTCGATTTAGATTAGTGAATATTCCATCCAATTAATAGCTTTTCGTGTTTTACTAAAACTACTCGTTTAATATTGTTTTGATCCATCATGTAAAAGAATTTTAAATAATAGAATATTGTAACTTAAGTGATTAAAAATATATGAAACTTGGTTAGCTTATTTAGTGATTATTCTTTTCTCAAGTTTATTCTAAAAAAGAGGTATGGTGAAGGAAAAGAATTATTAATTTATCAAGATGCATAACTTTTTCACTTAAATCAATTTAAAAAATAAGTAGTATATAGTAACTAATGTTTTTATATCTTCCATTTGACTCGCGTAATTTTGAAATAAATTTTTCTTTGGTTAATATTTAGAAGTTGATATGTTGTTAAAACAAGGGTATGATTGGTTTTAATGTAACAATATTGAAAAGTTGGTTATTATTTCATGAGTTAATCCCTTTATAATACACATGGTAGATGTTAGAGATGTTTTGTTCTTATATTTTGCATATTTTCATATTTCAGCCGTTTAAATATGCTTTCATAGATGCCAATGGTTTGTCGGTTGATGAATACAATAACACATATTACCATGCTTATCAATTTTTAAGTTATTTTATCGTATTAGAGATATAAGCCAGTCCAAAAAGCACAAACAATCGATTATCCACCGACTTAACTCAGTTGACATTAGATCTTGGCATTGTTCATGGTGCCACACCATATTTTGGTTTAGAAAGAGTGATTGTAGGAAATGGTATATCATTTACTATCTCTCATATTAGTCATGAGTCATGCTTTATTTTTTTGTGCTTTCACTCTCATATCGGTCATCTAATACACCGTTTTTCTTTTTAATAAACTGTTTAGGCCAACCTAGTCATGTGAGTTTGAATATTTAGACACAAACTGTTTATGCACGATACTTGTTTGATAGAAACTCTGCGAGAGCTTTTACCTCCTATATATTTTATTAATGCACAAATCTTACTATGTTATTTAAATTCTTTGAATATGTAATCACAATTTGATTACAAAGATTCAAAAGTTACACAAGTTATTCAGTTCAAGAACGCAAGCTCTAAACTTCAAAGAGTGTATGTATATGTATATATCGTTGATACACACGATTATATGGAGTAAATTTGTTTTAGATATCGTTTATTTAGGGGCGATGATAGTTTATGTGATCTTTTGTTGCAATTTTACTTTGGCTAAGATGATGAATTATACTTTTTGTGTTTGCTTTTTGGCTGATGATGAATTCTACTTTTTGAACTCCTATTGAGTGTACTCTTCCTTAAACCCAAGTGAATTACATGTTTTTGTTTGTCTACATGTTTGTAGATAAGTTAGCATAATCTTTTAAATGTAGTGGAATCTTGATATTGTCTTCTATAATTGTAGGTGAGTGAAAAATATGAACTTTGAAAGATTTTGTTGTTGGTTATTGTTGTGATTGAGAGCTAAAGACCTAATTTTGTGTGTAGGTGATTATGTTGCGTGTGGTGTTTATAGTATGAAGAAATTAATTGAACTATTAATCATCAATTATAATTTTTGTTGGTAAATGTAGAGTCGAGTTATGAAGTTGTGGAACTTTTCTAGGTGATAAGTGACAATGAGTACTATATACTTAAAGAAACGTGTATCCATTATGTATATAATTTTGTAAAGTTGTAGTAATTTTGGTTTTCTCTGTTTTTATTTTTGTGTTATATAATAAAAAAGGGGGAAGGAAAACAATTTCTTTCAAAAGATTTACAAGATTTTTAGCGACTAATTGCGACCAAACTTCGTAGCAAATAAAAATAATATTTGAAATTCATCGTTGATGTATTGCAAAGTCCATTGGTGATCTGGTGCTAAAGCCAGTCGGTAATCCGTAGCTAAAATCCGTTGGAAGTCAGTCGGAGAAACTGTTACTCACGCCCTTTAACAAACTTTCACTGACAGATCCTATCTTTACCTTTATCCATTGGTAAAAGTCATTTGTTTTATAGTGTGTCATCATTAGGATTCGTGGTTAATTGGTGAGAAATTGATTAAATTAGAGTTAGGTGATACCTTTAGTTATTGACAAACTTATATGGAAACATTGCGAGGCTAAGAAAAAATCGATTTGCATGATTTGGTCTGGCATTCTTGTTTGTTGGTTGTGGGCACACATGAATTCGATTTCACTTGGGCATTTAAAGGTAATTGCGACCAAACTAGAACAAATTGTAGAGTTATATATACGTGAGAATTCCGACCGCCCCTCGTAAAAATTTTACAGTCGTCCTCAACTGTCCTTTAATTTCTAAATGTTAATCTTTTAAGTTTTAAAACTAATATTAGACACGGGCCTAATTAAGCTTTAAACCCAATATTTGACATATAACCAATTAAAAATTTTCAATTCCAATCATTAAGCCGCCAATTCTGGTCATCGCTTTTCTGATCACCACTTCCTCCCTCCGCACTAAGGTAAAATTATCAAGTATTTAATAGTTTTAATGATTTATATAGTTACTTTTATTGTTTAAATGGTTATTTGAGTAGAAATTTAAAGAATATGGATTAGGATTTAAAAGATTACAAACTTTAAGTCTTTAGTTATAAATTTATAACTTATTATTTATAAACTTCAGAATAGAAATTCTGAATTTTAATTATGACCCAATCCGATCCAACCTATTCGGACCGAATATTTATTATATAGTGGTATCTATACGACTCCTAAAAACTTTTCGCCCCCAAAATTTTTTTTAGGGTTTGTCCCTGACACATTTTAGATCGTTATGAAACTCATAAAGGATAACACAATTACATAAGCTATTAACTATACATTATATGTCAAAAGTGTTCTTACAATGTAAGTTTAGATGCAAACTACCTATAACTACCTAATTCTAATTAGAAAAATATCGAAACGATATAGTTTTCATCAATTTCCTCTGTCATCTCCTATATCGTCCATCACGATGTCTCTGTTGAAAATAAAAAATACAAATCAATTAGACTTAAATTTTAAGATACATTATTTTAAGTTCTCTTATTTCCTAAGCCCACATGTACTACAATTAAAAAATCTAATATTTTATTACAAATCATCCCAAACACCCCCCCCCCCCCAAAATGAAGTTTCGTTAAATCCTCTTATCACTAGTCCATAATGTAATATTATAATTGAATTGATTTTCCAACTTTAATTGCTTGATTCCAATAAATTGACATTAATAACTTGGCAAGTAACTACTTATACAAAATAAATATACTTAGTATAATCTTACTTACAATAACATTATAAATAGAGTGCGATGAGGATGAGTCTTATCTCTACACCCAGGCGATAGAGAAACTACTCCGTCAAAACCGCTCCATGTAACTTACTCTCAAATAATTTGAAGTATTTTAGAGGATGTTAGCAAATAAAACAATGTAGTTTTGACAAAATATAAATTTCGTGTCTCCACACTAACACTACACGTTAATAGTGTAGATAGTAGTCTAATATATTATAGTATTATATGATGGTTTTGTTTGTTAATGATTGATATAAAATATTATGTTGGTAAATTATTTAGCATGCATCCAAGGACTTATTCTTTAACATCACATAGTTATAGCTTTTTAATTCTTAATTATCCAAATTAGAGTTTTAAATGATTATATAATCAATTATTGCACTTTTTGTCAATGTTGATATCCTGATTTTCAACACCACTTATTTTTATAAGAATAAATTAGGTAGATATAGATAGGGAAATTGTTCAATTGAAAAGTAATGTGCTATTAATGACAATCAACTTTTAACTACAACATTAACGAGATTAACTAACAACGGACAATTACCAAACGGCCTTTGTCCCAATGGTACCAAGGTTTGTTGTATGGTGTCTCTCCTTAAGAAGTTGAGGGTCCGCAGTGAGCATGTTGTCTAGATTTAAAATGTGTATAAGTTTGCGGTTAAAAATTAACCATGAACAATAAGATAATCCGTGCAAACCTATTTACAGAACTAGTTCCTTATGTTTCTATTATTGACATTTAGCCACTTAATTATCACTGATGTATTATCCTCATGAACACGATTCTTGCCCACAAGAACTAAACTTGAAAGGTAGGAAATATGAGGTGTGAAATCATAAAAATAAAAATAAAATTCCTAAGTGTTGAACGGAGTAACTAAACGCAACCAGTCATCAGTAGGATATTCATTTATAGTATGTAAACTGACCCCTTCATACTTGGCGGATGTATGCACACTTGAACACGAAGGAAACATCCTAGCGAAAGCGATTGTTTGATGATCGAAAAAGTCTCGGATATAATTGTTATCATAACAACCACCTAAACACGGGCCAGTACAAGCCAGTGAAAGCGACTTGTAAAACGTGTCCTCCACTAGAACACTATGCTTTCTTAGCCATGCCGTGTGACAGCTATAGGCTGCGATTATAGCTGGATATTCCACACAACCTATGCTTATTTGTATTGATTTGATCGTAAAGTGTCCAATATCAATAAACATGACCTTGGTTCTTGTTATAGTTAAACCATATATTAACTAATAAAAATTATGAAAGTTTTTTTTTAATTTACTTTTTTTAAACTATTTCTAATCTATTGCGATTAACCACGTATACTAGGATGTCACTTAGACAAATTTATATAACATCAACCCTATGTATTACATTCATTGAGTTCCAACATAAATAATTAGATTTTTATTGCCCACTTTAATTCATTTGAAAAACATGTAATGTTATAATTTATTTTTCAAGCCCATTTTGCTCAAGCAGTTATAAAATTAATAAAAATGAAAAACCAAAACTAAAAAACTTGACCATAGTGTCATGAGTATGGGCTCGCCCTTAAAGTTCATAATTTTAAAACTAATATTTATATGCATCACTTTAGATTTCATTATATACTAAATTTAACCCATGCAAGTTGTCTTTTTAAAAACGTTAACGAACGTGTATTTGTGCAATTGTTTGTAAATTCAATTAATATATGATGACATGTTCTTAAAACTTGCAATGGTACTTATGTGATGCACGTGAGATGAGAATCAAATTGACTTTATTAAGTGTTCGATTACTATGGTAAGTCTCTTATTTAAAGATATCTTAAATAAAAAGTGATATCTTATTTTGAATTTTATTAAAATGAAGATGATAAAAAATAATGGGTATGTTGCCACTAAAAATGGATGATGATAGCTATAAAGGGGATGCATGTCGTAAAAAGAGGTGATAATAATTAAATGAACAGATTCGAATAGGGTAATACATATTTACAATATCATAAACATTCTTATATAACTTATTATCATTATTACTATTAGTGGACTTTGATTATTAATTAAATTTGTAAATTTACTTTTTACTTATTGTATAAATTTACAATGGTCTCCATGAGCACAACTCTTATAACAAGAACTTACTTTTTTAATTTTTATTTTTTTTCATATTAATGCTATAAATTACAATTTTCAATCAGAAATTCAAATAAAAAAATACGGTTTAATTATAAATCATAATATCAATTCATCTTTTACCTTTTAAAGTTTAACATAAAATATTCATATCATTTTAATTAAGTTATGACAAAAAACACATTTAGGACTCATTTAACAAATAAATTGGTTAAAGAGTCAACCAAAAATTTCCCATCTGGCCCTAGATATGACCATGTTTACCTAAACTTGTTTATGGATTTACGTTGAAACAAACCCCAACACAATTATAATATTCAAGTTTATAATTTCATGTTAAATCATTGTTATATATAAGTCATGAATAATAATTACCGAGGATGCTAATGAGGTCAAGGCCATCTTTTTCTTAAGGCATAACTTTTCACATAGCTAACTTAGTCATTGAACACCCCAAAAGGTATACAACAGAATTTATTAAAGTTAGATGACCTTCGATTAAGGGAAACCGCATCATTCGATCTCATAAGCCTTGTTGTTTTGATATTGTTTGGTGGTGACTTAACAATCTAATGATTCGCCAAGAGGCGAATGTGAACAAAAAGCTTGAAAGCAGTACTCTAGGGTTTTCAATGATCTGTGTTTTTTTTTTCGAGTTGGAGAAGTTGTTGTTTGTGGAAGGAACAAAAGAAGACAACAAGATTGATGGAAACTTTTAGAGCAAACTTCATGATGATACATATGATGAAGAAAAACAAAGGGAAGAAAACTCATGAACTTTTGTTTTTCCTTTCACATCTATTATGTACAATATAAAAATCTATTATTGAAACCAACACTACAATAAGTGTAAGTTTAGTTATATTAAAATGTAATAGTAAATAATAATAGTGACAGTAACAACTATGGATTCATAAAGTATTTATAAATGAATCAATTTTCAAATTTATTAAAATATAGAGAGGCATGCATGAATATGGCAAGTCTTAAATACATTGTTTATCAAGTCGTTTCTTTCATAATTATATTCCAATAAAGTTGCACAACTGAATATGGATTCCTTGACGTAAAGCCAGTATTTTGTCTTGTTGGCCATTATTTTAATATTAGTTGGCTTTCAAGTTTCAATATTCATCAATCTATGTGAGATGTGACATTATAATAATAATAATAATATTTATAACAATTATAGTCTTCGAGATATATTTAATACTCAAGTTCCAACAATAATATTCTAAAGGTCATATAGTTCTATATATTTTTATTTGAAGATAATATATTATTTAATTGTTTTAGAAAATATATAGATTTTTGCTTACTAATATTTAATTCCAATTTACCTTATATGTATAAAGTTTTTTAGTTAATTTTATATAGGATATTTTTATGCATTTATTATGTTTCAACTTTGAAGAGATCATGCTTGACGCCTCATTCTTTCACGGGGTTTATTATTTGCTAGTTAACACCTCTTTATTAATTTTGTATTCAACACATGCATTTATATAAGCTTTCAGACTCAAACTACTAATAATAAGAGTAAAACTGACTCAGCTTATAATTCCTATCTCGATCAGTTCGTATCTACTTGAGCTAGCTTGTGTCTCGGGGCATTAACTTATTATTTTTCTTATTTCAGTTATTTTATATGTTTTGATTTATATAATTCGCCTTAACAATAGTATCAAATTACATAGTTATAAATATATAACACAGTATCAAAACTACTATTATATAAAATGTAATATGAGAATTCAAGGATTTAATGAGAGAATGGGTTACCTTACATTTTTATTATTCGTGTCAATCGTCGAGCGAGTTATCTTGAGCTCATACTCAGCTCATGATTATATATTAGACAACTAGCTCGTAAATTAAGTTGAGCTTTTAACGAGTTAGCTACAAGCTCGTTTTAAATTGTCCTATCTTACATGTATGAAATTTAAGCTTTTTAACAGTTAATTTCTTTTGTACATAACGTGTATAATTCGAGTCTCAAAATATTACTCCTTTTGTGTTGATTATTGTAAATTATTGAAGTATTTAGATGAAAAATTAACTTATAAAACTAATTAGATTAAATATGATGTTATCATTCTACGAATTTATTCACTCCATTATTGTGGCACTATGAATTAAGGCAGTCAAACCGCTGGCTCGTTGACAATTTATATAGATTCTTGAGGAACATGTAAAGTTTAAGATTTGATTAAATTAATGTCGAGTCAACATTTAAGGATTGTGTATATTACAAGACTACACGGTATATACACTGTATTGCTGCTCAACTTGATGATATGAGGTGAACGCGGTGAACACCGCGACGCCCTCTAAATCTCTCGTCGTGACGATGTCGTGTGTGGGCATTACCCACACGACTCCTCGCCCAACTTGAAACTGAATAAATAAATAAACTTTGGCTTTCTGTAAAATTATATTTTATTTTCTTTTATAAATAACTCATACTTATATTATTTTCTACATCAAAAAATTCATATTCTCTCAACTGTATTCTTATACGCTCTCATGGATCCAAACCAACCCCAAACCGAAGGCTATACCCTGCAATCCAAATCAATGTATATACGACTCTAACAAATACATGATTCATAACCATGGGCTGAATCGCAACCGCTACCCAAATCGCAACCTTTTCCCAATTCACAAGCAATACTCGAAACCCTAGAAGGACTATCACGAGTTAGGAAACAAATGAAGACGGACTATCAATGTAGGAGGATGCTTTAGAAAATGTTGGTGATTGAATTCGATAAATAAACTCCACGTCTACAGAAATTAAAGGCCCAAAATAAGGTTGATAAAAATCAAAGACGTGGTGAGACGGGAGGAAGAAACAGAGAAGAGGGAGGATTTAAACAAATTAACGACTAAAACCTACAATCTCACATACAAGTACAATGAACGTGTCCACAACCTGTACGAAAATTAGGTTCTTTTTATATAAAATAAATAATAATGATAGTCTCATTATTCGTGTGGTAAACATATGGTACGAACTCGAGGCAAAACAAATTACAACATCCCTTAACCCTAAAAATGATTCAAACAAGTGTTTTTAGCGAGTAGAGTCTTCGGCTTCATTTCTGGCTTCAACACTTGAACAGACTGACACATGAGCATTGGTTGAGGCTTTAAGTTCAACACAAGTCCCTTAAACTAGAATTTAGATCTTCAGAAATGAACGTGTTTGTCTTCCAAAATACAACAAATCGAAACAACGTGTAGTGTCGAACGACTCTTACATCCAAGATTGCACACAATCCCATCTTTATCAATAATATTTTGAGATTCATAATCCAATTCATTATTGATATTTTGTATAATTGTATTAACATTGACAGATTCTCACTATATAAATATATAATGTTAGTATAATTTAAAACTTTTTTAAAACTGAAGTAAAATGTCGTATGATGTTAAAATAGAGGTAAAACGTGTAAATACATGATTTTGTAACATCTTATTATATCGGGTTGATATAATTTTTGTAATAGTGCAGCGGGTTGTTTCATGTTATAAAATCAAGAAAAAAGTCAAATTTTGTGACGATGGAAATTGAATTATTTTTAACTCTTTGTTAGAACGACTTTTGAAAATTCTAGATTCTAGTCGGCAATTAACACATACCCATGCCCACGTGTTATTCTTTTTTCTTTTTTTTTATACTAGTGATGTTTTTTCAGGAGTATTGTGATACGAATAGAAATATTCAATTACTAGATACTACATTTTAAAAACATAGTGAAGTTTTGAAAAGGCATCTGCGTGTTTGTTTATTTGACAATTAGAGGTGTTCAGTATCCGGTTTCAAACCGATTAAATTGAAAAGTGAATCAAAACCATGAAAAACCAAACTAAATTACATATTCGGTTTTTGCAGGTTATGTTTTAAATTGAAAACGAATTTGGATGCCGGTAATCGAATCTAGAATACTCAATTTGGTAAAATCAAAGAACCTGAATTACATGTATTTGCTATGGATTTTTCTATTTGTATAACTCATTAAACATTTAGTCCATTATAAAATTTAGGAAACCATAACTAGGAACCCAAAATCCAAACCGATGAACACTTGTTAAAAACTTGGTTTCTAGGTATGAACTTGAGACCGAACCGAAACGGAGTTTGAGTTTCAGTTTAGCTTTGCCAACTTTGAACTCTATTTGATCGGTTTTCGATTTCATTCGAAAAAATGTAAAACCAAGGAAACCAAAACACGAATTGATTGTACACCTCTGTCTACAAGAAACAGGTAAAAATAAGCAGAATACCAAACCTTTGTAAGTGACGGTTAAACTTAACTGTATTTTCAGTATGTTTAAAAAGTTTAATTTTCATTGTACAGTGAATATTATCTAGTATATTCTTAACACCTTCTCATATCCTACATTATTGATAATTTGATACAATTTCTTTTCTCTAGTTTTGGAATTTTGTTTTTGAATTATATAGAGTTGTTACAAATGTTAACACATAATTGATCATTTTATACATTAAAGATGACCATATATGCCAAAATAAGCTTGAATTAGGACAAACAATGCGTTGATAGCAATTTTTTGATTGTTAACATCTAGAAAAAGTTAACTTTATATAGCGTAAATTGTTTCCGCTGACACAACAAGATTGTCGGATATATTTTCTTGTGGTATTTATTGTTTCTACTTCTTTCTCTAGAAAGAACATGGTAGATAAGGATTTTTTTGGATTTAGGGGAAAAACAACAAATCTAGACAACTTTAGAAAGGTAATATACGTCTATAATCATAGACATAAAAATATACATCTATAGTAGTACAAATATTTGAATATGTAGACGTAGGGTACTCGAAAACTCGGATCCAAGAATCATGGATAGGACTCGACCTGCAATAAAGGGAAAAAAGGCACGGACATGTGTCATGCATCCAAGAAATTATAATTTTTACCAATACAGTTGATGTAACACACTCGATTGCATGAGGGGTAGGACCCAATTACGTAACAAACTCTTTTGAGACAACTCACATAATCATACATGATCAATTATACATACATCATGCAAGACTATGATTCTATAAATACAAGGTAAGGAGGTTTGATCCCCATGCATAAATACTCCTTAAACTCTCTTTTTCTCTAACCCTTTACTTTATCTCATTTTTTAGAACTCATACTTATTCTCACGCCGTAGGATTGTTACAGGGAGATTTATTTTTCTATGATGCTTTAATTGATGTTGTTTGTTTGATTGTGCATAGGTTGAGAGTGAAAGAGATTGATCTAGTCGATCTGAGTACTATCGGAGCAACCTTGATCCGCCAGGACTTGCATTAATGGGCAAGTGTTATAAACATGTTTAAACAAGTTATAAACATGTTAATTGGTCATAAATGGATTGGGATTTAATGGGCAAGTGCTAAGTTCTAAATTCTTTATGGGGAAAATAAACATCTGACCGACCCATTTTGCCTAAATAAACATTTAACTTTTAGATTGGTTCTATCCATTTTCAACTAATAATACAGTGCCAAAGCCTCGCTTGTCGACTAAGCTGACTACACTCTCGCCGACTCAATCATTAGCATGGTTCCATCTGAAAGTAAATGACACAATAACAGGCTTTACAAAAGCCAGGTTATGAAAGGTCAACTACGGGCTAGCGTGAGAGGACGACTATGGGCTGGCCTAGTGGCTCACCCGTAAGCTCTAGTTAAGCCAGGACACGTGTCGTTCCATGTCTAATTTCATATGGGACCAACCAATAATTAAGCCAGGTAGGAAGCGGTAATTTTAGCAAAAATTGAGGTATTTAGCAAGGAGAAGTTAAACTCAGCCACACAAATAATGATGAAATACTATGAGTTCACGAAAACAAACTGTCAAATGAATACCAGTGTAAAGACCGACTAAATTTTAACCGTCGGCCAAGATTTAACCCCCTTTAGCCGGCGGCTCACATTTAGGTGCTGTTTGTTTTTTCTGCAGGAAAACGTCTGCAATCTGCGGACCACATCTGCAGACATCTGCAGCAGAAGAGGTGGACCAAATGTCTGCAGTCTGCAAGAAAAAGACTTTTTGATTTTTTAACATCTGCAGAATGCTGAAATATTCTGTAATTAAACTAAATCTATTTTTAAACTTTAAAAATAACTAAGACATTAATATATAAATAAAAGTCATACTAAAACAAATTATATTTCACTCGGGTTATTTTCAAACTAATTTTACGTCGAAACATATGTATACAATTAAATAAAACGTATTATATTTAACTCGACGTAATTTCCCAAAAAATAAACAAATTTTTACAAACAATAAAAAACAAAAATAAAATTTTCACTGTTGAATTCCATCATGCATTAATATATATGTAATTATTGAACCACAATGTAATTTTCTGTATGAACTAAATTGAATACTAACAAGAATAAAATTATTAGGGAGTTTTTATACAAATAATTTTTATTTCCAAAAGTCGAAAACAAAACAAAATAAAAGGTAAAGTGGGGGTTGATAGGGTGTGGGTAGGGTCCACAGCAGGTGGAACGGATATTGATATGTCGGGCAGGAGAGGGTGGCTGGAGGGAGGCGGCGGCGGTTGGAGGGAGCCGGTGGGAGGAAGGTCTCGTGGAGAGAGGAGAGGAGGATGAGGATGGTGGTTGGTTGTGTTTTGTGTTTTGTGATTAAGGCTCAAAAAGGTTTTTGTGAAGGGAGAAGAGGTTTGATGAAATGTCTTCCCGCCTGAAGACACTAGTCCATGTCTGCACCAAGAAGACCTTGCGCAGACCTTTTTTAATGAAACGTCTTCCGAAAAACAAACAGTCTGTGCACTCAAAACATCTTCCCGCGTCTGCGTGCGCGCAGATGAAGAGGTGGGGAAGAGGTTTTCTTAAAAAACAAACACCACCTTAGCCCCCTTATAGTTGTGGGATAAGATTTTGCCCGCACTTTAAGTCGTCCGCTATTGGTTGAAAGTAAATAAAAAATATACTAAAAGTCAATGGCTCAATTTGAGTCTATTTTGTTCATTTTTCTTTTTATAACTCACAACTTTTTATTAACATACGCTAGATCTAAAACAATAAGTATGGACCTTTGTTTTTTTTTTTTTTTTTTTGTTTTCTTAACATGGGCTTCATTTCAGTGAGCATAGGCCCAACTTATAGTCACTAACTCGGTAACTCAGTGAGTCGATGCAGTAAACCAAATTAGGGGCTCACTGGCTCACCTACGGTTGAGCTGCCGTCGTGTCGCTACCAAAGGTCCGCCGTGACGCGGCGGAGCACCGTACTCGTGTAGTCCGTTATTATTCTCACAAGCAGAAATGTGGCGGAGCATCGTTTTTCCGGTAAACTCTGTTAGAATTTCGACTTGATATTATGATTAACAGTCTCCAATCATTCGAAACAATGTTACATTCAGTTTAATGCCATACAAAGCGGTAGAAAGTAGATAATCACAAAATCACGATGTGTTTTTGTCTAATCAAGTAGTGATTAGGTCGAAATGATGTTTTATGTTTGATGAATAATGAATCTATCGTTACGAGTGATAGCTTGTTGATTGCAGGAAAATGAGAATTCTGATCAGAGTATATCAGGTATTGTAATTAGCTATGAAACTAGTGGATTTGTGGTTTACTGTAAGCAGATTTACTCTCTGTGATTTGTTAACTACTGAAGTACTGAGAAGTTGTTTTTTAATGAAAATTTGAATTTGGAATTGTTGTTTGCTTGAAGAGGATGATGATTTGGATGAAGATTTGCTAGAGGACCACGTATCATTGGGTAATCCAGCTGAAAAAAAGGTTAATATTCTTCTGTATGTGATTATATGTTCATATTGGTTGATATTGCTTGAAGAGGATGACGATCTGGGTTGTAGGTTTAACTGTTTTAAACACATATGGTGTGATTTTAGAGAATACAAGATAGGTTAATGTTATGACTAAGCCTGTATGAAGATAGGATGTCTTCATGTTGAGTTATATGAAGATCCTTATGGATTCATATTTGAAATTGCATTTGGTTAACTAGAACTCTCCTTGAAAGATATACAAAACCATACATGTAAATTCCATGGTTTGGTACAATCATGGAAA
This sequence comes from Flaveria ramosissima, assembly GCA_025215565.1. Lineage (NCBI taxonomy): Eukaryota > Viridiplantae > Streptophyta > Magnoliopsida > Asterales > Asteraceae > Flaveria > Flaveria ramosissima. The sequence goes on from CM046045.1 coordinate 26,794,724, forward strand.
TCTTTGAGTCGTTTGAGATTCTACTTCTATGATTCGACTGCATATTAGTTTGTTATACATTATCACCCATGATTGCCAAAAATGTCAACAGTTTATGGTCATGCATACCCACATGTTTGAGCTTTATCTCATCTTGCATTGTAAAGGGGAAAGAAGTCTGTTTCTTCATATAACCGTCTGTGTGACAATGGTGCGACGGTGCGTAATTATTTTGTCATATGAGCTCATTATATGTGCTATTGGACAGGGTGAAGTACAAATTCTTTCTCAACTTGATAGGCTTAGAGGTACTGTTTATTCAATCTTTATTTCACTCTTCATTGCAATTTTTATAAATGGTCACTTGAAATTATCCATTAAATGTGCTTCAAAGTACTATGTTGTGTTTTGGTGCAGATGCTAATGAAGTCGTTCATGAAAGAAATCAATCTAGTTTACTTCAGAAGGTATGTCTGCCAAAAATAGATTAGCATTTCCTAGTGTAGTTATAAGATCAGCTTCTAAACAGATCTAGTATGCAATTTGGCACATTAAAGGAGCAGATTGAATCAATGAAGGAAAAATAAGTTTTTTGGACTATAGAACATTATTATAGTCTCTTGAAGTGGGACAATAGTGGTTTAGTGAATTTTCAATTGACATTTGTGGAATTGCTACAACTTTGTATTTAATTAGAGCTGATAGTTTTGACCCATTTACTTAGAACGGGTCCTTTCGAATATGTATTTATCTAAAAGGAAATCGGCTGAATGGGTTGAAAGGCTCGTAATGCCTTTTTGTTTTGTGTATATGACTTACTAAAAAGCTTTATTCGAAATGATGGATTATATTGTTTTAAGATATTTTTTGTAATCACATCTAACTTGCAAACCATTTATGACGTTTAAACAAAAAGTGTTTTAGCCTTTTAGGTCAACCCGAAGTCCCGAACCCATTTTGACATGTTATCCACCCTGGACAATTTTCCACCTCTATTGTTACCTAGTTTCATTGTGTACAAAAAGGTTTTCATCTCTCACAATCTCACCTCTTTGTAACCAGAGACAAATCGATACCTGTGTTGAAGATGATGTTGAATTCCCAAATTTTGCCAACATGGATGAAATTGCATACACCTCAGGGAAAGCTTCTGCATATGACTCGGATGAAGAAATTCTCTCTAAAAATAAGGTAAACCATTAATGTGGCTTTTGATCTGAAGTGAGGAAGCATGATGGGTATGGTTTTGAATTTTTATAGCATAGTAAATGGGCATGGATTTCTAAACCAAAACTTTTTAGGGTGGGTATGGAAGATTCCCAATTTCATTGGTATCAACCCCCATATCTTTTAAGCAAACATATCCAGAGACTTTCGAATCCTTACACCCAAACTAAACACCCCTGAAAGTGTTAACTTTGTGATTTTAAGGTTACAGGGAATGGCATGCAATTGAGTAAATGCTTCACTTCCGAGGCTGATAACCACCAGAAAATGAATCCTTTTAGTTCTGAAGAAAATAGAAAAGGAGTTTGCACTTGGCTTGCAGAAAATGCAGAAGCAGATGCATTAGTTACTTTAAATGATAACTCTGATTGTGCTTCATTTCATTCTTTATCTTCCAAACTAAAGAAGTCAATGAAAGGTAATTGCGTAAATGAATGATTCATATCTATGGATGTGTGTATCTTGTTTCATCGGTACTTGAGGTGGCAATTTTAAACCATATACTTATGAACGAATTGATTTGGGTTGCGCCTTTTCTCAAACCGCTGTGGGCTAATTACTAATAATCTTTTTAGCTAAAAGGAGAACATGTCAAATGTGGGATCTGTTCCAATTTGATTTCTATCCAATCTGCATAACATGCCATCTTTGCCTCCTGACAAACTCCTTTCTTTTTCTGTTTCTTATTTTCCTGATCGAGCATCAGGAGGATAAAAGCTAGTCCACTTATTGATGTTGGAAAAATTCCCTTCAATCTGAAGATAATTGCATCCCATTGCTAAAAGTTAATTACAATATCTTGTAATTCTTAACATTTGCTTCCAGGTGGCCAAGGCAAATCTAAACATAAGTTTTCTATTCGGACACAGACACACAATGACAATTTATTTAAAGATTCAAGTCATGCATTTGAAAGCCACAAATCAAATGAGGTCTGTCCATCATCTGATGTTACTGAATCTAATATTATACAAAAATCAAGTAGTCATCCCAATTTCCTGAAGTTTTCCAGGGAAAAGAGATGGATGGGGTGACAAATTATATGATGCCAGCTGGATTTCCAGTTACACATACTCATTCCACGACTTCAATGGCAGAGCTCCTTTTACGGGTTCAAGATGAGCATGATCTGCCAGAAGGAAGTACTTTGAATGTAGCTCATGTAAGCATATATTATTTAATTACTCTTTAGCTTTACAAAGAGATGTCAATTTCGACCCGTATATATATGAACAGGTCGGTTTGAGTTATGTTTTTATCTCAAACGGGATAAATAATTAATTTGCTAAAAACGGATCAAATGTGTCAAATGGTTTGATAGTCGTGTTTTTTTATTGCATACAACCCCTTAAATTTTTTTTATTCATAAGTTTGTATAATTATTGTAAAATTTGTTTTAGAAATAATAGTTAACCTAGTAACTATTTTAAAAAATTATTGAATCTGAACTTTACTAAAAATTTGCCGTTTTCAAGCTGAACCCATTTTCTCCGTTACCTGACCCATCCTCCTCACCCATTTGGCTACCTGTAACTATATATATGACACTTGTATATGATACCTTATCTCCTGCAGGGCAATAAAACAGAAGGCCAGTCATTATCAATGGTTCATAGTGACATAGATGATGATCCCGATTGTTTGGGCAGTGATTCATCAGAAGAAAACGAGGTTTGTAAGTTTATGCTGCTTCACCATTTTAGTTTCTTAAGAGGTGGAAATTTTACCCCATGAACTTACTAAACGGTCGATCTAGGCTGTGTTTTTTCAAACAGGCCAGTTAAAAATAAATAGCTAACAGAGGAATGGTCAGAAATGCCTACAATTTTGTAGATCCTTTTCTCTTTTAGATTTAGATTATTATGCTACTCGTTTATATAATATAAAATTAAATTCTACATAAAATGTGACAGAGGTAAACTCAACCACATCTAACATGTTTCCACTCATACTAATTTGAAAAATGGTCTGTTTTGACGTGTTACCAAACCAGCCCATTTTGCCATCTCTAGTTGTTTTCATCACAACAGTTTACCATCCAGTGGATTGTTAATGTTTTGCTTTGCTACTAGTATAACCATCAAATTCAAGAGCTTAGCATGCCAGAATCCAAACAGAAGACTATAGTTGATCAGTTTCATGAAGCCTTAGGAGCTGCTTCTACAAATGAAGATGGGCCGATGTATGCAGTTCCTCAACACACAGGGTGGGTTATTTTAATTTGAAGTCCTGTTGTGTTGAACTTTTCTATTGTTATACGGTATTAATTAATAAATTGTGCTTTTCGTACAATGCCAAAATTTTAGTTTTGGTTTATTTGGAAAGTTGCAGCGAGTAATGCAGAGTGAGAAGGAAAAGGATTCAATCTTTTTGAACAAGTTACAAAAAGAAGGTACTTTAAAGCATACAACCTTATTACATTGAGATTAAAAAAAGATTGTGCACAAAATTTAAGTAGCAAACATACTCTTTTACTTGGTATGTGACATTCAATGATCAAAATCAGGTCATCATTTTTTGTTGCAGCAGATATGAAATTGATTTTTGTTTAAATAATCAGTTGTTTATCCATGCATTTGGAAAGTGATAAACTTGGGTTCTTTTTTATATCAGATGAAGCAAGTTGTTTGGATGTGAAGATACTGTCAAAGACTCTTGAAGGAAAGCTGACTGTTTGTTTATGCTCTACCATCAAAAGTGATGAGGTCTGTTAAACTGACTTTGATATATGCATGTAGCAAGATTTACTGGTTGGTCATGTAGTAACGATTGAACGTGTTTGGGTTCAACGGGTCATTTTACAACTTTTGAAACTGGATGGCTCGGGTTGTCTTTGAAACACGTTAACTAATGTGTTAATTATGATTAATAAGACAACATTGAGTAGAGGTTGGATTGACCCGGAAATTTTTTCCTAACTATTTAATGTGTTGAATATGATTATATTATCCTATAAATATATGATATTCATCTAATATATTTTTATAAAGCAGTTTATAAGGTTGTATGCGGTTGAACTGCACTACCTGTAGTCCTGTACAGCTCGACCTGTTTCTTTTGAGCTAATTTTCTTAATTTCACTCATTTAACCTGTTACAAATAATATATATCCCAAATCAACTCATCACCCATATTTCGTCTGATCAAATAATTATTGTGTGTTCTGCAGAGTTCAACAAGTAGAGATGACACTCTAAACATTATAGAAAGGAAGAATACGACGATCATCTTTAACTCAAGAATATGTTGTGATGTAGAGCTTGATGTTGGAGCGCTGGTTCGAATTCACCCTCCCTGGTATGTTCAGTTGGAAAATAAGTTGAAAGGGGTTGGGTCGGTTTAGTTTTACCCACTAACACATTGTTTTCCATATGTTCAATTCCGTTTAGAGAACAATAAATTAGCAAAGTACTATTACAGGCCAATTAGTTTTCATTTATTGTTTTCAAAACGAAATTGAACAAATGGAAGACTTTCAACCCATCAAATGTACAAGACAACCCAACTCGACCCATTCATAAATAAACGGGTTGAAATTGTCACCTCTACTAAATCAATAATACCTTATGTATGTAGTTCGAGTTCTTTCATAACTTTGGTTTTTAATAAATATTTTTCGCTTAATTTTTCTTCAGGAAAGAAGTAAACATAAAGGGGAACGATAAGAGCACGATTTTATCTACCTATTTTTCAGATTTGAGCAACACACGGTACAAGTAGAATTAGTTATTATGTTATTGTTGTATTCCTAGTCTTCTTTAGAATCAGAGTTTGATTGAGAGGCTACTAATTCTTAATCAAAAATTAAATTTGTACACCGAAGCCTACTATAAGTCGTATAAACGTATGCAGTTGATAAATGGGTGAAACGGGTCATGTTAAAAAGGGGTCTCGTTGACACACATACTTAGGAAGCAAGATAAGAGTCACATTTTTTTATTTTACTGGAACAAGATACAAGTCATAAAATGAACATAAAACAAGGTACAAGTCAGAGATGCATCATATAGATGACAAGGTACAAGTCAGAGATGCAGCTTAAATGGAGTGAAGCCAAAGCAACTTGATTCCTTTTTTTGTTACGTGTACTCCAATTAGCGAATATTATTTCTACACGAAAAGTTTGCTTTGATCCCTCTTCTCTTTTCTAGCTCAACTTTTGCCCCTTACATTTTCATTGTACTAGTCGAGTGCGGTTACTATCGGGGATGAAATTTTTATTACTACTATTCGTTGTTACATGGTTGGTATTAGTACCCTATGATTTTAATATATTTCGGTATGATTAATATGGGTACTGATCGTTACTGAACTGAAAATATCCATATGGAATTCCGGCTGCTTTTTCACCCACTACAAGTATTGATATTTTTCCGCTCAGTACTGATCTTGTCTTCAGTTTCTACTTTTGTACCAGTATTGGCGAATATTTGGGAATATCGTTTTTGTAATACATTTCCATAATGTGGTCCAAATTCGTATATGAACTTTTAATAATACAGGATCGTATTTTTATTTTTTCAAAACATCAAAACATCGTATTTGCTTGTTTGTTCTAAATTTTTGCCTCTTATATTATAAAATCAATTACGTTTAATAATTTAGTTCATTAGTAAACAAATAGATAAACAACAATATTAATATTACTCATTTTATCATACACAATAAAATAAATTACTCATCCTAGTTTATATCGTTATGACATTATGTAAACGAACATCAACTAAATAATGTCCATCTTTAGCAAGTATCATTGGATCCAAGCAACCTCTCTTATATTCACTTGTTTTGAATTATATAACAACCTTGATTAGATTTGTGAATCTAAATGAGCTTTTGCTTACATAGATATAATAATATTTATACTTTCGGTTTAGAAAAACTTCTATTCTATATCTATTAACCAACTATACTTGTATTTTTAATGAAATTTAAACTTTTGATTTTATAGCCTATTGATAATGATTGTCCACACAAAAATAGTGTGAGACTATGAGTTTACATGATTAAAAATGCAAGTTTATAAGAAGGTTAGAAGGAAAAAAAATATTTATAGTATAGTGTCCATAATAAATATTAATACATACACACTTATAAAAGTAATATATGTATACTATAATAATGTATTGTATAATAATACTTAAATAATGAATGAGTGAAGTTGGAGCCAAGCTCAAGTTTAAACTTACTCCAAGTCATGTTTAAATTGTTTTAAGTTAAACAAGTTGAGTTGTTTGTGCTCATGCTCAACTTGATTCATTTACATCGTCATGTTTTATCAAGCCTATTTCTATCACAGGTGCATTTAGGCGCCCTTAGTCTAGGTGGCACCTATGTGTGGGACATGCAATACTGGAGCACTCACAATCCGTTGGCCCCACACACAACCAAGGGTGAGGAGGAACGAGTGTTTTCCGGACCCCAATCATTTATTCTGTTTCTTTTTTTTTCACACAATCTAATATTTAATAGGTATAGTGTGAGTTGTATATGAGAATGATGAGTACGATAGTAAATAAATTTGAAAAAAAGTTATAAAAAAACTTATGTAACATGCTTACTAGACCTGCATGCGAGAAGAATAAATTGTAACATTACGGACAATCTGTATATAACTTAAAAGGCGTATTTGTAATTACGTAAATATACGAGGTACCAAATGGTAATATCCAACAAATTCATCAAATACAAAACTTGAGATGTGGATAAAGTCTTCCTACACTTCCGATCATCAATTATGGCAACCGTCTCATCGTTCTCCTCTCCCTCATGGCCAAACCCTAACCCTAACCCTAACCACCACTCCGACGACCACTCCGCCGTCGCCACCGCCACCGCCGACGCCGGCGACGACCTCGCATCACTCCTCTCGCCGGTCAGAATCACCTCCGATCAGCAACCACAAGCTCAATACAATCACGAACACACCGGCGATAACGTTAGAGATTGGCTCAACCAGTTTCTTCCAGATAACGAAGATGTTCACGATGCCACCAAATCGGATCCGGATCCGGATCCGGCTCCGGCGACTGCACCGGTTTACGAAGGTACCGTAACACCTACTCCTCAGATTAATCCACCTGATTTCAACGAACGTGTGTCGCCTCCGGGGCCTGTTACGCTCCTCCACGTTTCGTTTAATCAGGATCACGGTTGTTTCGCTTGTGGAATCAATCATGGATTTAGAATCTATAACTGTGATCCGTTTCGCGAGATTTTCCGGCGAGATTTTGAGAACGGAGGTGGCGTTGGGACGGTGGAGATGCTATTTCGTTGTAATATACTTGCGTTGGTTGGAGGAGGTACGGAACCGCAGTATCCTCCGAATAAGGTTATGATTTGGGACGATCATAAGAGCCGGTGTATCGGCGAGCTGTCGTTTCGGTCTGAGGTGCGTGGAGTTCGGTTGAGGCGCGATCGGATTGTTGTTGTGTTGGAGCAGAAGATATTGGTGTATAATTTTGTGGATTTGAAGCTGTTGCATCAGATTGAGACGTTTGTGAATCCGAAGGGGCTGTGTGAGGTTTCGCAGGGGTCGAGTAATTTTGTTCTGGTGTGTCCGGGTTTGCAGAAAGGGCAGATTAGGGTGGAGCATTATGCGTCGAAGAAGACGAAGTTTATTCTGGCTCATGACTCGAGGATTGCTTGTTTTACACTGGCGCAGGATGGGCATATTATTGCTACAGCCAGCAGCAAGGGGACTCTGATTCGGATTTTCGATACTCATGATGGGACTCTGTTGCAGGAGGTACACTTTGATTTTACTATATGTTTGGATTATGAATCAGAATTGGTATTGTGGTAGAAACTTTGTCAATAATAATGTTTGATTCGGTTATGCAATTTGATATGCGAGTGTTATATGTTGGCATCATTACATACAATTGTTATGGACCGAGCTATTGTAAGGTATGAGACTTGTTACCACATCGGTTGTACGGGCAACTTATGAGGGTTTATACTTTATATACCAAATAGGCTCCCTCACCCATCAGACTAGTCTTTTGCGTTGAGTTCTCTTGTTTGGTCTGTAATAACAATATATGGATTGCAGTCTTGTTTTACAAACGATTTTGGAGAAAGTTTTGATTGGGAATTGTATTTGTGGTTACAATGTTACATGTTTAGGAAATGGAAACCCGAAAAAAAAACTATGAATTTTGGTAAAAGTTAAATAAAAACTACATTGCTCATGTGTGCTGCAATGAATGGTTGTAGAAAATAAGCTATGAAGAAAGTTGACATGTGGAAATAGGTTACCTAGGGGATGACAATTTTCTTTTAGTTTCATTAATGACCTATAGTTTAAATTTGCATAGCAGTTAAATTAGCATATTATACAGAAAGCATGCAGCATTATTTTTATTTCGTTTTTGTATAAGCTAAAAGCAGTTGATAATTGGTTTAGGTAAGAAGGGGGGCAGATAGAGCAGAAATATATAGCCTAGCATTTTCATCAGATATCCAGTGGCTAGCAGTCTCAAGCGACAAGGGCACTGTTCATGTTTTTAACCTCAAGTCTAGTCATGGAAACCAAGGCATTGCTAAGGCTACTGAATCGTCTGAACAAAAAACGCATGTTACCTCATCAAGCTCATCTCTCTCTTTCATTAAAGGTACAGTGATTTTATGGGCTAGGGATTGGCAGTTCCTTTTGGGTCAGGGTTTGCAGGTTTGGGTTGGAGTTTGCCGATTTGGGTTGGCGGGTTCGTATAACACAAACTGAACGTGACATGGGCATGTTACAAAATGCCAACAAGGCAACCAAAAGACGACTCATGTAACCCAATAAATAAACAAGTTAAATGGGATAGCGGGTCTAAGTTGTTATAAAATAAAACAAATAAAAAGGCTTAAAAACAGGTTGGGGGTTGAATTGCTTAACTTCATTAATATTTTCTGAATTCTAAATTTGAACAGATTGGCAATTTGGTGGGTTGAAACCGGATAGTCACATCAACCTATATATGATTTGGAAACATTAGGCCCAGTCCTAACTAGTTTATTGATTTCATGTTGGGAGTTGTTGCCCCTGGGGCCCTAAGATAAACTGAATTCTTGTTCTTTGCTCAGTTGATTAGTTTTAAATATTGCAAAAGCTAAGGTCTAGTCCCCGTTTAATCGAAATATAAGTCTCTTTTTATCAGTTGATTAGTTTTAAATATTGCAAAAGCTCAGTTACCGTTGAAAATGTTAGTGACCCGATTACAGTTCAATTTTGACAAAATTTATCTTTTCATTAGCTATTTGATATCAAAGTTTTTAAAGATATTTAAGCTTTTGTGGCTTACAAAAGAAAAAACATTTCAGGAGTGTTGCCCAAGTACTTCAGCTCGGAGTGGTCAGTGGCCCAGTTTCGTTTGGTTGAAGGTTCACAATACATTGTTGCATTTGGTCACCAAAAGAATACAGTTGTTATTCTTGGCATGGATGGAAGGTAAGCTATTGAAGCTGCTTCTTTTATTTATTATTACATGTAAAGTTAGTTTTATTTGATCATTGTTCACTCCAGGAAAAAAAACAACATTAAGATTTTGATAATTAAACAAGTTTTCTAGTTTGACATTGTTTCTATTATGAAGCACTAAGAAACTTCTGATGACTACATTAAACTTAATGATAATTGTTTTTTGCTAAAGATAAAGGTTACTTAGTTTTCTCCGGTCTAATTTCTGTTTTGATTTTTTATCGATTATCTCTGCTTCTTGGTTTCTTTATGCTTTTTGTCTGCTTCTGCTTTGAGTTTGTCACTTCTTGGCCTTTGAATTTGAGGTTTTGTTAGTTATTGGCATGTATTTTACTGTCTGCATTTCCATGTGTAAAACCAACAAGAAACTACATAGTTATCAAAAGGGTAATTCTGTCATTTATCACAACTTACATTCCAATCCCAACCAAACTTGTGACTAATCTAACTTTTCATAATATCATATTTATCATTTGAAAACTCTAAAGATATCATATTTCTCATTCCATAGTAGACAAATTTAATCAGTTCTGGTTCACTGAATAAACGAATTAAAAAACAATGATATTTTTGAATCATTTCATGACATAAGTTTCTCTTCTTTTCTTCATAGAAACATTGTTTTATTTTACTCACTATGAAACATGCAAGGATGCTACTTTTAATATGCAAAGGGTACATAAGATGTTATTAAATATAGAAGGATATATACGAAGCTCCCTCTAAAAACGATAGCATTATTATTGGATACCAGAATTGATACAATCTTTTTTGTCTTGAAATGCAGTTTTTATAGATGCAAATTTGATCCTGTAACCGGTGGGGAGATGACGCAACTGGAATATCATAATTTCGTGAAGCCTGAAGACTCTTTCTAAAAGGAAGGAAAAAACATGAACAAAATGTATGTATGTTATATAATATTCATGATCTCCTGCATAAATGGTAAATAATTTTGTAAATATTCACTCAACAATTATAAGCTGCTTCCTGACTTAAAATATGGGCAATGCTTCTGAATCCAGTTCAGTGGCTGACCTATGATTCATTTTACTGGGGTCATTCTTCGAGTATGTGTGGGGCCGGGGTCATTCTTTGTTTATCACACATAAAAAAACGAGGATTGGATACTAGATAACACGAAAACACTGGTCATCCTTTGTACCCAACGCTTAGGTCCGTCCCTGGTTTTCTGAAAATCTAAGAATGTAGCTGATACTCCTAGGAATAGCTTCCCCGACGTACATCTTGTCTTTAAGGGGGGTGTTTGGCGTTGCGTTTTGCAGATGACTAGCTGATAATTTGTTTTCAAGTTGTAGATAAGTAGTATCAATTGTCGGGTGTAGTGATCTGGGAGTAGACTCTTTATCCCATATAATAAATGGTTTGCGCCCTGTCTAACCCTCCTTAGACCCAACTGTACGAGGAATATCTTTGTAAGGCATGTTTGTTTTTGTTGGGTCCAAAAAGTCTGATTTTGATCGGTTTTGACTTTCGAGATGGTTGTGACAAAATTCATTGAGATTATGTGTGGGGCTGGTGATTTTCGATATGTTTATGATACGATTAAACATGTTTAAAAAATATATTATGTAATTTTTTACATTTTAAAAATAATAAAAATTAGAATCTAGACAATTATTTCTAATTCTTGGTGTCTAAAAATTTTTAAAAAATGCTTGTGTTACTCGTGTTATCTTTAACCTGATAAACATGATAAAACTTGTTTTGTCAGCCCTAATTATGTGGTTATTTGGGAGTTTTTTTACATTGTAAAATACAAATCCTTAAATAACCAGAATCTAAGCAATTTGTTATCCCGTTGTGATATTCAAGCAACCCTTAGATATTGTTTTATAGGTTATGCTTGAATAGAGACAATTGCCTTGAGCCCTTGGCAATGGTTAAGATATTTGTTCACTTCGTATGTCTCGTATGCGTTGTACACTACAACTTGTGTTGTGATGTACAACATAACATCATATGATATGCTTTACGTGATAATATACTTGGTTAAAGCATACAAAATGAGATGCTTATGTACCCGTTAAGATCATAGGTACTTGCGGAATGCTAGTTTTTTGAATTTAGTGACATGAGTTTGTGACATCAAATATAAAATCTAACTGTTCATTGCAACAGTTGAAAAGTTAAATACTTTGATGGCTTAGAGATAAAAGATAATAAAGTTACACAATCTTTCTGATAGGGACATTAACACCTTTTGCCCATGCATGTAAAAGTTGCAACAATTGGTAGGTCCAACGTCTAGCATACCTCTTTTTGATATGAATCTTTTGTGGTGTTATATCCTTTAATGCACATTTGACTGTTTGTACTTTGGATTTTCTTATTATCGAAGGCGTATAGAATGCACATTGATGATATGATGACATCTTCAAGTGAGTAACTAATACATAGATTCTACATTTAGAGTTAAGAATGTATGTTTGTGAACATGAAATACCTTGTTAGCTAAGTGTGTTATGATTCGTGATTTCCGAAGATGAAAACGACTTGAGAGTGACCATGAAGATCGAAAAAAGGTTGTGGGTTGTAAGGCAACATGAATGAATAAAAGAAAATAATCGAGACACAATGATTTTACATGGTTTAGTAATCGACCTAAGTTCACATTCATGAAGATTGTTTATCGTGTATTTGACTTTAAAAAATGGGATATGCATTTGAAATGGATGTACGAGTTATTATATATATCATGAACGTCTTACTTTCACGGAAATAGATAGCTTCATGTATATTAGATGGATCCCCAACTTCGTATTTTACAATAAATTGCGCCATACATAGATAAATACTTATCCCTTTGAAATTTTATTGTGAGAATCGTGACAAAATCCATTTTGGTTTGGTTTAGAATAAGTTTATTACTTGATATATGCTCATCAAGTGAAAATATATGATTATGTGTAGTTTTGGAGTAAGAGCAAATGGGTGTGTGAATCATTGTTTAGAAAAACTAAATATATAGAGTACCAATAATATTTTAGAAAATTAGATTTTAATAATTCAAACTATTAAATATTGGCTAATAATAATTTATACTATTAATTTGACCGGTTAACTTGCACTTGATTTCCCTCACAATAATGATTATGAACGGAACGAATTAGCATACAAGCGAAATGGAAAAATAAATGTAAACCGAGTCTGAATCTATGATAATTATACTATTGGGATATTACTGATAATAAAAGTGAAAGTTGAGATTGTCACATGTCAAACTAATAGTATGGATTATTATCGACCAATGAATAAGATTTAGGATTATTATAAGCAAATTTACTTAAAATTTATATTAAGTTGGAGTTTGTACAATTCTAAAATTACAAACTATGTATCTTTTGAAAATAAATTCATCTCATATAGTATATACGACCGTACAAAAATAAATTATAGCTGTGAAATTCAATCATACTTCCATAATATTTAGAAGAAAAAGTTAAATCTGCGTTGGTTGATATATATTATAATAGCATCATTATATTATTTTTGTTAGATTATCTAACTATTTTTCCTAACATTTCATTTATATTGTTTCTCTTATCACTCTTCTTGCTCTTGTTATTGTAAGTACAGCCTTTTATATTCATAATAGATTGTGACTGAAAATATTTAAGATGTAGAGAGTAAAACTAGTATTACTAAAAGTCCACAAGAGGCTAATTATCCCTTGGTCTAATGGTTCAAGAAGGAGGTGAGAAAGTTCACTTCTTTTGGAGGTTATGGGTTCAATCCCTGACATGAACGAATAATTACTAACTTAATGTTACTAACTTACTAATAACTAACCCCTGAAATGTGCTAGTTTTAAAGTAATTATCTATACACAGTAAATTTAAAAGATTTCACGTCCAAGCTAATTAAGACGAGTGACATGATCCCATTTTCGTAACACTAAAATAAAATTAGGGATTTCTTTTGTTTATTTACTTTTATTTGATCGGTCAAAAAGATGTTATGGTCCATGGTATTGAACCACTACTTTAAGAAAGTGAGCCAATTTAACTCGTGCAAGTCCATCGACCTTTTTCCTTTTAAAAAATTGTATTTAATTGTCTTAAAAGAAAAGGAAAAACATACTTGATTTTATAATGGATGCACAACCTCTTTTTCATGTATGTAATATTAGTTTTGTGTTCATTTGTTTAAGTTAACCCAACTAACTAACTAACAAAAACACCTAAAATGAAACATTTATCTTATTCATGTTTGTTCTTGTTCGTTCATGTAATAGATAAACGAAACAACGAGCGTAAACTAGACATATGGAAAGATCCTACAACAATGCAAGTAAGAGAGAGATGAAATATACAAAATGTGACACCCAATTCAGTGAGATGAGTTTGTGACATTTTTGAAATCTAATTGTTAATGTTAGCATTAGAAGAGTTAAATATTTTGATGTTTTAAAATTAAAGATAATAATATTACACAATCGTTATGATAGGTACGTTATCTTTTGCACATGCATGTAAAGGTTGTAACTACTGATGCGTCCAAATCACTTCTTTGATGCACCAAAATACCAAATCTCTTTTCGACATGAATCTACCTTCGTATTATATATCCTTTAACTTTAAAAGCAACTACATGAGTAGAACCCCATTGCGGGAATAAAAGTTGTTTTCTTTTCAACACGTCTTTTGACTGTCTAGAGTTTTCTTATTATAGAAAACACTTAGACACATTAATAGATATGTAACATCTCAAACACATAGCAATTACATAGATTGAAAGAATTAAAGAAGTATGTTTAATACTATGAAATTGCTTGTTGGCTAAGTTGTGTTATAGTTATCTCCTTTTCTAAAAGAAAAACTACACGTGAGTGACAATAAAGATCGAAAAACACTTAGTGGATTAAAAAGAAAAATTAACAAAAACAAAAGAAAATAATCAAAATATAATGATTTTCTTGGCTTAGCCGGTTATTATGATTGACTTACATCCACATGTATATGTGTTCGACTATTTCATATGTAATACATGGAAATCTAATTCAAGATTTGGAGTAGAGACTATTGATATGTAAAATCGGTCTAATTGGATAGACGTTGGTTGTAAGGTTTTAATAAAACTAGTTCTCGATTAGTTTCAATTTACAAGTGAACTAACGCTGAATCTATTTAAATCATATTGAAATTCGATTTCTCTATTTTTTATAATATTTTGGTCTTAATTTGGTCCGGTTCGGATCCAATTTTGTCCCCAACAACATATATTACCAAATTCTTTTTGCAAAACGAATAATGGAGGAAGCATATAAAAAATTTCCCAAAAAAGGAAAACTTAAGTTAAGAAGTTAAAAGCAAAAAAGAGAAAAAGTGAGATCCCATAACCCATTTCCCACTTTAAAAGCCCAAAAAACAACCTACCTAAAAACTGATATGTATATGTATTATTGTATTCCACAAAACACAAAGAACCAATTCTTCTAATGGCCCTTATTGGGCTTCTTTATGGGCCACCCTCAACTTCTATTTTTTTATGTTTCTATAAATAGCAATCAAGGTATCCTGCTTCACTCACTTCATTTCAACAAACATCATAATTCTCAACTTTGTTTTAGCAATGAAGCCTCAACACCTTCCAGTTGATACCACCGCGATCCACAAGTGCGAAAGAATGGTCGGGAAAAGAGTTCGGCAACTCTTTCAAGCTACCATGGCAGCCGTTAATGAAAATAGATTTGAAAATACAAATTCAGATTCGAAAGTTTCTTACGGTGAAGAAGTTAAAAGATTGAACCGTAGAATAAACCAAGAGGATCCGGTTAGAACAATAATGTTCTTGGGATCATGGTGCCATACATAGTTATAACTATGGTTGTATGTATATGTTTAACTTATTAACTATGATCAAGTAAATGATCATGATTGTTTTCTTCAAAAATCATGGCGCAAAAGTTGCATATAAGTGGTTGTGGCCTTAGATCATGGAAATTATTAATGCAATAACAAATTGTTAGCAATTTGATTTATGTTTTTAATATATATATATATATATATATATATATATATATATATATATATATAGAGAGAGAGAGAGAGAGAGAGAGAGAGAAGATGGATCATAAGAAAACTACAATGTTATGTGAAAACTAAAAAAAAACTATTAAAACTGGTCACATAACTTATAAATCTTTTATCACTACCTTTTATATTTGTGTGTGTGTGTATAAATAAGGATATGGATCAAATGAAAACCCGTAGCATGGTTTTACATATACGTCATATATATGTTACGTATACGTAACCATTTTTCTTTTGGCATAGTGTTACATATACGTAAAACTCTTCATTCACGTACTTATGTTCAACATATATGTAACAAAAACTTAAATAAACTTTTAATAATTAAAATAACATAAAATTTGTTCTCGTATTTATGTTCAACATACACATATATTTATTTTTGAATATTTTCATCTATTTATATTTCTTATGACCATATATGAGTGTAATATATACCTTTTCACACCTTAGTCATGGAACTTAAATAATATATATTAGTAAAAGTCATGTCCTAATAATTGAAGTTGTAAATTACAACCCGATAACCTTAATATATTTTTATACATCCAAATTAAGTCAATGATTTTATTTTTGTTTTTTGACCGGCCCCTAATCTGATATATTAACTAACACCATTAAACTTACATATTACAGGATCTAAACACTAAACGAAATACACTCGATGTCCCAATGAGGACACCGAATTTCGCAATGTTAAGCATAATTTAAAAGTAAACCAACTTAATATGTATTAAAAATATATGTTCTATGTATCCTAGAGTTTTAAAAAGTATACTACAACTATATATCATTGATCCACCTAAGTTGTAATATTGTATCCTTAAATTTATAAAGCAACTAGATGAGTAGATCCCCGTTACAAGAATAAAAGTTGGTTTCTTTTCCACACGTCTTCTATTGTTATCGACTCTATTCAACGTGTTTTTGACCGGTCATAGGTATTCAAAGGTACATTGATCTTGACATCTCAAATGATCAAGATATACCTAAATTCTATGGTAAATAAGTTCATATTCATGTAGATCATATGTCTTACCTCATATTTAGTTTTCACAATTCAATAAGATGAGTTTGTGACATTTTCAAAATCTATTTATTAATGTTTACATTAAAAGGGTTATACATTTTGATGGTTTAAAAATAAGGATAGTAAAATTACACAATCGTTATGATAGGTACATTACAACCTTTTGCACATGCAAGTAAAAGTTGTAACCACTAATATGTCCATCATCTCTCCTTTGATATAGCAAATCTCCTATTGACATGAATCTATCTTTTTGTTATATACTTTAATTTTTAAAAGCAACTACATGAGTAGATCCCCATTGTAGGAACAAAAGTTGGTTTCTTTTCAACGCGTCTTTTGACCGTTTGTAGTTTCCTTATCGTAGAAGTCACATTGACAGATACGTTGACATCTCATGCGCGTAGTTTGTATTCAATACGTAGGTTATACGTTAAAAGGAGTTAGAATGTACGTTTAAGGATATGATTGCTTGTTAGCTAACTTGTGTCTTTCTATGAGTAAGGACTTGTGGTGTCTATGAAGATCAAAACACTTGGTGGCTTGTAAAGAAAACAAACAAAAACATAGGAAATAATCATAATACCATAATTTGCATGTATGAAGATCCTTAATTATGTATGTATAAACTATAAAAACCAACAATTGTTTGATTTGAAAAGTAACAAGTTCTAAAAACAGAACTAAACTAAATCTGTTTAGGTTGTTTTGTTATCTAGTTTCGCTACTTTTTTTAATTTTGGAGTCTTGATTCAACCCATGTCACGTCCAATTTTGTACGCGTGGTGGTGCATGTATGCTCACTATTAGTGTTAGCTTGTTGGTATAATGCGCCTTCCTAGAGGTGCACAAATCAGGTTCCGGCCTAAATTGGTTTGGGTTGAAACCGGTTTGTGTAGGGACAATGATGGCCCCACGGGCTTTCTTCAAATTGAAATCATTTTTTAATATGAAAAAAAAAATGTTTGACCTGTTTGAAACCTGTTCGGTTTGGGTTTGACCAATTTCAAAGTATATGATAACAAAGTGATTTCGGCCCAACCAGGTTCGCTTCAGGTCTAAACCAGGTTCAACCAAACCGATTACAAACTCGAGTTTGGTTCGGGTTCAAAACCTGGATGGGTTCCCAACCCGGTTTTTCTCCACCAATTATGTGCGTAGACTTGTTCGGATCACTCCAATATCCTAGCACAACAAAATACATTAGGGAATATCTATGCAAAAAAAATGAATAAATATTATAATCTATGTTATTTATAAAAAGAAAGAAAAAAAGAAGAAAATAAAGTTAGGAGTTAAAATAAAAAGCCAAAAAAAAAGAGAAAAAGTGAGATCTTCACTTTAGAGTTTAGAAGCCCATAAAAAACTACCACCTAAAAGCTTATCTGTATTCCACAAAGAAAACATAAGGACCACCCTATCTTAATACTTCCAATGGGCCCTTATTGGGCTTTTTATGGGCCACACCTAATTAATAGTTCTCTATAAATACCAACCAATACACTTGTATCATGCTTCACTAGTTCACTCACTTCATCTCAACAAACATTCATACATCTTAAAGTCTCAAACTTTGTTCTAGCAATGAAGCCTCAACATATTTCGGTTGATGCCACATCGATTCACAAGTGCGAAAGAATGGCGGGGAAGAGACTTCAACAATTTTTTCAAGCTACCATGGCGATCGTTAGTGATAATAGAACTGAAAATGCAAATTTAACCTCGGAAGTTTCTTATACTGAAGAAGTAAAAGGACTGAGTCGTAAAGTAAACACAGAGGATTCAATTAGGACGATCATGTTCTTGGGATCATGGTGCCACACATAGTTACAATGCTAGCTATATGTATACGTATACCGTATATGTAGCATGATCAATGTATATGGCATGCAAATGGCCTTGATTGTTTTATTTAAAAATCATGTGATCAATGGTGCATGAAAGGATGGCCATAGGTCATGGGAAGCATTAATGCAATAAGAAATAATTAATACTATGATTTATGTTATTAATTTGTGTGTGAATATGTCAATCTATTTGTATTGCTTTATAACAAGATATGAGTGTAAATATATATTTTTTATACCTTACCCGTGGATTTTTATAAAGCAAATTTTTAAAAGCCACATCCTAATTGAAGTGGTAAAATAAGGTCCCGATGATTTTAAAATCAGTAAATTTTTAAACGATGAAACATATTTCTAAATAAACTAGCATATAGCGTATTAATATAAAGTATGTTATGTATATCATACATTAATGAAAGTAAGATACTAATGTCTAATCATTTTGACTACTTAACTAGTGATGTTATTGATATACAATCCTTTTGATATGAATCAATCTTTAAGTTGTATGCGTTAACTTTGAATGCAACTACATGTGTATATATATCGCCATTGCAAGAATAAAAATTAGTTTCTTTTTATTGCATTGTTGATAGGTTTTCTTATTGTAAAAGGTATATTAATGGTATGTTAACATCTCTATTGATAACTTATACTTGAATTTTATGGTGACTTATATAGCTATTTGGCCATAAATATTCAAGTAAATCTTGATATAGAATAATTATATTTTCGTAAAAACAAATCTATATCAATGCTTAACAAAACTATGAAATATCATACAAAGAGATTTCTTTGATTCACGTTTGCAATGTTTAGTTTAAGTTAAAATCCATTAGGATCACCAATGACTTCAACACACATTTAACAGAGATGGTCAGGATACATAAAGATTATTTTAATGATAATACGTCAACACTTAAGAATCAAACTCAAACTAGATTCAACTAAACTAGACCCGTAATGAATATGTTTAGTTAATAAGTTCTCAATCCCTCGTGTTTCAACTTTTTAGTTTTGATTTGGTCTTGGTCCGCTTATGTTTTATCCCAATTGATGCTACATATAAGCCATGGTTGGATATTGTTGTCGGATTAGTATGTATCTAACATTCTCAAATCAAAAGTGTTTGTAGTCTAATGGTATCACAGTATTTAATAATGTGTCTCTTTTTATAAATTTAAGAATTCAAGTCCTACAGTAGACAACTTGTGTAAAAAATATCATTTAAATAAAATCTAACATTCCCGAACCATATCACGTAAACAATTTGTTAAAATGTCAACCTAATTAGTTTGTTGGTATATTGCAACTTCCAACTTTCAACTTTTCAAGTCGAATTAGTGACAAATCCTAACTAAAGTACTAATTAAACAACATATATTATTAACAAATAACGAATAATTTCTGCATAAAGTTAAATGGAGGAAGCCTAATAAAGTCGAATGCCCATTATATTTAGTGCTTGAAGCGATTAAAATATACATTATTCTTAAAGTTTTTAAAAGAAATTATACTTTTTTTAGTTTGCATTTTGCAATGCTTTTTAAAAGTTAATGCCCTTGTAAGTAATGTACAAAAAAGTTATATGTATATATAAAAATTTAGCCAAACAAGTATAACAAGAATATATACTCTATTTGATTATAACTTGTGACCTAGTAGTGTTATGTTGTTTGCCTCACGTGCAGATTAAATCATTGTAACTATAAGATAAGTGGTATTTAGATGTAAAACAAATTATTAAAGAAAATTTTGTTTAGTTGAAGAGAAAATAAAACCGTAAACAACAGAATTCTTATATTTTATTACTATTATTTACCTTATGGTTTTATTTATTTTAGAGTTAAGTTGGTTTTGCTTACTGAGTTTTGATATAAATAACTATTTTCCTTCAAATTAAAGATTAAAAATATAAATTTAACTTTAAAAGTTTCTAAGTTGTTTCAGTTTCAATCAAAAAGTTTCATTTGGGTGTTTCAATTTGATCCAATATAATAAAACTTTTGGATTGAAATTGAAACAATTTATTAAACTTTTGAAGGTAAATTATTTTTTTAATTTTTTGGAGGTAAATTGAATTTTTTAATATTTTAAAGAAAAATTGTTACTTTTATCAAACCTTTAGAAGAAAAATTAAAATTATTTTTTTTATTTTTACAATTGTTTAAGTTTAACCCAAAGCAACCAATTTCTAATTTCTTATAGAAAAAACATTAAATAGTAATTAAATCTGAAAGTGTTTAAATTAAGTGAGGTAAATTAAACACTTGAAAATAGGCATACTAACGAAACAATAAACCCACTAGTAGCGCAACAGTAAAATTTGATTACTCGTTAATCGCGTTCTAACATTTTTAACAAAATAATAAATAATATAATCAAGAGGATTGTTGACCTAATAAACATATAATTGACAACATTCTTCTTATTGTTTCATATGAGCTGACCCGGTCCAGTCAGAGCTGATTGCTGACCGGCTAAATGGTCAGGCTGTTTGATTTTCCTTCCTCACCTTATGATCGAGTCTTTTGCTTCTGACCCACCATTTCCTTTGCTTCTGATCCGGTCTGGATTTTTGATACTTCTGACCCGGTCCGGTCCATACAAAACATTCAAACAGCCCCTAACTATCGTATCCGACTTTTGAACTAGCTAGGTAAGTTGAATCCGAGTGCACTACTACACACACTCGACACCGAATAAAGCTTTTTTTCTTAAAAATTTACAAACAATTAAATCAAACACTACTAAAAAGAATATTACCCAATGCTCAAATCTCTATCTCAACAAGCGCTTGAACCATAAGTTTGAAATACCCCTTTGGTGATTGTTTGATACACCACTATCACTATTCACATTTTCTAATCAACTATACAAAATCTGTTTTCTCAACAAAGAAAAAAAAGTGAAAAAAGAAAACTAAAAAGCAAACAAAAAGAAAAAGCAAAATCCCCACTATAGAAGGCCCAAAAAAACAAATACCTAAAAACTTATCTGTATCCCACAAAACATAAAGCATCAACTATATCCCATTTTTAATAGTGGGCCATATTCGGGCTCCTTTTTGGGCCCCCACACTACTTGTGCTTCTCTATAAATACAAATCAATATTCTTCTATCTTGCTTCACTCTCTTCATCTCACAACAATTCAACAATCACAATTCTATTCAACTTTCAAACAATGAAGCCTCAACCAATCTCTTGCGATACCCCCGCGATTCACGAGTGTAAAAGAATGGTCGGGGGAAGAATTCGACAAGCTTTTCAAGCTACCATGATAGTCGATGATAATAGCAAAAGTTTAGATTCAGAATCAACTGTTTATGATACTGAAAATTTTAAGAGACCTAATCGAAGAATAAACGCAGAGGATCCGATTAGAACAATCATGTTCTTGGGATCATGGAGCCATACATAATTATAATCATGACAGTTTGTATATGTTGATCAGCGGTCCATGTATATGTCGTGTATTATATGACTAATTGATCGGCCGATCATAATTATTTGATTTAAAAAATCAGAAAATCACAAATGGTTGTGATCATTATAACATTATTATTATTAATTAAATAAAAGTTATTAGTACCATTATGCTTTATTTGGATCTTTCTATATAGTGTTATTACTTTAATAATGTTATAAGTATTAGTGTATTTTTTTTGTCTTTTTATGAATATACAATAAAGAAACAAAGACCTTAGAGTAGAAAAACTTGCTTGTAAAATAATTAGCTTAAGAAATATAAATCTAAATTTTATAATTCATGACCAATGCATAGTTCACGTTTATTAACTTCTATCTTTCAGTTATTAATATTTATTAAAAAAATACACAATTTGTTATGCTTAGTACTATCACGTGAAGCCAGTAATATAATAAGTTGATGATTACTTCTTATAAAATATGATATGAGTGATACATTTCAATTGTTCAAATTTACTATCTTGAGCCATGCCAATGCTCGCAAATTATGCCCCAAAAAAAATCTTAAATAGAAATTTAAAGATAATAAATTTTTGTGACTTGTCATATTTTCTTATCTAAGTCACACACTATAAGATCCGTATGAACATAAGATATATTTTAACTATCACCAAAACAAAGTATGCCTTTTAGATTGTCATCATGCAAAATATAATATAAGTATTAAAAGATGATCTCAACTTATTATCGACTATTATAAAATATTGTTTCATTTATTAAATAGATTAATAGGGTAATTAGTGGTATTTAAACGTGTTGGGGCAACATTCATAGCAATTTTTTTTACTCAATCAAGGTAAAATTTAAGCTTGAACTCGGTTCCTACAATTTAAGATTGTTCGTGAGCTAGCTTAAAATAAAAAAAATGTAAGGAATCAAATAAGAATTTAACTAATGTGTGTGGGATGGATGTTCGATGAATCTGGTGTGAGATTTGATGGTAATCAATGGTTGGAAGGCGAATCATATACAAATATGGCTCAACGACAAACAACGTAAATCATTGTCAATTACAAACTGGCTCAACAATGGTAGAATCAGCAACTGGTTGAAGAATGTATTCTTCAGTGGCTAGGATAGCACGAGTGATAGTGGTGGCTTGCAGTGGCTACGAGGACTCAAAGAGACAATGACTATGATATCAAGCAATCGGAGTTCTTGATTTGTATCAAGCAATCGAAGTTTTTGATTTGATTCCTCTTAACCGTCAAGTAATGGTTGCTTCAAAAACACTATAGAAAGGACAAAAAATTATATACTTGATTGTCAATGGGAAAAGAAATCAGCCTATTAGGTGATTAATAACTGGCTAACTGTCCATTTGTATATTGGTTTTATTAAGTTTTTCTTAACAACACTTAGTATTTCTACAATAAAATCATCACATCTTGTATTCCGTAAGACTAAAACCTATAATTTTATAATTAAAACATTTATCACTTATGATCGGTATGTCTCACTAAAAACATCAAAAATGCTTTCTAGAGCAAGTTATTTTATTCGAACGGGCTCAAATCAACTTAAGAAAATTTAAAACTTAGAGGTTGTTTGGCAGCATCTGAATAAGTTTCTTAATGGTTCAGATGTCTGAATGTTTCAGCACTTAATGGTTCAGGCTGTTTGTTTCATAAGCAAATGACTGAATGGTTCAGACATTTGCCTCTGAATGATTAAGCATTATACTAATGCTGAATGGTTAAGAGGTCTTAATGCTGAATGGTTAAGACCTCTTATCTGAATTGGTTAGATATTTGTTTTTGAATAGTTAAGCGATATACTAGCTCTTAATGGTTCAGACATTTTAATGGTTCAGCACTTAATGGTTCAGAGCTCTTATTGATTCAGCACTTAATCATTCAGAAATTGTCAAACAGCCCCTTAGTATACGGCGGGGCTTTTTCAAATTATTTTCTAGTTTTTTTTATAAACAATTCTTGTTTTAAGGTATCAACAAAACCGAACACAACCCGATCCAGTTAACCGGAATGACCCGACCCGGCGGCGGCTCTACTGATACACGACAAAAGAAGCTTTCGATTAAAACTTCATCATCATTCATCACCCACCTCACGATCTCTCACTGCTACTGGATCAAAACAATTACTCAAAGCTTATGCAATTATACCATCTGGGTGTTTATCTGTTGTAAAAAAAGCCCTAGATTTGTGCTCTTTGGCTGCTAATTAGTAAGATTCTTTCACTCATATGTCGCTTTTATTCAGTAATTAAGACGTAAATCTTAATCCAGATGTGATTGCTCATGAGTTTGATTGATCTAATTCGATTTGATGATTCATCGCAAGAGGGTTTTGTAATTTGTTGAGTAAGTTGTGTTTGGATGTGATTCTTCGAATTCAGTGTTACCACCAGCTTTTTAAAATCTGATTATACAGATTCTAAAAGAATTAGAAGTTAGAATCATCATTATATTTGGGAAACTGCTTATTTCTGATATGGATATGGTTCAGATAGTTAAGTTGATATCAAGCACTTAGCATTGATTCACTTTTTGTTGGTATTTCTGTGATTAATTGTTTTTATTTGAAGTTAATCCTGTTAGTTTTTCTACAAATATGATGGTTCTTAAGGGTGTGTTTGGTATTTGCTTGTTCAAATACCTTATCTTCTTATGGGATTTGTTAAATCAGATGAACACTTCTGAGTGTTTGTATGGAGTTATCTGCTTACTTTAGGGTGAAATAAGTTGCTTTCAATAAGCAGTTTGAAATTGATTATTCTTAATGGATCAAAGTTAGAAGTTTGTTCTTTGAATGAAATATGATGGTTATCTGCTTCTGCATATAAGAATAAGTTGTTTACATAAGCAATCCCGAACACCCTCTAAGATGTATTAAGCATCAAAGTTTATATAACTTGTCATTTCCCTTGTTTGATCATGTCTTACATTGAACTTTTCTGGATGCTATCGCTGAATGTAATTCAAGTTTTCAGATTGCTCGTTTTGCAATGTTGAGTACGTGTTTAACAAATGTAGTTTGTTTGTTGCAGGGCAGGTGAAATCTTGATATCTTGAATATTATCCGCATGGCATTGTCTGTAGATCATAAAGCAAACATCATTGATGGAAAGTTAATTGCACAAACAATTCGTTCTGAAATCGCCTCTGAAGTCAGTAACTTGGTTGAGAAATATGGCAAGGTAATTGGCATATCATGCAAGTTTGTATACTAACTGTTTGAATTTTGAAATATAACACAAATATCATTCTAGACAAATACTTACATATATGTGTAAGGGGTTTTAATTTCAAATCTTTATATTCTATTGTTAAAAAAATATAACACAAGTATAGAGTTTGAGGAACGTTTCAAATCATTATATATGAACGCTTTTGTCTATAAAGTATTTCAAATCGTTATATTCTACATACTTATCCATATCTGATTATTCTGGCCTTCAAAAGTACAGAAAACTAGAATCATTACAAATGGTTTCAACTTTCAGATACTAAGAAACTGAATTATGACTTCAGGTTTCTTTGCTTCATGCCTTCATGTTCAAACCTGTTGGCACTGCATTCAAGATCACTTGGTTGACTTTTTAAAATTATGTTTTTTAGTAGTCAACATTTGTCTTAGCATAATTCTTGTGTCCACAAAGTCAAACTTATAACACCTTTCTATTTGTTCAGAAAATCATTTTTTAAATAAAAATAACTTAGGAGCTTTTATTTATGAATAATACCCTTTGAGTGATTTTAGACCCATTTCCTGTTTATTATTATAATTTTTATTTTACCTGTTTGACCCTAACACCTTCAACAACAATTTAGAAAGCCCGATTGAAAGCTTGAGCAGTTAGCATAATTCTGTGTTGACGAAGTCAACATCATAACTCCATATTTTCTATATTTCTTTCAGGCCCCTGGACTTGCTGTAGTAATTGTTGGAACTAGAAAGGATTCTCAAAGTTATGTTAATATGAAGAGAAAAGCGTGTGCTGAGGTTGGAATCAAGTCAATTGACATTGACCTTCCTGAAGAAGTACCCGAAGCTGAATTGATAGCAAAAGTTCATGAATTAAATGCAGATCCCAATGTACATGGTCAGTAAGTTTGAATTACCATTATAATTATCATCATTATAATATAAGTTTGATTTTATCTTTGGTATAATACATGTGGCCCCATATTATATATCATAATCATGCCATAAACAGATTATTGTACCTTTATGCACCGTATATCCATAGACATGAATACAAGCCTTTTATAGTTTCACCATCAGTTATTCATAATGGTGCGGATTAGAGGTGGCATTAATTTGGGGGTGAATTCTATCTCAAATGGGTCAATAAAAAATGTTTAAAAACGGACAAGAAAGTGTGTGTTTCAACCTAACGTGGCCCATTTTAACCCGAACCTGATTTGTCCTGCCACCCAACCCGCTCGTCTCCCCCTATTGCTAACTCTTGAGTGTATATAGCCCTAAAAGGAATTATGCGTTGCTTTTTCTTTTAAATAATTTGAATAAAAAAATTGCAATTGTAGAGCGTACATAGAAGACATTGTTACAGTAGACCTCATTTTAATGATTTAGAAACAACTTTAAAACAAAACTTCTCTCTTTTGTATTCTATCAAGAAATGATTTTGGCAATTTCATTAAAGATTGAAGGTTAAAACAGCTATTACAAATGTGATCATTCACATAATAGCTAATCTTTAATCGTGTAGATTAAGTAATTATAGCAACTCCAAGTTGCAAGAATCCACGAAAGCTGATTATGATTATGTTTTTTTGAGGTCAAAATAATAAGATTTAGAGAAGAAGTAGGTAAAGATTTGCAGTAGGAAAACTGGATATTATAATAAAGGGACGATTTCATATACATCCTTATGAAAACATGTTTCTCTGAATAGATGGAGAAAACATTAAGCTCTAAGATGATTCATTATATTAGCCTTGTTATCCTAATTCAGTGAGTTATAAGTAATATAATTTTATTTACTACATTTCAATAACTATGGTATTTTTTAGCATTTTAAAAGGGTAAATTGAGTATTATGAAAATTTAAAGGATATATATGAAAATTTACTTGAGTGCATGATCATATGAGAATGCACACCCAAACACCTTTTTTATGCTAAATTTTAATATAATTGTGATTAATATATGATGCAGGCATATTGGTTCAACTTCCTTTGCCAAAACACATAAATGAAGAGAAAGTTTTAACTGAAATCAGCATTGAAAAGGATGTTGATGGCTTTCATCCCCTCAACATTGGCAAACTTGCTATGAAAGGCAGAGACCCACTCTTTCTCCCTTGCACCCCAAAGGCAATTATATACATTTTTTTATATTTTATTTCTTAATATTACCATTTAGCATTTTTCATTTTGTTGGTTTTATCTCTATTAGATGTGACAAAATGGCCGGGTTTGAAACCACGTAATTTTGGGTGTGGCCGAATGGGCTGGCTTGACCTGAAGCACTTTTTGTCTAAAATTTTTGTTTTTTTAAAAAATAGTTAAGTGGTAAAATTGATTACAATAATATGTATTATATCAGTAATGATTTAGCTTAGTGAACAAAATAATTTAGGTGTTTTTATTCACTGAATATACAATTGGGAATATCGACTGTTTTGACCTTATCAGCCCATTTCTTTTCAGCTATTCTTTTAAAAATGTAATTGTAAGTAATGCTTTATGGTGTAACTTGTTAGAAGAAACTGAGATATGATTGTTGGGCCTGTTTAGAAGTTATGGTAGTAAATGAATATAAGTTAATATTCTTATTTACTTTGTTCCAACAGGGATGTATTGAACTTCTGAAGCGCAGTGGAGTTACCATAAAGGGTAAACGGGCCGTGGTTGTTGGTAGAAGTAACATTGTCGGGTTACCAGTTTCATTGCTGCTGCTGAAAGAAGACGCTACAGTCACTGTAGTTCACTCGCGTACAGCAGACCCGCAAAGTATTATTTGTGAGGCAGACATTGTTATTGCTGCAGCAGGACAAGCTATGATGGTATGCATGATTTGTTGTTCATACATTATAGGTTTATAATAGAGATTTTGGCCCGTTTACGTGTAAATGGGTTGATTTTTGGTTGTGATCCATCTCTATCATGTCACATGCGCTAAGTTAAACCAAACTGGTTGAAAGTCACCCGACGTGTATTCAAATTCATAAAACTTCCTAAATCGCTTTACTAAAAAAACGTTGGATTATTTTTTTTAGTGATATAGTTTATAAAAAAAAAATTTACAAGGGGAACAAAGTATTTGCGGGTCAACTCAACCCAGCATTGTCCATTCCGACTCGTGCTAAAAATACTTGTTTTGACCAAACTGACCGTTTTGACCCGTTACTCACGTCTCCTTTCAAAATAGACCAAACCGTTTTGACCCGTTACCTAACTTGCTATAATAATTTGATGGTGTTGATTAATTTATGTCAAAATGCTATTTGATAGAAGAAGATTTCATTTTCCTAAAACAAATGGTCAAATATTTCTGTTATAATTGTTTAAATTTATCAACAATTTGGTCATATTTTTTCAGATAAAAGGTAGTTGGATTAAACCTGGTGCTGCAGTAATTGATGTGGGAACAAATGCAGTTGATGATGCTAGTAGAAAATCAGGGTACAGGCTGGTGGGTGACGTGGATTTTGTGGAAGCATGCAAAGTGGCTGGATGCGTGACACCTGTCCCCGGCGGTGTGGGACCCATGACTGTAGCAATGCTGCTTAAGAACACGTTGGATGGTGCTAAACGTGTGATTGGTCAGTAGATTAATCTTAAATTTTGTGTTATGAGGATTTTGATTACTCATGTTGTAACTTTTTGTGTCGTTTGATTTTGACTTTATAGTGTATTAAGAATAATGTTTTGTTTTTCTTTATTCAATAATGAGGTTTACATGAATTTATATTTCAATGATGAAATTATTAGATACAATCGACATACCAATTGATTTTATCCATAGCAAACCATCGACGTGATCAACGGTCACAAACCTTACATTTATCCCAGAGGATGGAGAGGTTGTTTTCAGCGAAACCCAACTCTAAAACTCACCATATGACCCGTCACCCAAAGGCGGAGGGAGTCAGGATGAAGCTATCAACATAACACATGTTGTCGCACATGAGCGAAATTGGTTTCTCGCTTGACATAGCTTCTCGCCTAGATAATCATTTTGTGATTTCGATAATAACAAATCATTCTTATGGGGATTCCTATAATCAGGCATAATGATGCGAATCGGACTTTAATGAGTTCTAATTTGCAACGCCAAGCAATCCCTCTTTCTCAGTCCAAGAAGTGCATTGTTGTGAAAGATGGGGGAAACTACTTGAGTCTTAGAAGTTTTAATTATACATTTATTACCCTTTACATTTCTTCTAGAGGTATAAATTTTAGATTTAGGTAACAAGTATAAAATAATATTTTTTTAGGCACCATTATCGTTGCTACTACCCCCTTCACTACTCTAAATCATTATTTTCACTGCTACAATTGACGCAGTTCGTTTTAATTTCATGTTTCAAAGAATAAACATACATTGTTATCAATCATATGATAACAATGTATGGAAAACAACCCTGTTGCTATCAATCATATATTATGCGTAGTGTTCTCTATATGTATTCATCGAAACACAATGTTATAAGCAATTGATTTTGTTCTTTTTTACTATGACATACTACTAACTTTTTCTTAGCTTCTCAAAACTGTATTTTTGACTTTCACTCTTAAATTCTATGTCAAAATGTTGCATTCTTCCACTGGGCATTGCTATATAAGCAAAGTAGAAAGATAACACAATCATTCATATGCTTGATTCTGATAAAGATAACACTTTTCATCATCTTCACTTTTGATTCTTTTAACACTTTTATCATAAGCTTCGCACGAATCAAATTGTTCTGTTCGTATAACACGCGCAAACTTGTGCATCAAACAAGTTGTTTCATATTCTCTACTTTAGTATCTTCAACCCAAGATTACATTTTGGTTCATGTGTTGTTTTCTAGTGTTACTTTGGCATCCTGTTCTTGTAAAAGGTTTAGTCCTTTAAATTTAAAGTAAATAACATTCTCATTTATTTAAAATAAAACACACAAATTACAATTTGCAAGATTAAGAAGTTACATATATGAAGGAGGTTTAACAAAGCGTCGAGTTTTCATAGCAAACGATAATAATTAAGGGAAAGATTAACTTAATAAGTCACGATGAGCCACTAATGATGCGCGCCTTCGTGTTTAGCTTTAGGCTTCTTCACCACCATCACGGTGCAGTGAGCGTGATGGGTAACATAATCGCTTACACTTCCCAAAACCGCCCTACAAAAAAAAACATTTTTATACCAATGTCATAGTTGCATACATCACATATCCTTAAAATGATTATTAGCATAAAATACTAACATACTTTCGTTTGTCTCGTTTAAATTCTCGTACATATGAGTTATTAATAGATTGCATATTCATATACATTTTTGAATCCCTTCATACATAGTTACATACATGTACACACACTTCCATTTATACATGTATATTACGTACATAATTGTGTCTCTATCTCAATCTAACTACAACTTTAAAACACTACGTATAAATGCTTATATAAAGTTCCATAAAAAAGTTATTCACTTAAACTCATTTTTGTACTGTATGACACCACACACATATCTACGCGAGCGTTATTTTCAGAACCAATAATATGTTGAGAACTGTAAGAACCACATAAACAGTTACACATGTGGACCCTCTTTCTCTCCCCTATGTTTATCATGCAATACACATAACTGCTATATACGCTAGCGTTATTTTCAGAACCAATAAAATTCGTTCATAAATAATAATCAAACACGAACATATGTATTAGTGTATTACCTCTTGATTGCTCCATGACCATGGCTACCAACAGCCAATATGGTAGCATGATGCCTCTCAACAGCATCACACAACACATTTCTAGCATCACCTTCAACAATCTCCAGTGTTACATCTTTCACCTGCATACACAAACATCAAAATCGAATTCGATTCACCGAAATTCATCACAATTCAAACATCAAACGCCAAATTCACTAACCGATTTCAAACCACAGATCTCCTTCGCCCTCTCCACCACGCGACTAGCGATCTTCTTCAGATCCTCATCGACATGCGAAAGAACATCCACACCTGCAAATTCACAACATCAAGCAACAAGTTAGTTACAAATCAGTTATTAGTACCGCTGGAGATCGAAGAAGAACGTCGTCGGAGGGTGAAATTGAGTCACCGGGGACGGCGAAGCCCATGGAGGACGCAGGAGTAGGTTTGGAGTGCACGATGATGAGGTTGAAGGGAGGGTTTGAGGCCGAGGGGACGAAGAAGTGGTCGAGAGTCCATTCGAGTGCGTAGAAACTCTGCTCGCTGTCGTCGACTCCTACGATCATCACGGGTGCGGTGGTTGTTGTCATTGTTGTCGTTGTTGTTGATTTTGTGTGTGTTATGTGTTGTTTGTTGAAGAAGTTGTTGTATTGGATATGAGAAGTTGGAGGTTATATAGAGGAGAAAGGGGGATGGAGGGAACTGATTCGGTTGGTTGTTAACGGCGTTAGTTTTGAAACGTGCAAAAGTGGTTCCATTATTTTTCGTATGTATAAAATTTGATAGTTTATTAAAGTTTTGTATTACACGGTTTAAATAAAAAAATTACTAAATATTTATTAACGAATAGTTGGTAAGTGTAAAACGTTAAATATAAAATTACTCTGATAAAATATTTTTACTATTTTTAAAATGAAAAAAGTTTGTTTATCATTTTTACTGATAAAAACTATTGCTTTGAAAAAAAATTGTTTTTTTGCCAATATCTCAGTGTTTAAAAACTCCAGATTTGTTTTATAAAAAATATTTTTATGTAAAACTTTTATTTTCTAAAAAAACTAATTTTAAAATGTTTTTTTAAATTAAATAAGTTTTGTTGTTTTAGAAAAAAAATCATCGTTTTAGACAACTTTAATTTTAAGAAAAGCATATTTTTTTAATTAAAATACTTAGCTTTTATTTAATGAAAAAATGTTTTTTTAATTAATGGTTAAAAAGGAACTTTGATTTATAATATAGAGAGAGAATGAGAAAATTTCGAAAATTAGTTATTTGACTTGGAAAAATAGTATGGGCGGGAAAACTATTGTGAGAAGGCTTATGAGAATGTCATGTGACATCACATGTAAAAATTTATTAGGTTAGGTGAGGTTTACACACCAATTATTCTTAGCCCAAATGATTAAAATGAGAAACCTAAGACATGTAAATATGAGAAGGTTATGAGTTCAAGTCTTAGCAAAATGTTTAGGGTTGAGCTAGAGTTTTTTTTAGTTGTGAGTTTTCTCTTAAGAGAGTTGGGGTGCGGTCCCAGCTGAAAAACGGATAAGTGCGCACAATTAAGATAACATATATGATCCGAAGCAAGGCCGTAATTTACGTTTAAAAATTATGTAAAGAAATTTCTACTATAAGCTTTACAGATGTAAATGAATTGAGCCAAACATCAAGCTCGCCTAAGGTCAAACCTGGCTCGTTTAAAAATTCAAGGTCGAGCTCGATGCGGTTCAGCTCGGCTCTGGCAATTTATTATTTATTACATATTAGATTAATTCATTTATGTAAAAACAATTATTTTATACATATACTATATTATAATAATATTTACTGTGCAATTATATATTTGTTATATAATATGAACATTGTTATCCAAATAATAGGCTAGAGAGTATAAGAAGATCGGTATGTTAAGCTCAAGCTTGATCATGTTTCCTAAAACATGCTTCAACTTAGGCCCAAGCTCGATTCATTTATGATCAATATAAGCATCAGCTAACCGATCTCGTTTACCTCTAAAGCTACCAAAACTCGTACGCTTTCCAAAATCCTAATAGCTTAAGTTACACCACCAAACTTATCTCTACAAAGAAATGAAAATATCAAAATAAATATGAAAAGAAAACATGTTTAAAAGATGCTTGTTGGAGGTTAAAGCCTAAAAGTGAGATTGCAAATTGCAATTGAGGATTGGAGATATAAAGAAGAGATAGAATACAAGAAGGATGATGGTTTTGGTCCTTTTTTATCGTCTTGGTAAAGACAATAATCTTTTGAGTTAGTGTCCCACTAACCCAACTTGCCTAAATCTCTCAATCTTTTCGGTTCAAGTTTTGGGCTTATTTCTTCGGCCCACGGCCCACCAACCCATCTAAAAAGATCCAACTATCAAAGACGTGGGCCTAATCCTAAAGAAATAACACATTAACACCTGGTTCATGATTCATAATACAATTTCAGGCCCAAGCCCATTTTGTTCAAGAATAAAAACCAGATAGTATCGGGCTATCGGCCATCGGGTACCCATTACATACAAGGATATTGGGCCAAACCAGAATAGGTTGTACGAGCATCTCTTTGAATTAAATAATACTTTTTAATATTTTCATAATTATCTTTTCTTTTTATACTTCACACACAACCACTTTTAAAAATATTAAAAAATTTATAGAGGTTGTACTGTGTTTCCTCAAATATAAGGAATCATGGTACAATCCTCATAATTTTTTCATCTTCTTCACTCACAACCACTAACTACCACCCCCATAATATAGAACACACTCACGTTGAAAATAGAAAACCTACTGTGATTCTATGAATGCCCTAAGTTTGTAACTAGTTTGATACTTTGATTTGGATCAACAAAAGTTAAAACAGAATTTTAACCGGTTTTTAGGACGGAAATCAAACTAGTTATACTCTTTCTGTCTTTCATGAAGAGCTGTAACGTTTCCTTATGTTTGTTCCCGTTGATGTAAAGGAATCATGAGGTCTCGTTAACCAGACTAATTATCAACTCGTTTGAATATTGCATTCATAGTAAAATTTATGTCTTATTTAATTATTAAGTTCATGCACTCTCACATATGCTTCAATCTTTAAGTGAGCTTAGAATTCATAAAGCTATGTTAGTCAAATTAAACCCTCGTATAATGGTTTTTTTTCTCCTGATATACTACCTTCTTGCTAGGCAATTAGTGGCTTTAATATTTTCACCCTTTACGAAAAGTCATGCATATCCGAAAACCAACACCATATTGCACGTATTCTTATCTTATTTAAGCACTAGATTAAAGACACATGTGTTATACAAATTGAAATAAAAAAAATTATATAATAAATTACAGATACGTATAATCTAATATTTGTTATAGATAACATATTAAAAAAATTATTATATATAACAAACATATTTAATTAATTAAAAATAACATAAAACAAAAAATTAAATTATATCATTCATATATATCCATAAATTTGTTTACGTATATTTTTAAATATTTAAGTTTTAACAATGATTATATAAAAATTAAATATCATTATTTAAAAAATCTAGACTTATTAAAATATTTTTAGTTAAATGATTATTTGTAGAAAAAAATTAATTGGTTAATATAATAGTAAATGAGCATATATATTAAAGAAAGTCACTTGAAAAGATAATTTATATATATTAAAGAAAGTCACTTGAAACAATAAATTATTAGTATTATGGTAAGTACATGTGAATAATTATAGGTGGTGAACAGGTTAGAAAATAAACATGTTATAATCATTTTGTTTTATTAGGTTAGATGTAAAAATAGTAATAAACTAGTATTAAGCCTCTTGCTGCGTAGCAGCGAGATGCGTAAAACCGTGTCAAGTAGCACCAATGGCACACCATCATCAGTGACCATCAGCACTGAAAAATTCGTATCAAAAAGAAATAAAAAAACAAAAAAATTGAAAAGAACGAAAAATAGACGTCAAAACGTTGAACCATATAGATTAAACGTAAAACATATATAACAATTAAGTAAGTCGATTTATGACCGACGCATAGTGACATTGTAGTTAAATGGGGGAAAACACACACGCACGTTGCGACGTGTTAACACGTAAAATTTAAACCGAAACATAAAACGCAAAATTTATAAAATATGAAAAGTTTAAAGACCAAAGTTGAAAGTAAAAAAAATATGGGATCTAAATTGTAAAATATGTAAAAATATTGGGTTAAAATAAAAAAAACTTAAAGGTTAAAAAAATATGAGTATAACTCACTAATGCATATGATACATAATGCATAACAAAGTTATTAATTAATATGTATATAATAAATAAATAAAAGTATAGAACCCCTATTTCGTCAAAAATAGAAAGAAAAAACCCATTAAGCGCCCATTAAAAAATTGTCGGTATCTATGAGTGATGATTATATTGGACTTTCTTTTATGCATTTCACAACCATCAATCGTGTACGTCAAGTTCAAATCTCCACCAAAAATAGCATACGACAAAACAACATTTTTAAAACGAATTAAACATCTGCTTTAATCGTAATGAACTTTTATAGATTAGATATTAATCATATTATCCCATATGTTAAATCAATAGTGTTTTTGTTTGTGTTATGTTATAATAAATTCAAAATAAAAACTCTTTCAAAGAAAAGAAAAATTATAAGCTCCTAAAGCTATTAGCAAGGTGACAAATTTATTCTTGTATATTTATTGATGAATTATTGATAATTTAGTATGTAAATACCGGGGCGTGTTTAGTACAAATAAATTAGAAATAGATAATTGCATTAACCTTATAAACATCTATACGTAGTGCATAAAAAATAATCAAATACAATGGAGGAAAAAATGGACAGGGGCGGACCTACATACATACGAGGGGTAGCCTCCGCTACCCCTCAACTTTGAGGTTGAGATTTTTAATACGGTTTTGGATATGCAAATTCAAGAATTGGGAAATCGGTTTAATGAGGTATCAACTACATTGGTAGAAAATATGTTGTAAATCCTTGTAATGGATTTTCAAAGTTTGACATATCTAAGATAGTGGCTTTTTCTGAGATGTATCCGGTTGATTTTAATCTGAATGAAAGAGAGCGTATTTTAGGTGAGCTTAACTCAGTAAAAGAAGATGATAAATTTGCAATATTGAATGGAATGTGTCATCTTGCTCGACTAATGGTGGAAACCGGAAAAAATCTAGCTTTTCTTTTGTTTTACCGGATATTGAAGTTAGCATTGATTTTATTAGTTGCAACAGCAACGGTTGAAAGATGTTTTTCTAACCTGAAGCTTATCAAGACGGATTTACGGAATCGAATGGGGGAGGAATATTTGAACACTGCTCTAGTATGTGCGGTTGAAAGGGAAACGTTTGATGAAGTGACAAATGAGGATGTAATGCTTCATTTTCAAGCTATAAAAAACTGAAGAGGTGAATTCTGAGATCAATTAGGTATTTCATTAACTTTTTTTATTATCATGTTTTTTATTTATTTATATTAATGTACGGTAAAAAAAATTTAAATTACGTTACCCCTACAATATCTTTCTAGATCCGCCACTGGAAATGGAGGTGCAGTAAAAAATCATCTTATGCATCACAACTAAAGCAACAGCTCAAATAAAAAATCATCTTATGCATCACAACAAGCAAAGATGAGCCTCCCTCTCCAAACAATAAAGAAAGATGTTGTAAGTAGGGTTGCGAGAGAGAATGAGAGATGAATGAGATGAAGATCGAACGGAAATTGATATATAAGTTTTCATTTTTTTATTTTCTTTTATTCAGTTTTATACAAGTAAGCGTAAAATGATCTTTTAACATGTATTTAGCATAAGATTTAAAGCCAGTGATTTGAAATTACACAACATGTTACAAACCCTAAATAAAGAAAATAAGTGTAATTAGCAAAGATTATAGATGAAAATATCTAATTGCCTAGTCAATGCAAAATATGATTTTATTTTATTTATATTCATGTCTGAAATATGTTATTTTAATGTAAAAGCTCCATACATCTTCAAAAAGAAAGAAGATATTTAGTATTGGCAGACAAAATGTGAAAATCCCACTTGTTTTGAGCTTTTATTTATTGTAGAAACCATAAAGCAACGATTCATATTTGTAGAAAACGGGCACCATCACTCAAGTGGGTAGATGAAATCATTTCCCAAACGTATCAAGTACAATAAATATATAAATAATTTAAGCTTATGTTTTTCATTTTAATTAATGAATGTACACTCTTTATTATTTTATATTTCTTGTACTTCTAAAATTAAACATATACACTTTGTAGAATTTAAACTGATAATCTTTGATTAAAAATACGTAAGGTATGGACGTTAGTTTCCAGTCCAATGCGAATGGGCATCCTTAAGAAACAAAACTTACAAAGTAGCAAACACTTGACGATAAATGTGTAAATTATAGTATAAGAATTCATTATTATACAGGTATTCCAATGTCTTTATAAAACAATATTTTATTTATCTTATCATATTTTTTAGTGAATAACTAATAAAGAGTTTTTATTTATCGCAAAACATACATACTACCTTTACATGAATAAATTACGCGAAATTATATTAAATGTTTATTATATTTCACGTATCATCGGTGATAGCACCTTGAAATATATAAAACCCAGAATTAATTATTTAATTTAATCATACATTACGTTTTTT
This sequence comes from Flaveria ramosissima, assembly GCA_025215565.1. Taxonomy (NCBI): domain Eukaryota; kingdom Viridiplantae; phylum Streptophyta; class Magnoliopsida; order Asterales; family Asteraceae; genus Flaveria; species Flaveria ramosissima. The sequence continues at coordinate 26,832,368 of CM046045.1, forward strand.
TTCACGTGAACATGTCCACATTTTGTTGAAATCTTGGTACAAATTCACATGAACCACTCTTTTCTTGGTGACAAAAGCATTTTGCTTAAACATAGTATATCATAAACAATATATTCAGAATTTAGACATATAACTTATAATTGAGCGCTCTGTTTTTTATAATTTGGCATTACACTTATTTTGCATTTAGTTTTTTTTTATTTAATTAAGTAACAAACAATTGTTTTACATGCAACAAAAGCAATGTTTTGTATTTTTCTTGCAAGTGGCAAACGTATAAAATGTAATCCAATTTTCTTCTTCTAATTTTCAATTGATCATTAAACAATGAACAATAATATTAAAATTATGCAAAATGTTGATAGAATAAAATAGTCAAGTCAAGGGCCTAGCTTTCAAGGGCCCATTTTTTGTTTATAAATGAAAATATATGCGTATTTTGTCAAAAAATTTGGGTAAGATTGTAGTAAAAAAGATATTTAAACTAAAAAGACTAAGAAGTATTATGTGTTTGACGTTTTTCATTCTTTTGTTTTTAAAAAATGGTATTTTGATCATTGTATTAAATACTTTAACTTATTGTGTCTTATAAGTTAATTGTGTCAAATATCAGTTCATTGTGTCTTATATTTTATATCATTTGTTTTACGTTTTAAATAATTTTATGTTGTTTTTGTTATTGTTTCTATAGATTATAAACTTGTTATCTATCGTTGTGTTTTACAATTAAACGTACACAATGATATATTTGCACCAATATAATTTTCAAAACACATAGTGTTGAAAATAATATAAAATGTTATTTTTATTATTGTTTTTTATTGATTATATAAACTTATTGTTATTTGTAATTGTGTTTTACAAATACAAGTACACAATGATGTTATCTCACCAATGTATTTTTCAAATCTCATAGTGTTTAAAATAACACAATGAGTATAAAAAAACACAATGAAACATTGTGTTATTTTGTAATTATTTTTAATGTATTAGATTAATTAATATTAATTTATTATTATGTTTTACATAGTAGAGATACATAACAATGTTATTTCACTGTTATATGTTTTAAAATTCATCATTTTAGAAAAACACCATAGTATTAAAAAAACACAATAATTAACAAGAAGACACAATTATCTGCATATAGACACAATGACGAGTAACGAGCTTAAAAACGTAAAAAATTATTGTCATTTTATATAACAATATTGTACTTGTTTTGGAAATAAAAAATGCCGGTTTATTATAGTGTAATTTTTATAAAAAATAATATCATATATAAAAGTTATGAACGTTTAAATAATATAGAAGAACTTAAAAAAATCAGCAAAATTGGCTATACCTAAAATATTTTTCTAACAAACTTCTTTCCTAAAATTTGATCTCAACTATCGATTAAAAAGATTGATGATTAAGATTACTTATTACACGTTTTAGTTTTAATAGCTTTTTTATTTGAACATATCCTAAAAAATTTATACATATCAGACTTAACTCTTCTGATATAATGATAGAAAAAATTATGGATCTTATGATTTTCGACCCCCTGTATATTAACTCAAACTTTATCACTGTTATTTAACTTATTATGTCACTTATCAAGTTTTATTTATATTAGTTAAAGCACATGGAATGACGAAAGTGTGTAACATTTTAAAAAGTCAAACTCGTTGATAGTGTTATGTTATAATTAACATGTCATTATAATAAATAATTTAATATCCAAATGACATCAAACTAGATATTTATTCTATTAATGGCATTTAGGAAATGTTTGTTGTCTAGAGTACATAACTTGATTGGTTCACATATCCAATTGTTTTTAATTTTACTTTTTATTTCTATTTTTTTTCTTTTTGTTTTTTTTTCCGATTTAGGAAAGGGTTGTCTAAGAACTTAATTAATTATAGGGTTTTGTTATTTATTTTTTCAGTATTTGTTATTTTATTTTTTTTCCTTGTTTATATATGTTTTCTTTTTTTCTATTTTGTAAATGGGAATTAAATTATGTTTAGTTTCTTTCTTTTATTATTTAATGTATAACTATAACTTTTTATATCAGTTATGTAGTTTATTGTTTTTACTCACACTAATGTTATAAGATTTTAAGATTTCTAATATAACATTATAACATCCTTATTAATTATGTTACTTACCTTATATCTATGTTTCAAACTGCCTGACGAGCGCAAACATACATGTATAATGACACCCGACGCGTAGCCATACCTACCGCAAAGCGCAAGGTACCTCTTAGTTTATGTTATTTGTAAAAACTAAAGTCGATTATGATAATCTAAACTACAAGATATTGATCGATAATAATGTATATTAATAAACTGAAAATGCCCCTCATAACTTTCATGTTTGTTGTAAACAATCGCACTTGTATAGTCACCATAGACATGATTTCTACTTTATTTCAATCATCTTTGTTAGTGATATATATATATATATATATATATATATATATATATATATATATATATATATATATATATATATATATATATATATATATATATATATATAACAATTATGCGAATGATTATATTTTTGCTAGAAAGTAAAAAATTAATAGTGTTATTAGTCATATTGACATCATGATTACTACTACCTACCGATCAACGAGTCATAATTTGAATTATTCAAGCTCAATTTGTCTATATAAAATTGCTATAAAACTTGTTTGCTTGGCCAATATATCATCGAATTATGGCGGAGATTCACACTCAATTTGCAATTGTTTTTTCTTGTATTTATTTCATTTCATTTATTATCATTATTATAAGAGAAATAAAGTGAAAATCAAATATAAAAATTTGATATTATGTTCCCAAGATTGTCAAAGTCAACAAAGATTAAAAATTAAAATTATCGTTATACAAATTATTAATCTAAATAATTATTATTAGGGTATGGTTATATTAAAAATAATGTTTAATCTAAAAATCCTAAGAAAGGACATTGTGACTTGACACATGTCCTTCTATTGTTTTAAAGAGTATGACATTTTGGTCATTGCGTCAAATACGTCAGCTCATTGTGACTTATACGTTCAATGTGTCAAATACTTGTTCATTATGTCATGTATTGTTTTGTTATGTGTATTAATTATTATATTTTACGTTTTAGATCATTTTGTGTTATTTTTTATTGTTTTTATAGATTATAAACTTGTTATCTATCAATGTGTTTTACAATTAGAAGACACGATGATATACTTTCACCAATCTAGTTTTCAAAACTCATATTGTTGAAGATAGCACAATATGTTATTTTTTATTGTTTTTTAATTGATTATATAAACTTATTATTATTCATTGTATTTTACCATTAGAAATACACAATGGTGTTCTTTCAACAATGTAGTTTCAAAAGTCATATTATTCAAAATAACATAATGACGATCAAAAGAAGCAATGAAAAATTGTGTTATTTTATCATTGATTTTAATGTATTAGATTGATTATTAATTTATTATTGTATTTTACATATTAGAGATACACAACAATGTTATTCCATCATTATATTTTTTAAAATTCATTATTTTAGAAAAAACACAACAGTATTCAAAATTATCACAATAACTAACAAAAAGACACAATTAACTGCAATAAAGACATAATGACAAGATACGAGCTTAAAAACGTCAATTTTTTTATCTTTTTATACAACAATACTGTACTTGTTTTAACTATTAAAGATAAAAAACGCTCGTTTATTGGTGTAATTTTTATAAAAAAATAAAAGTTATGAACGTTTAAAAAAACGAGAGAACTTTCAAAAAGTCAATAAAAATAATTATTTCTAAAATACTCATTTAGCAAAGTTTTTTCTAAAATTTGATCTCAACTATCGATTAACAAAGTAAACGATGAAAATTAGTTATTACACTTTTAAGTTTTAGAATATTTTCTATTTGAACCTTTCTATTATTATTAACTACTAATAAATAATAATCTAAACGTTCAAATCATCTAGTTATAAAACACGGTTTAAATCGTAAGAAAGATTGTCAAGAAAGTGACCGTTTCTCGTGTTTATCTTCACGAACGGCAACACGCAATCGCCAGGTGTGTCTTTTACACATAAAAACAGCATCAAACAAAGCGAATAATAATAATAATAACAACATCATCAACAAACCGCATTCACTTTTGCTGATTAAATTTCAATCTCCATCATTTTTCCTTCATAATCACGTAACACAATAACCCAATTCGATCGACGTTCAAACGACACATCGAATGGTTGTTTTTCTTGATTTCATCAGCGAAGAAGATGAAGTTCTGCAAGAAATACGAAGAGTACATGCAAACGCAGGATCAGAAGAAGCTACCCGTTGTGGGTTTCAAGAATCTCAAGAAGATCTTGAAACGATGTCGTAGGGACATGGGTCATTCACAGAAGCCACAATCGTCACAATCGTCGTCGATTGTGAATGATTCTTCTGATAAAGATTTAGCGAGTTGTAGCCACCCTTGCCCTGGTATTATTATAACTTGAGCTTAATTCAGTTAATTGATTTTAATTTGTGAATTAACATGTGTTTGTAGCTCTTAATTCAGTATCTTTTTGGTGGGTTCTTGGTTTCGTAATTGGATTGTTGGGTTTGTCTATAAGGTGTTTGATGTAATGTCACAAAGAAACTTGTAATCAGTATATGTAAGAAAATTAAGGAAATCATGTAGTGGGATTCATAAAGAATCTAATTTATTGATGTTATATCATGATTTTTGTGTTTGTTAGTGTAATTCACATGGTTTATGCGTACTTTTGGTTTGATTTTTTCGTAATCTTTGTGTAGTTTGCGATGGGAGTTTCTTTCCTTCTCTTATGAAGGAGATGTTTATGGTGGTTGGATGTTTTAATGAGCGCGCGCAAAAGGTGCTTGATGTTCATCTAGCAACCGGGTTCCGAAAGTACTTTGTGTGGTGTAGAGACAAGTTTCAAGGGAACCATAGTGCTTTGATTCAAGAAGGCAGGGATCTTGTTGGTTATGCAATTATCAATGCCATTGCAATGAGAAAGATTCTTAAGAAATACGATAAGGTTTGTTTGTCCCTTAAAAGTTCTATGTTGATTGTGAAGATATTTCGACCTGTTTAGATGAATTGTATGTGTCAATTCTGTTTATGTTTTATCTCGAACACATGAAATTAAAATAGTTATCTTAAAATGGAAGGGTCAAATGAATTGAACAACTTGAATGTCGTTCGTGGTATATGTATAATATATACGACTATCGTAATAGATACTATCTTGACAAACTAGCTGAGTATTGATATAATTACCAAAAGAAATTACATAGCTCAGTTACTATGTTGCTGTTCTATCACATTAGCTCTTAATTATCTACGGTTTGGTTAAAAATGGCAAGAAGTGTATGTAGGTTCACCCAACGTCGTACTAAAAGTGATATGTTTATTTTTAACTTGTTTTGACCTGTTAACCAAACCACCACCACCACTATGTTTTCTCATCTTAGACATGAAAATTTTTACTTTCTATTGCAGATACATGATTCCAAGCAAGGTCAAGCATTTAGGTCACAAGTCCAGAGCATGCACATGGACATCCTTCAGTCTCCATGGCTTTGTGAGCTTATTGCTTTACACATTAACTTAAGGGAAACAAAGGGTATAGTGGGAAATGATTCTGAATTATTTGAGGGTTGTTTTCTCATATTTAATGATGGGAAACCATCACTTTCTTGTGAGCTATCTGATGCTGTCAAGCTCGAGATAGATTTGACTTGCTCTATATGCTTGGTGAGTTTTTTAATACTTTCTTTCTCTATTTAACATTTTAACTCTCTTGTTTTCAAGAAAAATTACCATTATTGGTGAAACTAGTTCATACCTTTAGATTATCCCAAATTGACTCCAACCACTTAAAAGGATAGCACTTTTAATGATTAAATATGATAACAAAAACCATACTTTAAAATTAATAATTTGTTCTTTTTGAATATGTAAGTTAATCTTGATGGGTATGGGTCAGAGTCGGGTCAGCAGGAAGTTTGATTTAGTGACATGTTTTTATGTATTTGTAGGTCATGGGTAGTTAGCTAGTTAGTGTGTCTAGATCATGGGTAGTGGGATAGTTGGTTGTTTTTCTCTTTGCAAGAGTCTTTATATATGTATGTTGCAAGTAATGAACAAAAGAAAAAGTTAAAAGTAGTAAACTAAAGTGTACTATTCGTGTGTTTTGTGTGTTCGATTTTGGGCCATAATAAAGCAATTTAGGAGGTAGTAAGCGTCTTTATGTAATAATTTGAATTTATTGAATGGGTTAAGGTGGTAGTAAGCATTTGAATACTCTTTGGACATCGTTCAACTCATTTGACATATTTGACCGTTTCATTTGTGGCTAAGCTTTTCACTTTTACCATTTCGATACGTTTTTGGTGTTGACATTACCTCCTTTATTCAAATATTGGCTTTATGCATGCATTTTTTTATGGAAAGATAGATAATTTATTCATTTTTTGTATTTGTTTGGTCCAGGATACTGTATTTGACCCTGTATGTTTGACTTGTGGACACATCTTTTGCTTCATGTGTGCTTGCAAATCTGGATCAGTGACAATTGTAGATGGACTAAAGGCAACACAGCCTACAGCAAAATGTCCTCTTTGTAGAGAAGTATATACCTAATTCTTTTAGATACACACACACACACGTGTGTGTGTGTGCGCGTGTGTCTTAAAATTTGTTTTCATCTTGAACATTTGGTGAACTGTTTTGGTTGTTTTACAGGCTGGGGTTTATCAGGGATCTCTTCATTTGGATGAGCTTAACATTCTACTAGGTCGAAGGCAAGTTCATTTTGCTAGTTATAAACATGCTCTCAAGTATAAGTTTAGAGGCAGAAACTTTAAACGATTTACCTAAAAACGAGTCAATTTATGTTACATTTTATCTCGAACGGGTAAAATAGAAAGTTTAAAAGAACTTGTTAAATAGGAAGAAGGTCAAACGGGTTGATACTTGTTTTTTCAATAGCTATATATCTTTTTCGTTTCAATAGGGCACTTAACTCTAGTTTTTTTTATTAAGTATATAGAGTTTTTTATGATAACCCTATTCATTTACTTATAATCTTCAACAAAATATAAAGAAAGTGTTGGCTAGTTAACCAACCTTACCTATTTGGACATGCACTAGAAATTTACCATTTTGATTCGAACCTTTACATAATATGAACTGAAATTCTATAAATTTGTGCAGTTGTCCAGAATACTGGGAGGAAAGGCTTAAATCCGAGAGAGTAGAAAGGATTCGGCAAGCAAAGGAACATTGGGAATCACAGTCTCGTGCATTCTTGGGATTTTAGACAAACTTGTATAACATAAAGGTTTGTTTTACAATCAAGTAATAGTTAAATAATTTGTTGTATGCTTTTGGTAATACATATGTCTATTGATGCCTAGTCAATGATTCATTCCTCTTTAAGTGATGCATAACAAAGGCAAACACATATAGAAATATATAAAATTTCCCCTTTTGTTCTAGCACATCACATTAGGTGATCCTCTGTGTGATAGATAATTATATATTAAGGCAGTTGTCGTGGTTGTCTGGCGATCTTTACTTTTTGCAGTTATACGATATCAACTTCAACTATCTGAACATTTGTACACTTAATAATAATAATCTCAAAACAAAACTCTTTACGAGTTTACATGATAAGGAAGTAAATTTATTAACTAAGGAGAACTTTCATATTTAATGAAAACTGCATATCCCATGCCATGTAATTCAAGCTCACTTAGTCAAGAATCAAAAAATAAAAAGATATTTAAGTGGACATATTGATGGTCAACCTACTAAGTCAAAGTGCACAATACCAAACACATTATTTCTTATGAAATCAAATATTCCTAATCAACACTCAGGCATCGAGTTCCCATCCGAGAATCATCGATATACACCCCAGCTCATCAAGAATCTAAAGTTTAACCGATAGACCCGAACCTATACGACAAATTACCAACTCATTCAAACGCCCATTTTGCCACCTATTCTTGTGCAACAAGATCATATTCTAAACAAAAATACACCCCTTGATAGGTGTATAATATCTGATAATAATTTGAACGATATACACAATACATTCCATATCTAGGATGTCTAGTGTCATTTCACTCTGATCATAAACCAGATGATCGGTTTGCATATTCCTGAACCAATGCACCAAAAAGTGATGGCCTCTGAATCAAACGTGAAGGTTCGTCAAATTCTTTTGCATACCCTGTTACAACACATAGTATAAGTTGGAGATTAGTTGACCCTCAAACTCTCAAAGTAACTAACTTGACCTCAATGGCTGGTGTCAACTCAACAGACCCCCTATATATTATTTTAGTGATGGTAACTTTAGAAACCGTATTAATGCATTAACCTTAAGTTAAAAAATCGACGAGAAGAGTTGTCAGGCGATCAAAAGTGACCCAAATGTTTTGGCCTGCACATGAATTTACCCATATTGACCCGTTACTTATCCAGCCCGTTCTACCAATAGACAAGAAATTACCTGCATCAATGACTAGAACCCGATCACAGTCCATGACAGTAGGTATCCTGTGAGCAATGCTAATGATAGTACAGTCAGCAAAATCTTCTCTTATAATTTTCTGAATTACAGCATCTGTTTGTGAATCAACCGATGCAGTCGCTTCATCCATGAACAATAATCTGCTGCGTTTCAGCAACACCCTTCCCAGACAAAGTAGTTGCCGTTGTCCCACACTCCAATTATCGCCATTATCGACAACTAAAAAAACCCATAACACATAAGTGAACAGTAATTTTTTTTTACTGAAAACAGTTATGGATTGATTTTAGTTACCTGTGGAATCAAGTTTTCCAGGTTTTGCAGCTACCACATCACTGAGCTGGCAGCGTTGGAGACTCTACAAAGCAGGTTCTTCGGTTAGGTGGTATAAAGAAAGTTTATAAAAGATCGGCCCGTCCTACTAGAGGTGGGTTTGATAATGAGTCGAAATGGGTTCAGATGAAAACGGGCTGCTTTTTGTTTTGGTTGAACCGGGTCAAGAGACCGACCTTTAACACTTTTGTATCTTCTATAAATGTACTTTGGTATCTTGTTTCTTTATAAAATTAGAGGGCTCTTTTGTTAACTATAAAAATTTTGGGATTTAAATTTTAATCATGCAAAAATATAATTTAGTGAAAGGCTATAGATTTTTATACGATTTATGATAATGAACTAGAATGTTTTACAGATTTTGAATACTTAGGTGAACTTTTTACCTGTTAAACTCATTTGACACGTTTTCATTTTAGCTAAAAAATCGATCTTTCCTTTTTAAATAAAAAGAGTAAAACCCGAGTTAAACTCGTGAAATTGCCACCTGTAAGTTCCTATCTGAATGGAGTATATGAAAGAACAAACTCATTCTTACCCTCCATATCTCATCATCAGAATGAACACCAATCGGGTCAATGTTGCTTCTCACGGTTCCTTCAAAAAGGATAGGTTCTTGAGGAATGATGCCGAATCGGGACCTAAGATCATGAAGCCCGAGTGTCGAGATGTCAATACCATCAATAATAATATTTCCTGCAGCGGGCTCCACCAGCCGAAACAGAACTTGAATCAAAGTTGATTTCCCACCGCCTGTTCGACCAACAACGCCTATCTTTTGGCCACCTTGAATGTTCAGAGTGATCCCTTTGAGAACAAGAGGCGTGTTTGGACGATATCTAACCTGCTCATAACCAAACATTGTTGGATATTTTAGTGTAATTGGGATTAACTTGTGTTGACCAATTCGATCATAATAGACTTCAAACAAGTTAGGAGGTGCGGAGTGCACGCTTGTTTGAATCTATTACGATCCTAGGCGCGTAATCCGTATTTGACGGGGGTTCTAAGGGGGCAGCGCCCCCTTGGCGGGGGTCCGGGGGCAGCGCCCCTGGAAGCGGGGTCCAAGGGGCGGCAGCCCCTGGCGGGGTCCAAGGGGCAGAGCCCCTGGCTGGGGTCGAGCTGCCAGGTCAGCTTGGAAAATTTTTTTTTCGTCATTATTACTTCAATAAAAATTCATTTTCGGAGTCTCTCTAGAATTAAACTTATTAATTCTTGAAGGGCCGAAAGTGTCAATTTGAGGACCCAAAAACTGCCCTAGGCAGTTTTCTAATGGAAAAACTGCAAATACGCTCCAAGGAATTTTGGTCAGAGGTTCTGTTCTTTTTCTGGTTCGTTCTTCATCACAAAATTTAACATATTTTCGTTTCTAAATCACTAGATTGTATCCGATTGAACAATTTTGGGTGAACCACCAAATTAGTTTGATCTGAAAGTTTTCAGACGCCTTCTAGTGAATCCGATTTCGTTTGTATTACCAAATTTCCTCAACAAAGATCAAACTAATTTTGTAATCATGACGAACGGAGAGTCGGTGAAAGAGATGACGAACAAATTTGCGAAGTTGGACAAGTTTGCAGGCCAGGATTTCAGACGCTGGCAAAGAAGATGCACTTCATGTTGACAACACTCAAAGTTGTATACGTTCTGAGTACCCCCATGCCCGAAGTTGTTGAAAACGAGACGCTGGAACAGACCCGAAAACGCTGCAAATGGGAGAACTGTGACACCCGGTCAAATCAGGTCAACTTTCGAAACCACCCGCAATAACTAATTGATAATTATTTAGCGTTTAGGTCTAACTTAACCAAAACCCTGCGTAACGTTCATCAAACCTAGCAATTGTTTAACAAATTTCTTGAATAATAATAATAATAATAATAATAATAATAATAATAATAATAATAATAAAAATAATTATAATAATAATATGAATAATCTTCTACAAATCCAAGGAGGATTTTTAAGTCTTGCATGCAAGACAACACACCTATTTGGAGGTGTTTAAAAACCTTTCACATACACACACACTCAAACTCTTCATCTCCTCAAACTCACTCCACTTCCACACACCACCACCCCCCATCGGCCGCCCCCCCCTTCCTCTTCCCCTCTCGTCGGTCACCGCACCACCACCTGCTGCCGACGCCAACATCACATCACCACCGCGACCACCATTCGCATCCAACACCACCGCGACCACCATCCCGACACCGCGTCACCGCGACCACCGTCCCGACACCGCGTCACCGCGACCACCATCACCTACATCCGAAATCGACACCACCATCATCACCGTCGCCACCTTCAGAAGCCACCACCACCATCGCCACCTTCCGAAGCCACCACCACCGTCGCCCTCACTCGACATCACCACCACCACCTTCACCCGATACCGTCATCACCACCTTCACCCGGTACCGCCACGACTACCACCACTCTCACCCGACACCATCACCCCGTCACCCTTTATCCAACACCACCGTGACCCCCCCCTTCCCTTTTACCTTCGGTTAACACCAACCATCACCACTCTCGTTTACACTCTAGTTGGAACTTAGTTAGGACCCGAAGTTTCATCGGGAAATCAAGATCGAGCTTGCATTCCGTTAAGGATTTCATCTAGTGAGGTATAATAGATAGACAATGTATATATATATGTTCATGCATGGATGATCAAGATAAGGAATCTTGATGAACCCTAGTTCACCCATTTAGGTATTGTATGAAATGGTTATTTTGATGATTTTTGTATGTAAAATGATTATTATGATGGTTTGATGAATCTGAAAATGGATGGTTATGTGGATAAAAAAAACATGTTATGTTAAGGATTTAGGTGGTAAAATGTATGTATGTATGGGTATGTCATGTATGTATGAAGGCATAAATATGAAGATGGGAAAGATAATGAAGAATGGTCTTGATAAGAATATTAGGAGATTTATTGGATGAAGGATTATTATAGAATAATAGATAGATCAAGGATTTTAGGTAACTTTGATAATAATATTAGTGGAAGATGACTAGCTTAAAATAAATGGAATTTTAGACACAAGTAAAGGACTCTCTTAGGTAAAAATCGACAAAGGGACCGTGAGACTAAGATTTTTGGTTAAGATCAAACAAATGACTAAGGAGACACCACGACTAACAAACCCAATTAAGACGAACGGTTGAAACATCGAAACTATAACTAGATTAAGAATGGAACGTGCCTCGGACAAACTACGACAAATAAAAGAAAATATAAGTATACACTTTAAACGACTAATTAGTAAAACTATGTAAGAAGAGGATAATAGATGTATTAATAATCAAGTAATATTAAAAAGAGTATTTTACAAAAGATATAACGAGGAAACTACTTCTTGAATTCTACATGAACTCAGGTAAAAGAAAGCCCGATCAGATAATCATTTTTAGGAATAATAACTTAAAGTAGAAAAGATTGACTCTCTGTTTAAGAAGGTTTCAGACACCCAAGATGATGGTATAATAAGACTTTTCGACTCAAGTTTATTAGTGACAAGTTAGTAAGAATTAAGGAAATTGGTGGTTTATAGGACACAAAACATGTGATTTTAAAAAGAGATATTTACATTTACAAAAATATACGTTTTGACTAAAGCAAAACGTACCATTTCAAACAATCATATTTAGAATGGGTGAAGTGCATTCTTAAGCATGAATTATCGCGTAATAACTATAATGTTTATGATTAGGATTTACAATTTGAAAAGCATTTCACATTGGTTAACCTCAAGGATTACGCTCAAGGTGAGTCCTTCGGCCCCATTTTTAAATATGTATTTTAAATTGTTTTGGGGGAAAAGCATGAAATGATTTATTAAAGTATATGATGAGTTAAACGGGATAATATATAATATGCGGGTATAAGTTTGAATCAGTAGTATGGATCTATATACTACTGAAATCTAAATCCCTCTATAATCATTAACCTCGGGGATGAGGCCACAGAATATATTGGTAGATCTATCGGGTTAGAATGGCCCGCTCTCGCGACCAGTCGCACTGGTCAGGTTGTGGCGAGGGAGTTTATATGTCTGGATAGTTGTGGGGCAACGACGTGTTTCTTGGTTTGATTATGGGCTTATGACCTAAATAACATAGTACCTAGCTAGTCTATGTGGAATATATATTATGCCTTGTTTCATCATATGATTTTTAAAAGAGATGTATGGTTGCAAGAATTCAAACCCCGAAAGCTCACCAACTTTATGTTGACTTTATTACCCTTCGTGCTTTTCAGGGTTATAGGTGAGCTCAACATGGAATTCGGAATTTTGTCTTTGGAAGGGTCAAACGTTAAGACTATAAATGTTTTGAATAAAACCATGTGTGTGTAATAAAAGTAGTATTTACTACTACTAATAATGTTTCGATGTAGAACAACAAAATACTCGTATGATGATGACTAATGGTTTTTAATAATTAATGATATTTTAGTATACGTTTGACCATGAAAGTTGGGTCAAGTCCAACTTCCGTTACCACCACGTCACGCGACTTTCCGCTGCGATTTTCGGGGTGTGACAGAAGTTGGTATCAGAGCCAACGGTTATAGTGAACTAGAGAGTATTTTCAAAATCTAGACTATAACCTTTAAAAAGATTACTTGACTCCAAAGACAATTCCGTGTATAAGCATAATAATAGTCTTATTAAAATTATGATTGTTAAATTTTGTATACTAGAATTTAGCAATAATTAATATGTACGCATGCATGCATTTCTCTATTTGTAGATGTCTGATCGTGTTAGCCGAGAGAGAGCACCTGACCATAGCAGTAGCACCGATGGTTCATCCGAGCCTCTTTCCTCGACACCATGGTATTACCCTACTCAGCCTTACTTCGCAGCTACCATGTACCCGGGTATGGAAAACTCGGGGAATGGTTGGATATCTGAGTCTGATGATGAGAGCCCTACCCCGCCAGCAGATGCACTCGAGCCCATTGCTGAGGAGCCAGTTGGCTTGGCCTCAGAGAGTGAGACTCATACTGCTGTGACTCCTGCTGCTACTATTCCCCTCATGCGACACCCACCAAAGATTAGGATGGTGTATGAGCGAAGGGAGCGCAGGGAAAAGGGAGAAGCGGTTGTGGATGATGCACCGCCAAGGATTAAGTTGGTGTACGAACGGAGGAAACGTAGAGAGAAGAGAAAGGTGATGGATGATGATGTCATGGAGAGTACGCTTATGCCCAAACGGGCCAGACTTGTAGACGATCAGTGGAGATGGATTATGGATGCCATGAGAGGCTGGGCGTCGAGGGATGGGATTCCTTCCACCTTTGAGGAAGGAGAGTCGTCTTCTGCGCCACACAGGACCACTTTGGGTGGTGAGACCATCGAACGCGTGGTGATTACCCTAGTAGCCCAGTGTGTGCGACTTGAGAAGGAGCTACTGTCTACCAGGAAGAAGATAAGGATTCAGGAGGAGGTGAGTCAAGCTTTGGATGGAAGATTGATGACGATTGAGGAGGAAAGATTGTTGGATGACAGCGCTATGAGCCAGATGCACTTCCGTATAGCAGACCTGGAGACTAGCCTCGCAGAGACTAGGGATCGATTGACCCAGGCGGAGCAGAGGGCAGATGTGGCTGAGACAGCATTGGTGACGGCTCAGCAGTACGCGATAGCGATGGGAGAGAGAGCAGAGACATCGATGGCTATGGCTACTTTATGTTTGATGATGATTACCTACCTCACGCATGTTGGGAGTGGAGCCTTGTTTTAGTATGACTATGAGACTAGCTGGGGTACTTGAACATTATCTTTTTGACCGAGTTATAAACTCGATGATGCATGTAGACTGATTTACTTATGATCCTTTTGATGACTAACTCGTATGTATTTGATAATTATGAATAAACTTGATGCTTACGAAAAATTTAAAAAGTTATGCCTTGATGACATGTGTTTAATTGCATGAATAACTAATTATTGTATGATTATTCAAGGAACCAATTATATAGAATATTCATATAGAATATACCATCATGATAATATAATAGCAAGCGTACGTAAACTAAACATCTTCTTCCCTACTTTCGGAACAGAATTGAATCATGCCACCTGTAACCCGAAATACGCCCTCAAGTGGAAACGCCAATTTACCATCCACCCCAGAGGAGCTAGCCCAATTGATAGCTAGACACGTCAAATCAGCTTTAGAACAACATGATGCGAATCTAGTGGCTGGTCAAGCAAGGAGGCAAGAAAATACAGATAATGGCCATGGAAACGGAGCAGGAAATGGTTCAAACGTAGGTTCCGGTATAGGTGCAAACAATGGATCCGGCACAAACGGAAACCCAGGAAATTCATCAGGTGTACAACCACAAGGGTGTTCATATAAGACATTTCAAGGATGCAACCCAAGAACTTTTACAGGCGCTGAAGGACCGTTAGATATAATCAGGTGGATCGAAAGGATGGAGACGGTTATAACGATAAGCAATTGTTCCAACGATCAAAAGGTCAAGTATGCAACATGTTCCTTTCAAGATGCAGCACTGTCATGGTGGAATTCCCAACGCCAGATTTTGGGCGATGCCAACGCATATGAACTTACCTGGGAACAACTAAAGGAGATGCTACTTAAAGAATACTGCCCACGCAATGAGCTCCAGAAGATTGAGACTGAATTCTGGAATCATACCATGAAAGGAGCTGAGATTCGGACATACACCTCAAGATTCAATGACCTTGCAAGGTTAGTACCTAGGATGGTCACGCCGGAATATGTTCGAATTGAAAGATACATATGGGGATTGGCACCTCAGATAAGGAGCAACGTTACAGCTTCTAAACCAACCACTATCCAAAGTGCAATCGCTATTGCACACACCTTAACCGATGATGCAATACGAAATGGAACCCTAATCAAGAAGAACGATCAAGGAAAGAGTGTGATGGAAATTGAAAGGAAGACGGTTAGAGTGAACCAAAGAATGTTTGATGGAAAGAGAAAGTGGTTCGAAAATCCCAAGGGACCAGTGAACAACAGGAAGAATTTTAATCAGAGATCTGAACGGGTTTATGTAGCAACATCGAACCATGGAAGATCAACCAAAGAACCTCAAGGAAAATGTAGCAAATGTGGATATCCCCATACGGGTGACTGTAAAATTTGTGCTCATTGTCATAAGTTCGGACATCTAAGCCAGAATTGTCGGGCAAAACCTGAAGGGAGGATAATCAGAAATGATCAAGCTTGCTATGAATGCGGTGTGGTTGGACACTTCAAGAAAGATTGTCCAAGACTGAATGGATCTAGGGCCAAAGGGAGAGCCTTTGAAATGAATGCCAAGGAAGCACAGCAAGAGCCGTCGGTAGTCAACGGTACGTTTCTTATCAATAATCATTATGCCTCTGTTTTGTTTGACACCGGTGCTGATTTAAGTTTTGTATCCAAAGAGTTTGAAACATCATTGGGAATTAAACCATGTAAGCTAAGAAAGAAGTATATTATTGAGTTAGCTAATGGAAAGAAAATTGAATCCAATGAAGTAATTAGAAACTGCACGATACAACTTAACAACCATCTCTTTAGTATTGACTTATTACCTGTCAATCTGGGAAGTTTTGATGTGGTTATTGGAATGGATTGGCTCTCTCGAAATCATGCTGAAATAGTATGTTTCGAGAAAATCATTCGATTGCCAACTCCTAGTGGAGAACTCTTGATCGTACAAGGAGAAAAGGGAAAACCTTCATTCAAAATTATAAGTGTCATGGAAGCATATGAATACCTTAATGAAGGATATCCTGCCTTCCTGATAAAAGCCACTGACACTAGGAACGAGGAGCGAAAACTTGAAGATATTCCCATTGTACGAGAATACCCAGAGGTATTTCCCGAAGATTTGCCAGGGTTACCTCCACAAAGACAGATCAAATTCCAAATTGATTTGTTACCAGGAGCAGCACCAGTAGCACGATCACCATACAGACTAGCACCTTCCGAAATGCAGGAGTTGTCAAAGCAACTGCAAGAATTATTAGAAAAAGGGTTCATTCGACCAAGCTTTTCTCCATGGGGAGCACCTGTGCTATTCGTCAAAAAGAAAGACGGATCGTTCAGAATGTGTATCGATTATAGAGAATTAAACAAACTCACCATTAAAAATCGATACCCATTACCAAGAATTGATGATTTGTTCGATCAATTGCAAGGATCCAGCTACTACTCGAAGATAGATTTGCGGTCTGGATATCACCAACTGTTGATAGCAGAAGAGGATATCCCAAAAACGGCTTTTAGAACACGTTACGGTCATTACGAATTTCTAGTAATGCCGTTTGGATTAACCAACGCACCTGCCATATTCATGGATCTCATGAATAGGGTTTGTAAACCCTACCTAGACAAGTTTGTGATAGTATTCATTGATGATATTCTGATATACTCACAATCCAAAGAAGAACATGAGCAACATCTCAGGCTAATCCTAAACGTGTTAAAGAAAGAAAAGCTGTACGCAAAGTTCTCAAAATGTGAATTTTGGCTTCGAGAAGTTCGATTCCTCGGTCATATTATCAACAAGGAGGGTATCCACGTGGATCCAACCAAGATAGAAGCAATTAAGAACTGGGAAGTCCCCAAATCTCCAACAGAAGTGCGACAATTTTTAGGGTTAGCTGGTTACTACCGTAGGTTTATAGAAAATTTCTCAAAGATAGCCCAACCATTGACCCTATTGACCCGTAAGGACAAGAATTATGTATGGGGCGAAGATCAAGAGAAAGCTTTTCAATTACTAAAGCAGAAGTTGTGCAGCGCACCCATACTGTCTCTACCAGATGGAACTGAGGGATTTGTAGTATATTGTGACGCCTCACGATTAGGCCTTGGGTGTGTATTGATGCAAAAAGATAAGGTCATTGCTTATGCATCAAGACAATTGAAAGTACATGAAAAGAATTACACCACCCATGACCTAGAACTAGGAGCTGTCGTTTTTGCTCTTAAAATATGGAGACATTATTTGTATGGAACCAAATGTGTCATCTATACGGATCATAAGAGCCTGCAACATATTTTTAATCAAAAGGATTTAAATATGAGGCAGCGCCGTTGGGTGGAGCTGTTGAATGATTATGACTGCGATATCCGATATCACCCAGGCAAGGCAAATGTTGTGGCAGACGCTCTTAGTAGGAAAGAAAGAGAAAAGCCACTGCGAGTGCGAGCGTTGAAACTTACCATTTACTCGAACCTTACTGACCAGATCCGCAATGCTCAACTCGAAGCATTGAAAAGAGAAAACCTAGAAAGAGAAGGTCTGCGAGGGATGGTCAAGGAGTTAGCGACAGATTCTGATAAAATGGTACGATTTTGCCGGAAGAATGTGGATTCCTAAGCATGGAGAGTTACGCAAAGTAATTCTTGATGAGGCACACAAAACAAGGTACTCGATTCACCCAGGAATCGACAAAATGTATCATGATGTGAAGGAATTTTTCTGGTGGCCTAACATGAAGGGAGACATAGCTACCTATGTTAACCAATGCATGACCTGCTCCAAGGTAAAGGCAGAATACCAGAAACCATCGGGACTTCTACAACAGCCGGAAATTCCAAAATGGAAATGGGAATGCATTGCCATGGATTTTGTAACAAAATTACCTAGGACAGCAAGTGGTTATGATACCATTTGGGTAATTGTCGATCGACTAACAAAATCTGCACATTTCCTACCAATGAAAGAGACCTACAGTATGAGCAAATTGGCGAGCTTATACATCAAAGAAGTAGTTTCACGCCATGGTGTACCAATGTCAATCATATCAGATAGAGATAGTCGATTCACCTCTAGATTTTGGCAAACTCTACAGGAAGCTATGGGTACTCGACTAGATATGAGCACGGCCTATCACCCACAAACTGACGGACAGAGCGAGAGAACCATTCAGACTTTGGAAGATTTATTGAGAGCTTGTGTGATCGACTTTGGTGGAAATTGGGATACTCATCTACCACTAGCTGAGTTCTCCTATAATAATAGTTATCACACCAGCATCAAGGCCGCTCCATTTGAAGCACTATATGGAAGAAAGTGCCGATCGCCATTATGTTGGGCCGACATTGGAGAAAGACAATTAACCGGACCAGAAATCATTCAAGAAACAACGGAGAAGATTGTTCAGATCCGAAAAAGGCTAGAAATGGCTAATAGTCGACAAAAGAGTTATGCAGATAATCGGAGGAAGCCATTAGAATTCATGGTCGGCGATAGAGTGTTCTTGAAGGTATCTCCATGGAAGGGAATTATGAGATTTGGTAAAAGAGGGAAGCTGAGTCCACGATTCGTAGGACCCTTTGAAATCCTGGAACGGATTGGGAAAGTTGCATACCGACTCAGACTACCAGAGGAACTTGGTAATGTGCACAATGTATTTCACGTATCTAATTTAAGGAAATGCATGACAGATGAATCTCTAGTTATCCCTCCAGATGAAGTGAGTATCAACGACAAACTCCAATTCATCGAAGAGCCAATAGAGGTCTTAGATTGGAAAACTCAGAAACTCAGGCGGAAGCAAATCAAGCTAGTTAAAGTCCGATGGAACTCTAGAAGAGGACCTGAATTTACTTGGGAGCGCCAAGATGAAATGCAACAAAAGTACCCATACCTGTTCAAAACCAGATTTGACTCAGGATCAACAACGTAAATTTCGGGACGAAATTTCTTAAACGAGGGGAGACTGTGACACCCGGTCAAATCAGGTCAACTTTCGAAACCACCCGCAATAACTAATTGATAATTATTTAGCGTTTAGGTCTAACTTAACCAAAACCCTGCGTAACGTTTCAGCAAACCTAGCAATTGTTTAACAAATTTCTTGAATAATAATAATAATAATAATAATAATAATAATAATAAAAATAATTATAATAATAATATGAATAATCTTCTACAAATCCAAGGAGGATTTTTAAGTCTTGCATGCAAGACAACACACCTATTTGGAGGTGTTTAAAAACCTTTCACATACACACACACTCAAACTCTTCATCTCCTCACTCTCACTCCACTTCACACACCACCACCACCCCCCATCGGCCGCCCCCCCTTCCTCTTCCCCTCTCGTCGGTCACCGCACCACCACCTGCTGCCGACGCCAACATCACATCACCACCGCGACCACCATTCGCATCCAACACCACCGCGACCACCATCCCGACACCCGCGTCCCACCGCGACACACCGCCCGACCCCACCGCGTCACCGCGACCACCATCACCTACATCCGAAATCGACACCACCCTCATCCACCGTCGCCACCTTCAGAAGCCACCACCACCATCGCCACCTTCCGAAGCCACCACCACCGTCGCCCTCACTCGACATCACCACCACCACCTTCACCCGATACCGTCATCACCACCTTCACCCGGTACCGCCACGACTACCACCACTCTCACCCGACACCATCACCCCGTCACCCTTTATCCAACACCACCGTGACCCCCCCCCTTCCCTTTTACCTTCGGTTAACACCAACCATCACCACTCTCGTTTACACTCTAGTTGGAACTTAGTTAGGACCCGAAGTTTCATCGGGAAATCAAGATCGAGCTTGCATTCCGTTAAGGATTTCATCTAGTGAGGTATAATAGATAGACAATGTATATATATATGTTCATGCATGGATGATCAAGATAAGGAATCTTGATGAACCCTAGTTCACCCATTTAGGTATTGTATGAAATGGTTATTTTGATGATTTTGTATGTAAAATGGTTATTATGATGGTTTGATGAATCTGAAAATGGATGGTTATGTGGATAAAAACATGTTATGTTAAGGATTTAGGTGGTAAAATGTATGTATGTATGGGTATGTCATGTATGTATGAAGGCATAAATATGAAGATGGGAAAAATAATGAAGAATGGTCTTGATAAGAATATTAGGAGATTTATTGGATGAAGGATTATTATAGAATAATAGATAGATCAAGGATTTTAGGTAACTTTGATAATAATATTAGTGGAAGATGACTAGCTTAAAATAAATGGAATTTTAGACACAAGTAAAGGACTCTCTTAGGTAAAAATCGACAAAGGGACCGTGAGACTAAGATTTTTGGTTAAGATCAAACAAATGACTAAGGAGACACCACGACTAACAAACCCAATTAAGACGAACGGTTGAAACATCGAAACTATAACTAGATTAAGAATGGAACGTGCCTCGGACAAACTACGACAAATAAAAGAAAATATAAGTATACACTTTAAACGACTAATTAGTAAAACTATGTAAGAAGAGGATAATAGATGTATTAATAATCAAGTAATATTAAAAAGAGTATTTTACAAAAGATATAACGAGGAAACTACTTCTTGAATTCTACATGAACTCAGGTAAAAGAAAGCCCGATCAGATAATCATTTTTAGGAATAATAACTTAAAGTAGAGAAGATTGACTCTCTGTTTAAGAAGGTTTCAGACACCCAAGATGATGGTATAATAAGACTTTTCGACTCAAGTTTATTAGTGACAAGTTAGTAAGAATAAGGAAATTGGTGGTTTATAGGACACAAAACATGTGATTTTAAAAAGAGATATTTACATTTACAAAAATATACGTTTTGACTAAAGCAAAACGTACCATTTCAAACAATCATATTTAGAATGGGTGAAGTGCATTCTTAAGCATGAATTATCGCGTAATAACTATAATGTTTATGATTAGGGTTTACAATTTGAAAAGCATTTCACATTGGTTAACCTCAAGGATTACGCTCAAGGTGAGTCCTTCGGCCCCATTTTTAAATATGTATTTTAAATTGTTTTGGGGGAAAAGCATGAAATGATTTATTAAAGTATATGATGAGTTAAACGGGATAATATATAATATGCGGGTATAAGTTTGAATCAGTAGTATGGATCTATATACTACTGAAATCTAAATCCCTCTATAATCATTAACCTCGGGGATGAGGCCACAGAATATATTGGTAGATCTATCGGGTTAGAATGGCCCGCTCTCGCGACCAGTCGCACTGGTCAGGTTGTGGCGAGGGAGTTTATATGTCTGGATAGTTGTGGGGCAACGACGTGTTTCTTGGTTTGATTATGGGCTTATGACCTAAATAACATAGTACCTAGCTAGTCTATGTGGAATATATATTATGCCTTGTTTCATCATATGATTTTTAAAAGAGATGTATGGTTGCAAGAATTCAAACCCCGAAAGCTCACCAACTTTATGTTGACTTTATTACCCTTCGTGCTTTTCAGGGTTATAGGTGAGCTCAACATGGAATTCGGAATTTTGTCTTTGGAAGGGTCAAACGTTAAGACTATAATGTTTTGAATAAAACCATGTGTGTGTAATAAAAGTAGTATTTACTACTACTAATAATGTTTCGATGTAGAACAACAAAATACTCGTATGATGATGACTAATGGTTTTTAATAATTAATGATATTTTAGTATACGTTTGACCATGAAAGTTGGGTCAAGTCCAACTTCCTTTACCACCAAATCACGTCACCGACTTTCCGCTGCGATTTTCGGGGTGTGACAAGAACGATGACTACATCGTCGTGGCCACATCCTTAATGGTATGTCTGATTCTCTATTTGATATATATCAAAATCGAATCTGCGAAAGAGTTGTGGGATACCCTTGAATCCAAATACATGGCAGAAGATGCCTCAAGCAAGAAGTTTCTTGTTGGTAATTTATAAATTATAAAATGTGGATTCAGGCCAGTCATGGAACAGTACAATGAACTGTTAGAATATTGGGACAATTTGCCCAATATGATATGAAAATGGATGAGTCCATTCTGTTCAAGCATCATTGATAAACTTCCTCCTTCTTGGAAAAATTTTAAACATGATTTGAAACATAAGAAGGAGGATTAACCCTGGTTGAACTTGGAAGTACTTTTCAAATTGAACAATCCATAGAGATTGGAAAAGTTTGGGTAAGGATGATAAAACAATGGCTGGACCATCTTCTGTTAACATTGTGGAAGAGGGTGAATCCTCTAAGGCTGCTAAAATGCGAAGGGAAAACGTAAGTTTCAAGAGAACAACAAAAAAGAGGTTTTAAGAAACCTAAGGTGACTTGCTGGAAGTGTGGTAAAGTTGGGCACTTCAAGAAGGATTGTAGGTCTGGTAAAGGTGGAGGTAAAGGAAAACCCGAGACTGGTTCAAGCGGATCTAAGGATCCCGCTAAGCAACAAGGTCAGAATTTAGTTCAGTTTAATAATTCAGTAGAGAATTATTATGTGTCACTAATTTCTGAAATATTCTATGTACAGGATGATGATGTTGCGTGGGGGTAGATTCGGGAGCGACGTGCCATGTTTGCAAGAATCTTCAATGGTTTAAAGAGTTGAAGCAAATTGAAGATGGATCTACTTTAAGAATGGGCAACGTTGCAACCGAACCTATCAAAGGAGTCGGAACTGTCAATTTAAAATTTACTTCTGGAAACTCTTTACTTTTGAAAAATGTGTTGTTTGTTCCTGGTATTCGTAAAAACTTAGTGTCTGGTGTGGTCTTAAACAATTGTGGTTTCAAGCAGGTCATAGAGTCTGATAAGTATATCTTATCAAGACATGGTACTTTCGTAGGTTTTGGATATTTGTGTGGAATGTTTAAGTTAAATTTGGATGTTTCTTTTCGTGATAATTCTGCTTGTATGGTTTCTTCTAGTTCTAGCAATAGTTTAAATAAATCCGATTTATGGCATGCTAGACTAGGACATGTACATTATAAGAGGTTAAAAGAGATGTCAAAAATGAGCTTGATTCCTGCTTTTGAAATGTTTAATGAAAAATGCAACACGTGTGCCTTGACAAAAATAGCTAGACAACCTTTTAGTGAAGTTAATCGGGAATCTAAATCATTAGAATTAATTCATAGTGATTTATGTGATTTGCATGCTACTCCTTCCCTAGGAAACAAAAAATATTTTGTCACTTTTATTGATGATGCCTCTAGGTTTTGTTATGTCTATTTATTGCATGCTAAAGATAAAGTTCTAGATAAATTTAAAATATATAAACAAGAAGTAGAGCTACAACAAAATGGGTTAATCAAAACTCTTCGTACTGATAGGGGAGGTGAGTATTATGATCCAACTTATTTTCAATCTACTGGTATAATACATCAAACCACGGCTCCTTATACACCTCAACAGAATGGTGTAGCTGAAAGGAAGAATAGGACTTTAAAAGAAATGGTCAATTCCATGTTATCCTATTCGGGTTTGAGTGATGGGTTTTGGGGTGAAGGCTATGTTAACAGCCTGTTATTTATTGAATAGAGTTCCTAGTAAAAGGAACAAGACAACCCCTATGAGCTTTGGTTCAAAAAGCCACCAAACTTGAGTTATCTTAAAGTTTGGGGGTGTAGAGCTATAGTTAGACTCACTGAACCAAAGAGGAAAAATTTGGGAGAAAGAGGTATAGATTGTATCTTCATTGGATATGCAGAGCATTCTAAGGCATATAGATTCTATGTTTTAGAATCTAATGACTCTGTATCTGTAAACACCGTTATAGAGTCAAGAGATGCAATCTTTGATGAACAAAGATTCACTTCTATACCTAGACCAAAGGACATGATAGGGAGTTTCAAGTAACTCTCAAGCAGTTGGTCGTGATATTTCATCTACTTCAACTGAACCCAGGAAAAGTGCAAGAGGTAGAAAACCCAAGAATTTTGGTGATGACTTTCAACTTTATTTAGTTGAAGGGTCAAGGGATGAGATTGAATCTCAATATCAGTATTGCTTTAATATTGAGGAGGACCCAAAGACATATAGTGAAGCAATAGCTTCAAGGGATGTTGCATTCTGGAAAGAAGCTATTCAAGATGAAATTGATTCTATAATGCAGAATAACACTTGGAAGTTGACTGATTTACCTCCTGGATGTAAGCCATTGGGGAGTAAATGGATCTTCAAAAGGAAAATGAAGGTGGATGGTAGCATAGACAAGTTTAAAGCTAGATTGGTAATTCAAGGCTTTAGACAAAAAGAAGGCATTGACTTCTTTGATACTTATGCACCTGTTGCTAGAATATCCACCATTAGGTTGTTGCTAGCACTTGCATCTATGCACAACCTTGTGATTCATCAAATGGATGTGAAAACTGCATTCTTAAATGGTGAATTGGATGAGGAGATATATATGAAACAACCAGAGGGCTTTGTCATGCCTGGTCAGGAAAACAAAGTGTGCAAGTTGATAAAATCACTATATGGTCTTAAACAAGCACCAAAACAATGGCATCAAAAATTTGATGATGTGGTTTTGTCTAATGGTTTTATATTAAACCAAGCAGACAAATGTGTTTATAGCAAATTTGATGCTTCTGCTAAAGGAGTGATTATTTGTCTATATGTGGATGACATGTTGATTTTTGGTACTGACCAAGATCAGGTTGATAAAACAAAGAAATTTTTGTCATCGAAGTTTGCCATGAAAGACATGGGGGAGGCTGAGGTGATTCTTGGTATAAAGATCACTCGTAGAGATAGTGACATCTCAATATCTCAAGCTCACTATATTGAGAAAATTTTGAAGAAATTTAACTTTAGTGATGCTTTTGCTGTAAGCACTCCTATGGATCCTACTGTGAAGCTCACACCTAATAAAGGTGTTCCAGTTTGTCAACTTGAATACTCAAGAGCTATAGGATCTCTAATGTATGCCATGATATGTACTAGGCCTGATATAGCATTTGCTGTGGGAAAGCTTAGTAGATATACACACAATCCAAGTTCCTATCATTGGCAGGCAATTAATCGAGTATTTAAGTACTTGAAAGGAACTATGGATTATGGTTTGACTTATTCTGGATTTCCTTCTGCTCTTGAAGGTTATTCAGATGCAAGTTGGATTACAAACATGGAAGATTATTCTTCCACAAGCGGATGGGTATTTCTGCTTGGAGGAGGTGCCATATCTTGGGCATCAAAGAAACAAACGTGCATCACGAGTTCGACAATGGAATCTGAGTTTGTGGCATTAGCAGCAGCTGCTAAGGAAGCTGAATGGCTAAGAAATCTAATTTATGAAATTCCATTGTGGCCTAAACCGATATCACCTATTTCTATCAGATGTGATAGTCAAGCTACATTGGCTAAGGCTTATAGTCAAGTATATAATGGAAAGTCTAGGCATTTAGGTGTTAGACATAATACAGTACGTGAGATGATCACGAATGGTGTGATATCAATACAGTTTGTGAAAACTCAGCATAACTTAGCCGATCATTTAACCAAAGGGTTAAGTAAAGATCTTGTGCACAAGTGGCTAAAGGGATGGGATTAAAGTCCACATAAAATCTCTCATGTTAAGATACCCAATTCCCACCTAGTATAACATTAGGTGCTGAATTCAATGTGGAAAGCTTAACATCTAGAGATTGGAACACACTAGAGCTTCATCCCAAGGTATGTGTTCAGACCTGTAAGATAAAGAGGCTGAATTTATAATTCTTAATAGTTCTTTTGAAAAATTGCATGTGCAGGTGCAAGAATAAAAGAGCTACCTATATGAGCATGAAGTATAGCCGCTTCAAGAAGCTGGGACTTGGCTTTGACATGCTTATGAAGGATAAGGACATAGGCTAGTAAAAGATAGTGTCATGTTGGAACATGTAATATGTAAATTGTTGTGTATATTATCTTCGTGTATTCAATATGAATAGCAAGGGTTCAATCCATAGAGACACCCTGATATTCGAATATATGGAATGTGTAATATACTAAGATGAAATTCAATCGTCATGACATTTCATTTATGCAATAATTTGTAATTTTGTGGTGTACAAGTTTTAGTTAATCAAGGATTGCACTAAAATAGGGGAGGATTGTTGGATATTTTAGTGTAATTGGGATTAACTTGTGTTGACCAATTCGATCATAATAGACTTCAAACAAGTTAGGAGGTGCGGAGTGCACGCTTGTTTGAATCTATTACGATCCTAGGCGCGTAATCCGTATTTGACGGGGGTTCCAAGGGGGCAGCGCCCCTGGAAGCGGGGTCCAAGGGGCGGCAGCCCCTGGCGGGGTCCAAGGGGCAGAGCCCCTGGCTGGGGTCGAGCTGCCAGGTCAGCTTGGAAATTTTTTTTTTCGTCATTATTACTTCAATAAAAATTCATTTTCGGAGTCTCTCTAGAATTAAACTTATTAATTCTTGAAGGGCCGAAAGTGTCAATTTGAGGACCCAAAAACTGCCCTAGGCAGTTTTCTAATGGAAAAACTGCAAATACGCTCCAAGGAATTTTGGTCAGAGGTTCTGTTCTTTTTCTGGTTCGTTCTTCATCACAAAATTTAACATATTTTCGTTTCTAAATCACTAGATTGTATCCGATTGAACAATTTTGGGTGAACCACCAAATTAGTTTGATCTGAAAGTTTTCAGACGCCTTCTAGTGAATCCGATTTCGTTTGTATTACCAAATTTCCTCAACAAAGATCAAACTAATTTTGTAATCATGACGAACGGAGAGTCGGTGAAAGAGATGACGAACAAATTTGCGAAGTTGGACAAGTTTGCAGGCCAGGATTTCAGACGCTGGCAAAAGAAGATGCACTTCATGTTGACAACACTCAAAGTTGTATACGTTCTGAGTACCCCCATGCCCGAAGTTGTTGAAAACGAGACGCTGGAACAGACCCGAAAACGCTGCAAATGGGAGAACGATGACTACATCTGCCGTGGCCACATCCTTAATGGTATGTCTGATTCTCTATTTGATATATATCAAAATGTCGAATCTGCGAAAGAGTTGTGGGATACCCTTGAATCCAAATACATGGCAGAAGATGCCTCAAGCAAGAAGTTTCTTGTTGGTAATTTTATAAATTATAAAATGGTGGATTCAAGGCCAGTCATGGAACAGTACAATGAACTGTTAAGAATATTGGGACAATTTGCCCAATATGATATGAAAATGGATGAGTCCATTTCTGTTTCAAGCATCATTGATAAACTTCCTCCTTCTTGGAAAAATTTTAAACACGATTTGAAACATAAGAAGGAGGAATTAACCCTGGTTGAACTTGGAAGTACTTTTCAAATTGAACAATCCATAAGAGATATGGAAAAGGTTTGGGTTAAGGATGATAAAACCATGGCTGGACCATCTTCTGTTAACATGGTGGAAGAGGGTGAATCCTCTAAGGCTGCTAAAAATGCGAAGGGAAAACGTAAGTTTCAAGAGAACAACAAAAAAGAAGGTTTTAAGAAACCTAAGGTGACTTGCTGGAAGTGTGGTAAAGTTGGGCACTTCAAGAAGGATTGTAGGTCTGGTAAAGGTGGAGGTAAAGGAAAACCCGGGACTGGTTCAAGCGGATCTAAGGATCCCGCTAAGCAACAAGGTCAGAATTTAGTTCAGTTTAATAATTCGGTAGAGAATTATTATGTGTCACTAATTTCTGAAATATTCTATGTACAGGATGATGATGTTGCGTGGTGGGTAGATTCGGGAGCGACGTGCCATGTTTGCAAGAATCTTCAATGGTTTAAAGAGTTGAAGCAAATTGAAGATGGATCTACTTTAAGAATGGGCAACGTTGCAACCGAACCTATCAAAGGAGTCGGAACTGTCAATTTAAATTTACTTCTGGAAACTCTTTACTTTTGAAAAATGTGTTGTTTGTTCCTGGTATTCGTAAAAACTTAGTGTCTGGTGTGGTCTTAAACAATTGTGGTTTCAAGCAGGTCATAGAGTCTGATAAGTATATCTTATCAAGACATGGTACTTTCGTAGGTTTTGGATATTTGTGTGGAATGTTTAAGTTAAATTTGGATGTTTCTTTTCGTGATAATTCTGCTTGTATGGTTTCTTCTAGTTCTAGCAATAGTTTAAATAAATCCGATTTATGGCATGCTAGACTAGGACATGTACATTATAAGAGGTTAAAAGAGATGTCAAAAATGAGCTTGATTCCTGCTTTTGAAATGTTTAATGAAAAATGCAACACGTGTGCCTTGACAAAAATAGCTAGACAACCTTTTAGTGAAGTTAATCGGGAATCTAAATCATTAGAATTAATTCATAGTGATTTATGTGATTTGCATGCTACTCCTTCCCTAGGAAACAAAAAATATTTTGTCACTTTTATTGATGATGCCTCTAGGTTTTGTTATGTCTATTTATTGCATGCTAAAGATGAAGTTCTAGATAAATTTAAAATATATAAACAAGAAGTAGAGCTACAACAAAATGGGTTAATCAAAACTCTTCGTACTGATAGGGGAGGTGAGTATTATGATCCAACTTATTTTCAATCTACTGGTATAATACATCAAACCACGGCTCCTTATACACCTCAACAGAATGGTGTAGCTGAAAGGAAGAATAGGACTTTAAAAGAAATGGTCAATTCCATGTTATCCTATTCGGGTTTGAGTGATGGGTTTTGGGGTGAGGCTATGTTAACAGCCTGTTATTTATTGAATAGAGTTCCTAGTAAAAGGAACAAGACAACCCCTTATGAGCTTTGGTTCAAAAAGCCACCAAACTTGAGTTATCTTAAAGTTTGGGGGTGTAGAGCTATAGTTAGACTCACTGAACCAAAGAGGAAAAATTTGGGAGAAAGAGGTATAGATTGTATCTTCATTGGATATGCAGAGCATTCTAAGGCATATAGATTCTATGTTTTAGAATCTAATGACTCTGTATCTGTAAACACCGTTATAGAGTCAAGAGATGCAATCTTTGATGAACAAAGATTCACTTCTATACCTAGACCAAAGGACATGATAGGGAGTTCAAGTAACTCTCAAGCAGTTGGTCGTGATATTCCATCTACTTCAACTGAACCCAGGAAAAGTGCAAGAGGTAGAAAACCCAAGAATTTTGGTGATGACTTTCAACTTTATTTAGTTGAAGGGTCAAGGGATGAGATTGAATCTCAATATCAGTATTGCTTTAATATTGAGGAGGACCCAAAGACATATAGTGAAGCAATAGCTTCAAGGGATGTTGCATTCTGGAAAGAAGCTATTCAAGATGAAATTGATTCTATAATGCAGAATAACACTTGGAAGTTGACTGATTTACCTCCTGGATGTAAGCCATTGGGGAGTAAATGGATCTTCAAAAGGAAAATGAAGGTGGATGGTAGCATAGACAAGTTTAAAGCTAGATTGGTAATTCAAGGCTTTAGACAAAAAGAAGGCATTGACTTCTTTGATACTTATGCACCTGTTGCTAGAATATCCACCATTAGGTTGTTGCTAGCACTTGCATCTATACACAACCTTGTGATTCATCAAATGGATGTGAAAACTGCATTCTTAAATGGTGAATTGGATGAGGAGATATATATGAAACAACCAGAGGGCTTTGTCATGCCTGGTCAGGAAAACAAAGTGTGCAAGTTGATAAAATCACTATATGGTCTTAAACAAGCACCAAAACAATGGCATCAAAAATTTGATGATGTGGTTTTGTCTAATGGTTTTATATTAAACCAAGCAGACAAATGTGTTTATAGCAAATTTGATGCTTCTGCTAAAGGAGTGATTATTTGTCTATATGTGGATGACATGTTGATTTTTGGTACTGACCAAGATCAGGTTGATAAAACAAAGAAATTTTTGTCATCGAAGTTTGCCATGAAAGACATGGGGGAGGCTGAGGTGATTCTTGGTATAAAGATCACTCGTAGAGATAGTGACATCTCAATATCTCAAGCTCACTATATTGAGAAAATTTTGAAGAAATTTAACTTTAGTGATGCTTTTGCTGTAAGCACTCCTATGGATCCTACTGTGAAGCTCACACCTAATAAAGGTGTTCCAGTTTGTCAACTTGAATACTCAAGAGCTATAGGATCTCTAATGTATGCCATGATATGTACTAGGCCTGATATAGCATTTGCTGTGGGAAAGCTTAGTAGATATACACACAATCCAAGTTCCTATCATTGGCAGGCAATTAATCGAGTATTTAAGTACTTGAAAGGAACTATGGATTATGGTTTGACTTATTCTGGATTTCCTTCTGCTCTTGAAGGTTATTCAGATGCAAGTTGGATTACAAACATGGAAGATTATTCTTCCACAAGCGGATGGGTATTTCTGCTTGGAGGAGGTGCCATATCTTGGGCATCAAAGAAACAAACGTGCATCACGAGTTCGACAATGGAATCTGAGTTTGTGGCATTAGCAGCAGCTGCTAAGGAAGCTGAATGGCTAAGAAATCTAATTTATGAAATTCCATTGTGGCCTAAACCGATATCACCTATTTCTATCAGATGTGATAGTCAAGCTACATTGGCTAAGGCTTATAGTCAAGTATATAATGGAAAGTCTAGGCATTTAGGTGTTAGACATAATACAGTACGTGAGATGATCACGAATGGTGTGATATCAATACAGTTTGTGAAAACTCAGCATAACTTAGCCGATCATTTAACCAAAGGGTTAAGTAAAGATCTTGTGCACAAGTCGGCTAAAGGGATGGGATTAAAGTCCACATAAAATCTCTCATGTTAAGATACCCAATTCCCACCTAGTATAACATTAGGTGCTGAATTCAATGTGGAAAGCTTAACATCTAGAGATTGGAACACACTAGAGCTTCATCCCAAGGTATGTGTTCAGACCTGTAAGATAAAGAGGCTGAATTTATAATTCTTAATAGTTCTTTTGAAAAATTGCATGTGCAGGTGCAAGAATAAAAGAGCTACCTATATGAGCATGAAGTATAGCCGCTTCAAGAAGCTGGGACTTGGCTTTGACATGCTTATGAAGGATAAGGACATAGGCTAGTAAAAGATAGTGTCATGTTGGAACATGTAATATGTAAATTGTTGTGTATATTATCTTCGTGTATTCAATATGAATAGCAAGGGTTCAATCCATAGAGACACCCTGATATTCGAATATATGGAATGTGTAATATACTAAGATGAAATTCAATCGTCATGACATTTCATTTATGCAATAATTTGTAATTTTGTGGTGTACAAGTTTTAGTTAATCAAGGATTGCACTAAAATAGGGGAGGATTGTTGGATATTTTAGTGTAATTGGGATTAACTTGTGTTGACCAATTCGATCATAATAGACTTCAAACAAGTTAGGAGGTGCGGAGTGCACGCTTGTTTGAATCTATTACGATCCTAGGCGCGTAATCCGTATTTGACGGGGGTTTCAAGGGGGCAGCGCCCCTGGAAGCGGGGTCCAAGGGGCGGCAGCCCCTGGCGGGGTCCAAGGGGCAGAGCCCCTGGCTGGGGTCGAGCTGCCAGGTCAGCTTGGAAATTTTTTTTTTCGTCATTATTACTTCAATAAAAATTCATTTTCGGAGTCTCTCTAGAATTAAACTTATTAATTCTTGAAGGGCCGAAAGTGTCAATTTGAGGACCCAAAAACTGCCCTAGGCAGTTTTCTAATGGAAAAACTGCAAATACGCTCCAAGGAATTTTGGTCAGAGGTTCTGTTCTTTTTCTGGTTCGTTCTTCATCACAAAATTTAACATATTTTCGTTTCTAAATCACTAGATTGTATCCGATTGAACAATTTTGGGTGAACCACCAAATTAGTTTGATCTGAAAGTTTTCAGACGCCTTCTAGTGAATCCGATTTCGTTTGTATTACCAAATTTCCTCAACAAACATTCAAGTACTTAAGTTCTGTTTGGACAACATACTAAACATAAACAATCTAAGTGGGTCAGAACGGGTATTTCAGTACAGGTGAATAATCCAATTTTCGAATAAAGCGATTAAGAAAATTTGACATTTCAAGCGTCTTTCAACTTGTTTGACCCATTCATATTAAGTCTTGTTTCTTGATTTTACCCGGTTGACCCGTTGGACATAAAATGTAATCAAAACCAACATGTTCGTAAAAAACGGGTTGAATTTGCGACCTCTTATCTTGATTATAGAATTCAAAGGTTACCTGCAAGTCTTTGAGCTCCAAACTGCCATGAGTAGGCCAATTTGGAGGTGGGGGGTTGTCTTTCTTCACCCATTCTGCTTCTGATGGTATGTTGGTGAACTGTTTTATCCTCTCGACCGAAACCATTCGGTTTTCGACAAAGCAACTAGTGTATAAAGCCCAAAAGAGAAGACCGTTGAGCGATAACCCGTATGAAAGTGACAATCCAACGTACTCTGTGACCATATAAGCGCCCGTTAGTAAACATACAATGCTCACAAAAACATTTCGACCCGTGTACTTGATAAGGAAGTAAGATAGTACCTGGTTTAACGATGTTGCTCGGTAAGAGGATCATGAAAACAGTTGAAACACAAAGAAACAAACTTCCGAGAAACTCCATACGAAATCCTAACCATCCATTCGACCCGTTGTTGTGGAAATCCATCCGTAGATTTCCGTCCACACGGTCGACATTTTCTTGAATAAACTCGTCTTGTTTTCCAAAACACCGGATCGTCATAACCCCGGAGATGCTCTCCGAGAAGTGGTGAATAACGGGTGCTTTTGTAATCGAGTCTAAACGGGTTATTTCACGAGATGTTGCCAGGTAATACCCCTGAAGAGTTTATTGAATTAGTACTTCTAGATGGCTAAAGTCGTGTGTTTAAACAATGTGTTTTGTTCGCTTATGTTCACTTACCCGATACCAGAAGTTGAGCCAACCAAGTGGAACCAGTAGGAAGACCGTCGGCCAAGCGTATTGACATGTTATGATGATAACGCTGATCACCGACATGTACATAGCAATGCTCAAGTTCATCACGAACGGAAGGAGTATGTCGATGTTGGTTTGATCACTTGATGCCTGAAAATTGTTTAGCAAATTGATCATTTAAAAAAAATCAACGAATACTTCAATAAACAAGTTGTTCAATCTTTTATTCTTATGATTTTATAAGAAATCATCTTATGATTTTTTGAAAACGAGTTATAACAAGCATTACCCGACTAAGAATTCTTCCAGAAGGGGTGGTGTCGAAAAACGACATAGGAGCATGAAGGATGCTATGAAGAATCTGTTTAAAGAACTTTTGTGCGGTCTCGAGCCCTAAGAACATGGAGAAAACAGTTCTTCCAATAATCAAAACAAAAGCAACTCCTGCAATAATCGCATAAACTCCGATGAACATCGAAGGATCAAACGATGCAGCTCGATCCTCTGATGTTTCGTAAGCCAACCAGTAATCGCTAGCCATTTGTGTCGATTGCCACAAAACGGATAGCAACAAAACTAGAACCGCGCCAAACCACCCAAGAGCCTCGGTTGCGTATACTTTGTAGACATGTAGGCTCACTCTTCCTGTTTCTCGTTCTTCGTCTTCAATCAGTTTTGATGTTCCTCCAATCGAACTCGATTGGGATCTTTCTAAAGGTTTCTGATTATCATTTTGTTCGTTCGAATTAACGCTGTGAGATTTTGTTAGCGTTTGTGGTTCGTTTGATTCTGCTTGTACTAATTGCATCGAGCTCTCGTGAGCGGATACTAGTGCTTTGAAGTCGAGTCCTGATTGGATTAGTTCGTCATACTTTCCTGATTGAACGATCATCCCATCGCGCATCACCTGAGTAAAATTTAAGTTCAACTTAGATAAGTTAAAACGAGCACATTAAAAACAACTTTTGATACGAAAACTTTCAAAAGTAATGAATTCTAACAAATCATAAACTCCAAGTCCTAACCATAAAAATCTCACGAGATTACTTACGAGTATAAGATCAACGTCGCGAAGGAAATCGACTTGGTGAGTAACAAGCAAGATTGTCTTGTCTTTGAGGACTCCCCTAACACATTCCTGCAACATAGTTTGTTACAATTTATATATTCAGAGAATAATATAAGTTTTAATGTTTAGGGTTTAGGGTTTAGGGTTTATAATCCACCTTGAATATTTTTGAACCAGTATGAGCATCAACGGCACTAAACACATCGTCAAGAAGATAGATGTCGGAATCCTGATAAACAGCTCGTGCAAGCTGAATCCGTTGTTTTTGGCCACCGCTAAGATTGATCCCACGCTCTCCGATTTCAGTTTGATCTCCGAATTCCATCATTTCTAGATCCTTTTCCAAACAACAAGTTCTTATTACATTCTTGTACTTACGTCGATCCATTGGCGAACCGAACAAAATGTTTTCTTGAATCGTCTTGTTTTGAATCCATGCCGTTTGTGCAACATATGCAGTGCTCCCGAAAACTGTTACTTTGCCGGTGGTTTTGTGCATCTCGCCGATAACTGAAGCGAGTAGAGACGATTTCCCTGAACCAACGGTCCCAACGATGACCGCGAGTTCGCCTTTTTTTACTTTAAAGTTTAGATTCTTGATGGTTTCCCCTTCCGAAGGGTCGTCGTGCCAGCTAAACGACCCGTTTTCGACCTCAACAGCGATAGTACTTTCACTCTCATCATTTTCGTGTCTTTCAACTGAGTCCGCTTCCAACTCATTACTCATCATATACTCGTCTAATCGTCCCAACGAGATCATCGCTTGAGAAAGCGAGATCATCGATTGGGGAAAACTCCAAATCGGTTCTTGCAAGTTCTTGAACAACGATGTGGCCGTAAAAACCGTTCCAGCGTCAAGGTTTACCCCGAGCAAAATCCCGCTCGCGAACGTGACAGTCGAGATAAACAAAGGTGTACTCCACAAAATGATCATGTTCGCACCGATCGAATACATGAACTTACAAAGCCACCCGTATTCCGACTCGCGAAACGATTGAATCCGTTCGTTGAAATGTTCTTCCCATGCTTGAAACTTGATCACCCTCATGTAGTTTAACATCTCGTTAGTCGCCTTCATCCTCAAGTCACGACTCGTCATTATGTTAAACTGGAATCGATTGTTTCGCTTAGTACCCAAATACACAAACACCAAAATAACCAAAACCGCAACCAATGTAACCACGGCCGATAGGCCGAGGTACGCATAGAGAATGACCAATGCCACAGTGACTTGAACCGGCATGAGCCAGATCGCGTGCAACTGAAGCATAATATCTGACAACTGTTGCGCGTCGACCGCCATATAGTTCACGATCTGACCCACGCCATGAGACTGTCGAGCGGAACACGAGAGTTTTAACCCCTTTCGATACAAACATGTGATCAAACTCGACCGTATCAACATCCCAAGCTTCTGCGAGTGGAAGTTAAAATGATGCGACGCCAAAACTTCCATAAACTTAGCGACGAGCAGAATCGTCACTAAATAATATCCTTCGTAGGGCGAATTCGCCTTTCCCGACGTGAAGTCGACGAATCTTTGAATCAGCAACGGCCCGACATACGCGACGGCCAACTTTAGCGTCGCTAAAAAACCCGTAAACACGACATGCTTCCAAAAACAACGAATTAGGGTGGTTCGAACCGGATGTTTCGAATTCTCCTCCGGTTTGGGCCAGTTTTGCTCGAACATTAGCGACATTTTCTCCGCTCGATGCTCGGGTGAAAGCGTCGGGATATCCTCGATCTTTAACGGGGTCTTGTACCCCTTCTTTAGTAACGGATTCATCCAAAACCAGAACGTTTTCGACGCGATTGAAGCCGAGGCCCATCCGCTTACATTCAATGGTTTTTCGAGTTCATCTGGTTTCGATTCTACTATCACTGTAACCCCAGTTGATCCGATCACTGTTGCAATGAGAAAGAAACCCGAAAACGGTAGCGAAATCGACGAAATCAAGTCGCAGGAGTTCGATTCGCCGGAGAGCATACGGGTGATACTCGAAGAAGAAATCAATGCAATGGCGATGAAATTAAGCATCCAAAACACACGAAGAGTGATCGAATGAGTAACAGAGTGTAATTTCTTCGAATTATAGATCAAAACAGTGATTACAATGAACGAAATCGCTTGAATTAACCAACAAATTCCATCGATTAACTTCAATTCGATCTGGGTATTCTGTAAAAAGCTCAAAATCGATTCAACAATGGCTAAAATCACTATAATTGTTGAAAAGAGGAGGGATAATTTGAACCAGAGGTTGATTTTGACTGAAACAGGGGATTTTGGGAACAGGGGTTCGTTAATGGCGGAATTGCCACTGTTATGGGAGATGAATCTTGAACAGAGCTTTTTAACAATGAAGATGAAGAAGATGAGTAGGAACAGGGTGTCAATTGAAGCTAATAGGAGTGTTTGTGGGTGTGAAGATTGGAAGATGAATGATGAAATTGAGGTGTTTTCCGCCATTGATGAGCTTGAAGAATGTTGCAGAGATGAAAGTGATGAAGAAGAATTCATTTTGATGGTGGAAGTAGATGTAAGATTGTGTTATTGTTGTTCATCTTCAACAATCTGCAAGTAAAGAGGAAGAAGAATTGAGATTTTGATTGAAGAAATAAGGAATTGAATAATATTAAGAACAGAGTGAGGGTGTTCATATTTATGAATTATGAATTGCATTGCAGGCCTGCAAAATTAAATTGATGAACTTATGCTACAGAGTAAGAAAAAATATATATATGCATGTATATGTTTGTGTATATGCTTTTAAAACGGCAAAATCACGACGCTTTTGAATATACTTTATTTTTTTATGACGAGACTTAGAACTTTTCATATAACATAACTTTTTGTTTTAACAAAATAATAATTATAGGGGATAGATGTTAATATCGTATTCATTCTAAATAAAAAAATTTCGTCTCTCTGTTATTATGTAAAATCTTCTAATTACTAATAATGTTGTTTAACTTTTTTTTTAGATTAAAATTTATTTTTTAATAAATTAAGAAATATGTCTTTTTATTAATGTTATTTCTTAAAAATAAATTTTTATAAAACAAGAAATTTCTCTACGACATCAAACTTATTTAAAAAATACTAAATATTTTAAAGGTGGTAGTTTTTAATAAAGTAGATTTTTTATAAACTAAAAATCATTAAAACAAGGAGTTATAATAAGAAAGTTTTAAAAATGATATCTTTTAATATGTTTTATTTTGAAACAAAATTTTTTATTTTTATTTGGAAAAAAATGTTTAAAATCAAAAGCTAGAAAAGTTGATATAATTGTTTTATTACTTACAATTTTTACATCATACGTAATTTCATCATATCATATATTATAATATCGTTTTATAATTAATAAATTTTTATTAAATATAATATTTTATTTATACAACACATGTAATACGCTGGTTTACTAAGCTAATCTAGATACATACATGGATAAACCTAGTATAAAGGTGCGGAGTCAACAAACCGATAGTTATTTTATTTAAGTTAGTGTATATTAAGCTTTTTTGATCTACCTCGAGAAGAAACCCTAATTCCTAAACTTACTTTTAAAATAAAAGATATAAAAAATATTAGATTGAATTACGTACTTAACTTAATGAGAGAATTACATATATACCCCTCTACAACAAAAAAACTACATAATTCCCTAAAACATAAGTTTTAATGCATAAAGTAGCATGTTTTTTAAGCATGATTTAAGGATACATATAATTATATGAGTTTAGAAGAGGAAATATGCAACTGCCCTTATGGTTATTGAGTGATGCATAATATTCCTACGGTGGTGATTGCCTCAATTTATTGGTTGTAACAATAAGTTACCATTGTTTATGTAACCCGACCTGACGCGAGTTAAAAAATTAAATATCAGTTTAAAAGACATTCGAGCATCGAATAAAATAAATTTGGGTGACAAAAATCCTAATTCCGGCTATTCTTCCAACTACAAAATCCAAATTGCTACGTATAAAAAGGTAATCGATTTTCGGTAGGATTTACATGTTACAAATTTGTTTTCACCGATAAAAACATAGCAAAATTCAAATTTTAAATGTCATGAAATTCCGGTAATTTTGGCATTATTACAATAGAAAACAATAATAATAGTTTTGTTGGCTGAATATATTACTCAAAAATAGTGAATAACTTGTTTTTAAATTTATCAATTTGATCATTATAAAAAGAAACCAAATCAACATAGACCACTTTTACGTAAAACTTAGCTACAACGGTCTAAAGTTGGTAGATTCTGCCATATAGTAAACAACAATGATAAATATAATTGATTAGAAATTGATGCAAAAGAAAAGTGTTACCTATATCATTAAAATTGTAATTTAAAAAAGGTGAATACTATTTTATTAAAGATATTAGGTCAAAGTTAATACTCTTCAAAGATTCTTTCGAAGATTAGTTATTTATATTATGTAGAATAATAATATATTTAAAGAAAAGATAATTTACTAATTTCATATTACGAGGTCACTGAAATATAGGATTGAACGAGCTAAATTTAAAGAAACATAATTCATGTTCGTTTGTTTAATGTTGAACTTATTCACATTCGATTCTCGAACACTCAACTGAATTGAACGAAATCTTTTTATTGTTCGTTTATTAAGTTCACGGGCCCAATTAAAGTAATAAACACTTGATAATATTATTGAATGGTTGTCTTACGATATATGGGAACCAAAAGAAAACCAAAGATATTTAACTGGACCCATAGACTCGATACTATTAGAATTGCATGGGGTTGTGTTTGTTGACCTATACATTAATACATAAACCGGGTTTTGTTCAATGAAAACGTTGAAGGCTTGGGGTTAACTTTTATAAGGTTAGATGAAGATGATGGTAATTTGGTTTTGATTTCTTATATCGATTTGGCATCCATACACTTGGAGAACTAAACAGTTAGGTTCATGGATCGTTTTCACAGTTCGATGATTTAATGATTTTAGCCGGTTTGAAACTTGGAACCGGCATGTGAATTGGACTGATCATTTAACCTTTATTACTTATGTGTGTAGTTTTTAGTTTTGAAACATATAGTTGTGCATGTGTGTTATAATCATGAACAATCTCTATTATTATAGATATTGTATAACAAACTAAGGATTTAAAAAGAAAGACAATAAGAAATTGGTTTGAATTATCAAAAATAGCCAAATACTGAACCATTAAACTGGCAAACCATTAAACCTTGCCAATTTGATTGTCGTTTTCTAATACTATAGTTAACACTTAGGTCTAAAATTTCTGACAAAATTAGCTGAACAGGTCCATAATAACTATAACCGTTAAATATAAAATGAACTAGTGTCTGATGTGCACATTAGATGTATGCAAAACTAGTTTTTATCTTAAGTGTATAAAATGATTCCAACTGACAACTCGTGATGCGAGTCAAGCTAAATTCGAGCTATTCAAAATCAGCTTGTTAAAACTTGAACCAAATCACATTTAAACGAGCTACTAATGCGATTAATAACAATAACAATAATAATAAAAGCGATAATATGAGATGTAAATATGGTAATAGCTAGATGAAAGTAGTATCTCACCTTTCATATATTGAAGATGTACTCAACTCACCCTTGTTATGGTGCTTCTAACTTGTAAGTGACTCCACTCGAAGACCAATACAACACACGATCTTATAAAGAAAATATGTGGTTCTTAAATTCCACAAGTTGCTTTCGTTGATTTGAATGAATATGTGACTTTTGGTGAATGATAGAAAAGTATGCTAAAACATGTCTAGTATATTATGGGTCCAGATATATAGACACCCCAAAATTATAAATTAACACCCCAAAATTTATATATGTGTCGTATAGCCCCATACGCGTCGTATAGGGGGGTCGTATAGCCCTATACGGGGCGTATAACCCTTTTGACAGCCCCCTGAATTTTTCTTCGTAGTCAATGTTGAATTTTGCTATACGCGTCGTATAGCCCAATATGTGTCGTATAGGGCTATATGGGGCGTATAGCTCTCTGACACCCCCCCCTTGAATTTTCATTGTTTTCAGTGTATTCGACTCTATACGTCGTGTATGGACCCATACAAGACGCTTAAGGGGTGTCGATTTATATGTGTGAGTGTC
This sequence comes from Flaveria ramosissima, assembly GCA_025215565.1. NCBI lineage: Eukaryota > Viridiplantae > Streptophyta > Magnoliopsida > Asterales > Asteraceae > Flaveria > Flaveria ramosissima. The sequence goes on from CM046045.1 coordinate 26,873,100, forward strand.
TCTTTATTAGGACCCTGTATTATTTATCGAAAATAATATTATATATGCAATTAAAGTGACGTCAATGTCTAGACGAGCATGCTGATTAGACAAGTTAGAGGTTGACGATTTAGAGTTGTGTTTGACGGAGATGTTATGAATACTTTCGAGAGTTATAATTATGTTTTAACAAGTTTTAGCATACGTCTAGCTTAGTAAATATATTTTTATAGTTTGTTGAAATATAAGCTCTGGTAACTAAGTCACTTGAATAATTTTTGTAAAAGTTAGAGCTTTTATTGAACAAATATATTTAAAAAATTAGTTTTGTTAATACTTGAATATATATGATATAAATAATGTTCGGAGCGGGATATACAGAATTCTTCCAATAAATCATGACATTTTTCACATTAAAATTGTGATTAAAAATAAACAAATTAGATATTAATAATTCAAATTATTACTCATTGCCCGACAATAATCCTTACTATTGATTTGGCCGGTAACAATCACAACTTTCATTTTTATTATTAGCAACAATCTCAGTAACATAATTATTAAAATTTACGTTTGATTTTGAATCGATTCATTCACAATAATGAATATGAACGAAATGAAAAAAAACATACATGTTAAATCGAGCTTAAAATAAGTACAAATTTATTGTGAATGTATGATAATTATAATATTGAGACTTTTATTGGTAATAAAAAATAAAGTTGAAATTATTACCGGTCAAATCAATAGTATGGATTATTATCAGCTAATGAGTAATCGTTTAGATTATTAAAATACAATTTGCCTAAAAAATATAACCTATAACTATTATGATATAGTATCATTGTTAAAAGAATCGGGTTGAGAACGATTTTATTATCAAGGGTATATCACCACCATAATGAACATGAATTTTTTATTCCTGTGTTATAGTCTTCATAATATTATAATCATTTGTTGTTAATCATATTGTTAATCATGTCCTTAAGTTCTTACATAAATAATCTGGTTATGATGAACCTTGCTCCTCACGCATCACTTAAATTTTGTTGACCAAACATGAGGCACAATGATTATTATTATTACAATGGAAACACTAAACGTTAAACGTTAATCCAACGGGTAACCTAAAACATTAATGGTAAGTATTAGGATATGATGCCTAATATGAAATTAATAAAGAAAATATTCACGTGTTTATGTACGATATGGTATCAACACAACTATTTTATACATACATATTCATTTATCTTAACTATACTCCAATGATATCTTTCTTCTTACTTTTTTTTAATCATTTAATAATAGAGTAATACACCAAAATTGACTTGCTTTTTAATTTTAACACGTCTAGTTTTATTGGGTAATAAAGTTATATAAGAACTATGTAGTCTGAAATCTCAAATGATGATATTTAACAAATTTAATGTGCATAGCCGATATGCATGGTGTCTGATGGGTAATAAGCGGTGGTTACGTGACGATATGAGACTGAATATACGACATTCTTTTACAATTAGGTTTGAAACTCAATGGCCTTCCAAACACGTGTAATTTTCATGCTTCAAAGGGTAGCTACGTCATTATTAGGACTTTTCCATTTCTTTATTCTTATTTTAACGCTTCATACTTACATAATTAAACTAATTAACTTATAGTTAATTAACCATCATTTTCTACAATTAAATAATTAAACTGAAGTTGATACAATATTACTTTTTCATAAATTTATAACGCTTCGATCTTCTCCAACAGATAGGGGAGACTAGCGTCAGCCTCTATCCTCCACCATCGGATTCGCTCCTCCATCTCTCACTGGCGTGCCTCTCACTCCCTCTTCTTTTCCCCGCCTGACCCATCCCACATTAACGGATTTTACCCTCTCTCTTTTCTCGCATGTTCTCCCCCGTCTCTTTCTTTCACATCAGCCCACGAACGCCCACTAACCGAATAACGTCCCGGTTTGAAGTGGTCTTTCACATCTACTAGGTGTTCATTCTAAAGATCCCCTATTTTTGTCTTGTTTAAATAGTGGAATGGTTGCCATTTTTGAATTTCCATCTAGCGTTCTTTATTCCCTTTTGGCATTTTCTTTGTGTATCACATGAAATAACTTTTTAGATATTTCTTTCTCTAAAACTACAAAATTTGTAACTGTTAACTTGAACTTTTCGATAAGTAGAAATGTATTTGGTTAATCTTGATATAGAATCATCGTCTCTAAAACACATTATTTTCTATTTTGAGAATCCTCTTTTTGGTTTGATTCATTGCGTTTATGCTACATTCAATTCGATACAATTCGAGTGTTCACGTTTGCTTACTAAGCTCGGGTGGACTTTGATTAGATCCATCAAGTATGCAGTCCTACGAGCATATTGCAACATATTTTTAAACGACGGGATTTTATAAAGCACCAAACTAGCAGTTGGAAGAACATCTGTTACATCTTCCAACTAATACTAATCTTACAATTTCTATTAACAAACCACAAATGCTTTGCTCTAATAATATCATTATAGTGTGTAATGTTCCTAAATACAAATGGATATTAGATGATTTGTCCCGTGGACAATAATTCATAAATAACATTTTTACTTGTAGAGGACATGAGAATGGAAACCGACAAGGAGTGGGGATAACCCAAGCCTCAGGCAGAAATACCACCCCAGAACCCGGTAATAAACCCCCAACGTGGTGAAAATTCACCGGTACTCACTGGTCTCATTTGTTTCCCTTTTACAGTTATCCCATTCACCGGTACGTACTCAGGAACAATTGGAAGGACAACCTTGAAAACATGGAAAATGTTAGGAAAACTGCAGAAATGAAAAAAGTTAACATGACGTTGATGTGTCAACTAGGAAAAACTGAAGAAAATGAGACGACTCTCTCCCCCTTTAGAACGATTAATTAATTCATTCACTTATAAACATGCTTTTAAACTTAAACTGATGTTCATCATAAGCTCGTACCTCAACTGCTTAGGAGGAAACACACATACTACACACCTTGATACCACCTGCTACAAGTCTTTGATAGCAGTTATAGTCAGTCGAGACCTTTCAAACCATGAGCAGTTAAAGACTTGAAATTCTTTCACTCAAATGACTATTTCACTATTTAAATGCTACAATAAATCCGATAAACATTCGTATATTATACATAAAAACATGTATTGAATACTAAACAAATTATTAATATTCTATCTGGGTCCACTAATGACCATGATTAACGCCATTTTGATAAAGGGGCACACTTAGATTCGTAGATGAATGGTCATAATTTAAGTCAATACCTCTAGGCTATTTGATCTTATAATCTAGAACAACTAAAAGTATGATAAAACTATTAAAGATAACTAGAAATTAAACTTCGTGCATTGTCAAGTGGTTCTTTTGTAACAAGTGATTATCTTCTTCGCGCAAAACTCTGATTTCCCACCTCTTCTATCATGGTCAGTGAATACCAATCGACCTAACCATTCAAGTGTGATCAATGGTGGCTAAGTAGCTAACCCTATTCGACCCACTCATCATATGTATTTGTGTTTCATCCTGTCAATCTTTAACATCGTTTAACCAACAATTTTAAAAAGATGACGATCGTAAGCACGAGGAAACATAACTATGATCACAATTTAAAATTTCAAAGAAAAAAACTTAGTTGAATAATAACAAAGTGAAGTGGGTCATTTTTGCAAGTTTTTAAAGATGATTAGTAGCCAACTTAAGAAAACTTAAAGTTCCTGTAAATAAACATATACATTTAATAGGATATAAATATATATGAAATGTTTATAAACTAAAGTTCATAGTTGCTTTTAAATAAGAATTAACTATATCCAGAATCACCTAAGCAAAGGTGTTTATGCCGTTGCATGTAGCACGAGGCGGTGGTGGCGGTGGAGATAGTGGTGGCTTACGGTGGTGTTGGTTACAAAGCTTTCATATTTTTTCCCTTTCAAATTAATAAAAATGTTTTAATAAAAATGCTTTGTTTTTCTATATGGATCTCATCAACTAAATTTCATCTTCGTTTGAGAGAAAAAGAAGATGAGAGAGATTATGGCGTAATGTGTGAGGGAGTGTGTGTGCAGCAAAGAGTACAATGTGTGAGGACTTGTATGAAAATTTTTAAAAAATTAGGTGGTTAATATGTGAAAGCATAGAAGTTCTTGTAGGCACGTACATCTTGAAATAATATATATTATAATATTAGGCGCGATAGTGTTTTGACATGATGATAGGTAACATATGTGTTTATTTTCGTCTAATATGTTCAACTCTTATAAAGTGTGTAGTAGGTTGATTTTAAAAAATAAATTTAAGGATGTGTGTTTGTTGTTAAAAAATTAATAATTTATAAAACCTCTAAAAAGTATACGAAATTTGATACTCATTTAAATAATAAAGTAGATTTGATTGTTTCTTTTTTCTCTTTGTTTGGGAAAAATAAAAATCAAATGATAATATAACTTTAAAATAAATATGTATTAAGCTTGAAAATCCGTTAGAACTTAGAACATAATAAGTATTTAGAACTACGAATTTTCCTCCGTACGATAGCAATGGAAAATCTAAGTTATAAGATTAAAACATTTTTATACAATATATAATACACTATCCTCGCTCTATCAACGATAGTATTAACAGTTCTTTATTCAGCTTATTCATCAGCTTCACGAACGGGAAATGAAAGCCATTACCAAACCTGAGGGACTTGCGATGTTGTTCTCGAATACTCTCTATTGCCCGAAACTTGTACGAGAGAATGTCCCCAAACACCCATATCCTTGTCATAGGAGAACTTAATTGTACTTTAGGTACGTATTGAGAGCCCACAACGTGTCTATCTAGACAAAATATGCTACGATGAGAGGGTTGCATGTGTTTTGTAAACGTCTGACACATAAAAAGTTATTTTTTTAATAATGGATTTTTAAAACTTAGACGAGGTGTTCTCGATTAGGCTATGAGGGGCGCTACCCACGTGGTCGTCCACTTTGGTCGCGCACACCTCAACAGGGTGGCGCAATTAGGGGCGCGATTGGGTGGGGGGAGTAAGGGAGGTCACAATGAGAAGCAGTCGTTGGGATCTTGAGAAAAGAGAAAAAGTCGTTTGGCTCATTTAAAATTTTATTTGACTATAATGTTTAATTTTATATTATTATTGTTTTACATTAAAAAATTTAATTAAATTAAGTAATTCGTTAGAGCCCCTGATCATCATCACCTCATCCACAACAGAGTCAATCTACTTGATCAAGGGCTCCATTCAGTGTCAAGTCAGCATACATGCAGCGCCACATGTCGTAATATTACAGTTGAACTTAATCATGTGCTCTATCACACAACACATAGTCTCATAACTTACAAAAAAGTTATAGATCTAAACCGTTATATATATATATATATATATATATATATATATATATATATATATATATATATATATATATATATATACACATATATATATATATATATAAATTCATCTAATGCTTTAAACATTACTTTTTACAATGTTTCGAATACGGAATGTTACTACATAAAGTGTTTTTCAATTTATCATTTAAACAATTTATCATTTCGAATACGGATGCTTTAAACATCCACCATTTTCAAGTTATAAACCCGAACCCGAACCAAAATTGAACTTTCTTACGATATGAATTTCTTTATTTAACTTATTTTATTTATATTAATAAATTATATAGATTAGACGTGTAGTTTAAATTGATTTATTCAATTTATCATTTAAACAACTTATAATAACTTATTGATTTATAAATAATTCTTTTTCATAAAATTATAAAGTTCATTAATCATGCTACAACAAATAACTAATCAAGTATAAATTTTTATAATTTTATGAAACCGTTTGCTATTTTTAAAACATATTCAAACACATACCAAATATTCTGTCCAGAATCTAAAATTGATGCAATAATCCTTTTTCAATCTACATTTCGCTTTTTAGCATTCCCTAAGCGTCTTAACTTCTTGTAATGAATTCCGACCTCAATTTATTGTTTCTTTTTATCATTTAGGACATCACCTTTGACTCTTGAACATCCAAGCTTTCTTATGTACTCTACAACCATCACTATTATTGTGAGTTTTCCATGTGAGTTCTCCATGCCCCTTTTTACTTTCTTTCACACCTTTTGGGGTAAAACATGTTAACCTTATAAACTTACACTTGTAAACATCTTGATATTTGTAAATGCACATGCAATTCATCTTTACCTTTTTGTCATGGTTATTTGTGTTATTGTAAGTCTTATATGAGATACATATTTTGTTTACAATCATTAACTATTGCTAGCCTGGCGACGTCTTAGATCTTTGGGCCTGACAAGCCTATTTGGTGCTAAAGTCGATGTATTGCCGACTCCTGATGACGTATGCTTGTTCATCATGGGAACCAAATACACTTAGCCAATCTTATATACTTGTAATCAAGTCGAGGTTTGGTTGTAACTGTATGTGTTCTATAAGCTTGCTAACTTGTAACCATGGACATGAATTGCTACTTGTAACCCTCTTTATATATATACATATATGCGTGTGTATAAACCATGGGAACTCACCAACTTTATAGTTGACCCTTTATTTTTAACATGTTTCAGGTTTGATACTTGAAGATCTTCTTGTGCTCATATAAGACTTGGACCTAGTTTAACTAAATATGTTATTTCTTTGTTTGAAGTTCTTGTATTGTAATTACTTATTTGTCTTGTAATGTTTAATGAATAATGATATTTAATATTATTTCAACTTAATTAGTTCCATGTGCTATGAGCAATCGTCTCCAATTCGTCCGCCCCGATAATTCCGCCGTCAGTCGGGGTGTGACACCACTTGTTACAGGCCCTTTGATAGCAGTTTTAGTCAGCCAATACCTTTCAAATGATTAGTGGAAAACTTGAAATTCTTTTACTGAAATGACTATTTCACTATTTAAATGCTACTATAAATCAGAATGATAATACTAAATTTAAAAACATGTATTGAACACTAAAATTATTGAAAATTCTATCTAGGTCCATTGATAACTATGATTAACGTCATTTTGATAAATGGGCACACTTAGATTAAATGAATGGTCATAATTTAAGTCAATACCCAATGGTGAAGTATTATAGGGGCGGCACGGGGGGAGGGGTGGCGGGGAGGTTTTTTTTATTATTATTTTTTGTTAGTAGTAATAAGTTTTGATCCGACGATGTAAAGTTTTGTATATATAATGAGTTTACTCCCTCCAAATAACCCTAGTTTCGTCCGCCGTCCCTGATATGAAAGTATTCAAGGTTCGTTACCGTCAATATCTCTAAGTCTATTTGTTCTTAGATTTTTGAACAACTAAAATTATTTACACTGATACTTAATAATCATGGTAATGAAAGATATGATATAACTATTAAAGATATATTAGGCGCGATAGTGTTTTGGCACGGTGATTTGTGACATTTGTGTTTATTTTCATCTAAGAGGTTTAACTCTTATAAAATGAGTAGTAGATTGATTTATTTTTAAAAAAAAAATAAATTTAAAGATGTGTGTTTGTTGTTAAAAATTATTTTCATAAAACCTCTAAAAAGTATTTGAAAATTGATAGACTCTTTTAAATAATAAAGCTAGGTTAATATTTCATGCTAAAGTAGATTTGATTGTTAATTTATTTTTTCTCTTTGTTTTTTAAAGTTTTAAAAACAAAATTAAAACAAAACTTTAAAATATGCATTAACCTTGAAAATCTGTTAAAACAAAATAAGTACTTAAAACCAAGATTTGATTGTTAATATGTTTGTTTCAACCTTTTAATGGTTCTGATGTCTGAATGGTTCAACATTTAATTTTTCAGATTGTTTGTTTCGCGAGCGCATGTCTAAATGGTTCAGACATTTGTTTTTGAATGATTAAGCATTATACTGATTCTGAATGGTGAATACCTCTTATCTGAATTGCTCAAACATTTGCCTTTGAATAATTAAACGATATACTAGCTCTTACTGGTCCAAACCTTTTAATGGTAAGCATTTAATGATTCAGATCATTTATTGGTTCATCACTTAATAATTTAGAAATAATCCAACAACCCCTAAAACACTTTTATACACTATAAAAGCTCTATCAACGCTAATATTGACAGTTTTTTATTGAGCTTCTTCATCGACTTCACGAACCCGCAATGAAAGCCATTGCCCAACCCGAGCGACGTGCGATGGTGTTCTCGAATACTCTCTACGACTCGAAACTTGTACCCGATAACGTCCCCAAACACCTATAGCCTTGTCATAGGAGAATTCAATTGTACTTTAGGTACATATTGAGAGCCCACCATATTGAGAGCCCACCACGTGTCTATCTATACAATATATGGTACGATGATAGGCTCGCATGTTTTTTGTAAACTTCTGACACATTAAAAGCTATTTTTTTATTAATAACTTTTAAATAATTTTAGCTTATAACATAGTTTTTTTTAATGACAAACATATCATATTGTTAATTTTAAATTACTTCATATTATATCATTGTCTGGGTATGAACCCGAGACCTCTACCAAGTGGGCTAATCTCACATTGGCAATTTACAAAATAGTTATAGATCTAAATAATCAAATATATATTTATAATTCATCTATTGCTTTAAACATTACTTTTTATATGTTTCAGATGAGAAAGGTTACTATATAAATTGTGTTTTTAATGCGAATGGTACGAAGTTCTTGCGTGATTATTATCCTTTTATGTGACAATTTCATCATTGATTTTATCCTTCATACGTGAATTTCACCATTTGCGTGATAATTTCATGATATGGAAGTGTAAATCTTCCCTACGTGATAATTTCACTCTCATTTTATACAATTCTCACGAAAACATCATCTTGTATTCAAAACTTCTTCGTTTCGAATGTATAGTATTTTTTAAATATTTTAGTTAAACTCCCCTCCATCTTTCTAAAGTTGGAAACACGTTTTTTGAAAAGTTTGTCAGAGATAAGCAATTCTTATAACAATACCCTAATTTAAGGCCTTTTAAATAACGTATAACCAAATCTAAACCTGAATAGTCTTTAAAATATCTTTAAATATTCTCATTATACTATCAACTCAAATAGTTAAATTATCATGTATAGATTTTTTTTATTATAAAAAGACAAGTCTCATTAATAAAATGAGTGGATCAAGCCACACCGACATGCACACTAAGTCATGAATGTCTGGCATAAATCAGTGGATAAGTTCGAGATTTAAGGTGTGTAGATTTTTTTTGAAACTTTTATTTAAGGTGTATAAATTTTGTGGAACGGTAAATTTACGATCTTGTTTCGGAGGATACATGTTATCTTAATCGCGTTCAGACCTCACCTTCAATCCACGCAGGAGAAAACTCATTGCTAAAAAACCTCCTAACTCAACTCTGAGCCTTTTTGTTTAGAGCGAGACTTGAACTCATGACCTTCTAATATTTATATGTCATGAGTGTTTTATTTTAACCAGTTGAGGCTAAGGATCATTGGGTTAAAGTGTATAGATAGTGGCCCTGTTAAATCAATTTGTCCGATTTCAACTTTAGAAAAGTCTTTCGTGATTTTAGTGTAATTACATCATTTTGAGTATTCGAGATTTAGTTAAGAAAATAAAATATGCATCGATACAAGTTAGAATGTGTATAATATATACTTAATCAAGACTATTATATCTTTTGATACTTGCATACCTTGGTGATTCAAATGGGCAACCTGTTTATCAACGAAGGCTCCTTGTAGCACAACCCTTTAGTGGGCTCTAAGAGACAAAGCCCAACACCTTTGAGATTTAAAAGAGTAAATACTATTTTTGAGAATCGTGATTAAACGAACACACTCAATATACATTTTTATCTAACATATGAGAGAGAATAGGTAAAAGGAAAAAAAACTTGACAAACAATCGTAAACGGTAAAAAAAACGACTATAATACCGTTAGATAAAGTCAATAAAGTTCCAATGGCGAAAACGGTTCCAAATCGGTCCCGACCCATAAACTCCAAATCGATCCCAAACCGACGTATCGACTCGTTTTCACCTCTAGTCCTCTACTCCTCGACCCAAAAAGCAAAAATATAACATCAAATTAATAATAAGCCGAGTTTTATAAAGCCCAACATAAAGGCCCAACCAAAAAGCCCAACATAACCTTTATCACTATAGGAGTATATGTTCCCCTGTGTGCGCCCACACGGTAGCAATATCTCGAGGGTTTATGACCAAATCAATCACACTCGATTATCCTTCAGTACTCCACAGCGTTTTCTAGGGTTTTCTTTACCTTCTTTATTCCTCTTTTGGATACAAACATGAGGTAATCTTCTTTACTTTTTGCAGATTTTAGTTTAATTAATCTTCGATCGTCTGTTATCCTCTTTATACTCACCTGATTGTAGTTTACAGTTTCTTATCTTACCAACGAATGATTTCGTTTCTGAACCCTCGTTTGATTCTTAAAGTAGTTATCTTTTGGGTTTTGGAAAGTAGATATTATTATTATTATTTTATTTATTTTTATTTTTTGCGATTGTTTCTGTAATTGGTTTGGAGTTTTGAAGGGTAGATGTTTGATTAGTGTGGTAAATTATGATTAGCAGTTTGAGGTTAGATTTTGGGTTTTTGTAATGAATTGAAGAGGGTAATTGCTAGCTAGTTTATTTGGATAATGTGTTGGATTGTGGTGGTAATTTTTTGTAGTGTAATTGTGTTTTTCTTGGATATGAAAGTTAGATGCTTGATTAGCGTTTTGGGTTTTTGTTATGAATTGAGAATGGTAATTAGTGAATTGCTAGTTGGTTTATTTGTATAAGTTGTTGGATTGTGGTGGTAGTTTATTGTAATGTGTATGAGGATATGAAAGTTAGATGCTTGATTAGAATTTTAGTCTTCTTTTAAAAGATCAGTGTTTGTGATTCGACTATTTTGAGTGATAATTTAAGCAGAATAGTGACTTTATTTGGTGAATTAATTGGGTTATAACATATAATATTGCTTTCGAAATTTTGTAATTATGTCTTATGGGTTTGAAAGGTTGGTAGTTGGTTAATAAGTTGGATGTTTGTGGCTTTTTTTTATTGTAAAGATCATTGGGGCTTTGATTGTCATTTAAAGTCTGATTTTTGTTTAGCGTTTTTGTTTTCTTGACTTGGTTAACTGTTGAGAGTCAAAGTTGTGATTAATTAGACCGGAAAATTAGTGTTATTTTCATAATGTGTTTTATGCAGGGAGTTTTTTCTCTTATTCATCTATCATTTAATTCAATGTGCCCAAATATTTTGAGGTCATGTCATGTTTCATTCTGTTTTTTTAATTAAGTTTCACATCTTCATGCTGTTAGATAGTTAAAATGGTTGTCTTTGTGTTCAAATCTTTGCTGATAATTAGTATTGTCCTCTAAGACCCTTCAGCTTCTTATAGTCCTCTTTATAGTATTATAAATAATCAATTACGTATGATTACGAATCACAAATACTTTTGTTAAATTAATGAACGATTTTTTTTATAAAACAATTCACATGATTTTAAACACTTGAGGGTGCTCCGGTTACTTTTAAACAATCTGATTTTATATTTTCGAGCTGGTCTTTTTCTATTTTAGTTTTACCGATTTCATCCATTACCATGTAGCCAACTAACGGCCAAATTTTTTTATACTTACAGTCGTCATCCGGAAGTTAAGTGGGCCCAAAGGGAGGACAAAGTTTTTATCACCGTAGTATTGGCGGATACAAAAGATGCGAAAGTTAATCTTGCCCCTGAAGGTGTTTTTACATTCTCTGCTAAAGCTGGTCAGAATGAGTATGATCTTAAGCTTGAGCTTTTTGACAAAGTTAATGTAGAGGTAAGTTTTGTAGTAACTTTACAGTTATACCTTTCTTGTTTATTAGTCATTTTCCTACTCAGCTATTTTATTGTTAATATTCTTTGTTGCTTATACACAGGAAAGCAAAATAAATATAGGTGAGAGAAGCATATTTTGTATTTTGGAGAAAGCAGAGGCGAAATGGTGGAATAAACTTCTGTCTGGAGATGCCAAAACACCACATTACGTGAAAGTTGATTGGGACAAATGGGTAGATGAGGACGATGATGCGGGTATGCCATGTCATATTATAACTTACTGTTTATCGGATTCTCTGTTGCTGACAGGGCGGGTCGGGTCACAGCCTAACAGGTCAAATTGGACATTTTTTTTACTAGTTGGCCTGTTGGTGAGAAAAAGAATTCTTTTTTATGTTTCATAAAATATCAAGTATACAATTAATGTATGAAATATGTTTACGAATGTCATATTGTTTTAGTATTGTAAAATTGTTTTAGATAATGATTCAAGAGGTTATATGCATTAAAAATACACCTGGAGCAAATTTTGACCCGTTTCACATATAATGCAACCTATACTAAAGTACATTGTATTCACAATTTTGATTATATATAATTTATATTTGCTTGTGTTTCAGGCCCTGCAGATCCTGACATGGGAGGAATGGATTTCTCGGTAAGAAAACCGCGACTTAAAATTCCAATTAAATTCTTGTTGATCGCGTAAATGACTTTTTTTTTTAACTTTTGGTACAGAAATTCGGAGACTTGGGCGGCATGGGTGGCATGGGGATGCCGGGTATGGGTGGCATGGGGATGCCAGGTATGGGCGGCATGGGGATGCCGGGTATGGGCGGCATGGGGATGGAAGGCATGCCAGATATGGGTGATTTTATGGGTGGTGGTGACGATGACACCGATGATGAAGGTAACCGACTAAAACTTTAATCAAAAAGTTTTCTTGTTATTTCATGATGTGGGTCAAGAAAACTCATTTTATTTCTTCTTGTGCACGCGATGGTATGATCATTTGTTGATTACCGACTTGATGATGCAGGTCAAGAAGCGGAAACAAAGACCGCAACCAGCAAAGCTGCAGAAGGGGTCTCTGAGGAGAAAACTGAAGGTGCAGCAGCTAGCAGCTCATAGATTATTTGGTCAACATGTGTGGTGGTTTGACTTGGTCAATGGTTTAGGGTATTGACTTTGGATTATATTTGCATGATTTGTACCCAATCCATGTGTGGTGGATGTTGACTAAAACTATGGTTTCTACTTGCTATCTCATTTAAATGTGGACTTTTGAGTGTTGTAATTTCATTAGAGGTTTTATGTTTCAAGGCTGCCACTCTTTCTAACCTTTTAGTCATCCGGATTAAAGTCGTTTATGTTCGTTAATTTAATGGATGTTGTTCACTAAAAGTTTAGTGAACCTTTCTCCTCAGCTTTGTGTCATGAGATTGTTGCTCATCGCCTTTTCTGGTGCGTTTTCTTCACATTGGTTGTCGTGTGCAAACACACAGCCGGTTGGTGACACATTTGCCTCTAACCCAAGACACCTGAAGCTTATAAAGTGGGTAATCTAGACTCATTGACCGGTGACACATTTGCCTCTAACCCAAAACACCTGAAGCAACACACGCTCGTCGTGGAAATGCGCGCCAGACTCGCGTCGACCATGAGTAGAAAGCAGGCTGTTGAGTTCTTAATGGGTTCTTACGCCACACTTGCATTACACTCACTCTCACCTTCCTCCCACTTATGCTAGATGCCCAAGCACGTTTATAAAGATTAGAATTCATTAACGCTGTGTTTCGGAGTCTCATTTAAGGAGGGAAATGGAAGGAAATGAATGGAAAGTGAAAAATATTTGTGTTTCCGAGTTTTTTTAAGGAGGGAAACGGAAGGAAACAAAAAAACTTTGTGTTCCCGAGTTTTTTAAAGGAAAGAAATGAAAAGAAATTTTTCAACAATTTTCCCTTCTAACTTTTCTTCCAAAATGGAAGGAAATAGAAAGAAAAGAAATAAAACACATAAAATTGTTACTTTCTTTTCGTTTCTTTTGAATTCTGGAACACGAAAATTAAAAATTTATTTTCCTTTCTTTACATTTCTTTTCTTTTCTTAATTTCATTTCTCTTCATTTCTTTTCTCTCGTTAATTTCCATTCACTTCTTTTCTTTACTTTTCGTTCGTTTATTAAACTCGGGAACGCAACGTAAGTGATTTCGAGTTTCAAGTCTAATACATATTCAAGTTTAAATATGAAAACAAGCGACACAATAACGAGCCGAATTTTAGCTACTAGAGATTAGAATTAAGCTTATAAATGAGTTGAATAATCATTAATATTTTCGACTTTCGGTTCTAATATACTTGTAATTATGATGCCTAACGGATGGTGTTTTAGTCTTTGTCGAATGTTTAGATTTTGCTTGATCGACTGTGATTTATAATGAATATTTTCAAGGTATGAGGTCTATCATTCTATAACTATTTATGATATTACAACATTACACAAGCGGTTTCGTGGTGTAGTTGGTTATCACGTCAGTCTAACACACTGAAGGTCTCCGGTTCGAACCCGGGCGAAGCCACTCTAATTTTTTACTTTGCTGTTTTTTCCTGCCGGTTTTCTTTAGTTAAAGAAGATATATTCTGTTGGAAATAATAATAAAATGGTAGTTGAACCAATATTTAGTCATTGTTTCAATATTTGCTTGAAATATTATCAAAATGGTTTCGTGGTGTAGTTGGTTATCACGTCAGTCTAACACACTGAAGGTCTCCGGTTCGAACCCGGGCGAAGCCACTCTAATTTTTTACTTTTAGTTTGCTGTGTTTTTCTGTCGGTTTACTTTAGTTAAAGAAGATATATTCTGTTGGAAATAATAATAAATGGTAGTTGAACCAATATTTTGTCATTGTTTCAATATTTGCTTGGAATATTATAAAAAATAGCAAGATTCTTGTATTATTTTGGTTTAACGGTTTAAACTGTGGTTATGGTAGTTACAAATGACTCGCTGGGATGGTTCTGTGTATGGTTACAATTCAAATCCAGTGAATAACATCCTTCAAGAAATTCAAATCTTGCAGTTTTCACCCCACCAACAAACAATTTACAATTAATTTGGGTTCTATTTTATTCCTAACAGTAATAAGCAAAGCAAAAGAGTATGTAACAAGATTATAAGAAAGTGTTTCCAAAAAATAAACAAAAAATTGTTTACAATTCGCAAAACCAGCCCAACCCGTTTTGACCCGTGTTTGAAAACTAGTCGTATTGATCGCCATGTTAACTTGTGACCCGACCCAATAATCTGATGTACCCATTTTGTCATCTCTATCAGTAATGCTCCATCCATTCAATTCCCTTTGCATATCAAACACAAAACAGTCAAAATCAGGTGCAGCAATCAGCATCTTTAAGCTACAAGTGCACCATTGGAGTCTTAAGGATTAAATTTTGGCTAAAAAAGTAATAAACTATTATGTTTACTGCTAAAGATGTCCCATGTAATTGTAATTCTTATGATCTTATCAGCATCAAAATGATACAAAATAAATAAATAAATAATAAAATCCAACAAAAAGTTGATGGACAATGAGAGTTAAGAAGCTTGCATTCTTCACCTTCATGTCTGCTTTTTAAGAGAGATTGTCCACAGAAGATCAGAGTCAGATCTAACAGTTACTGTGTCGGCTTTAACAACGTTTGAAGTACTAACTAAACCGCCAAATCTCATTTCCGTATTATCTGTAAACATTAGAATTATGTATATAAACAAGTGAATAGATATAAAGAACCATCAAACTGTAAATACCTGTTTGAAATCCCTTAAAACATGCAACATTTTCTTTCAATGTTCAAAATTACCACTTTTCCCTATATCTGACAGATAGTCCAATGATAATAGCATGAATCACAATTAGTGTGATCCACCCGCCAGGCCCACCTATGTTTTCACCCGTAATGATTTGTAATGTGGAAGAAGTACTTACCGAGATTCCATTGTAGCCCCGTAGTCGTAGAGCTTCCAGAAGGTGTGCCAATGGGAATAAGACCACAATGTGGGCCCTCAACCGAAGACAGGACATTAATCTCATGATGATGTGTACTAGGAAGAAGTTGGATAAGACAATCATCAGACAAGAGAACAATCCGTGTTGTTGAAAAGCGGCACAGCGTGTTAACATTTCCCATTTCATGGTCAAACCTACCACCAAGTGCTCCAGCAACAAGTATGCATAACTGTCACTCAAAAAAACACAAGAAATATTACAACTTTGCAAACTGCAATAATCCAATCTGATAAAAAATAATAGTATGTGATGAAATTGACTTGCATTTGATTTCTCGTCATCAGACACAAAATCAAGAACATATGCGATGCATTTATGTAAATCTGTTGTGTCTTGGTCATCAGAATTATATATAATCTTTGTTCCCTGCATTTGATTAGGAATTAAGGACACAAGTTAATCTTTAGAAATTAGAATAATAATAAGAATACATATCATAAATGGGTGAATGGTTTAAAAGTGGTTGAAACTTTAAGGTATACTAACAACAAGCCACTTCACTATAACACTAAATATTTACTTAAGAACCTAATAAAGTAATAATCCTATATGATTACTCATTTTGACCCGAAATTTTGCCACTTATAAATGTTTACCATATCTTATCAAATTTATAATCTTATACAAAGATTGCTATATCATCTTATAGAAAGATTATCACCGGCTTACCAAATTGCTGTAGAAATTCAAAACATCTGGTCTGATTGAATCCATGTCTCCTTTTATTACATCTGGCTTGTACCTACAACATTTGTGTATTCAAATTAAAATCCAAAAAAATTCATTTCTATTGAGCGAAATAAGTAACATATAGCAATGTATATCACTCCCAATGTTAACCTGATAACCTCCAAATCAACTTAAAAAGACAGTGCAAGTTATCAAAAACTCACATCTTAGACATGATCATATCCCAAAACTCCACAGAAATCAATCAAAATCACCACTTTAAACATTTTAAACATAACAGAGGCAACTTTATGAACATTCATATCTCTTTAAAACGACCCTCTTTGTCCTTATACGAAAAGCGAACCAGATAGTGATTCTTTACAAGTGTTGAACCCAATTGTCACTTTACCCTTTGACAAGAACCAAATCAAAGTATCAAACAAACAATCAAAACACAAAACTCTCAGAGGCATATGATCAAACACTTTATGTGCAACCAATAACTAGTATAAAGCTAAGGGAATCAACAATCAAAACCTTTCACGAACAACAGAGACATCATGTTCATGATCCAAGAGCTCAAACATGTTATCATACAACCGATTAGCTCCACCATCAGCACACATACGAGTTCTTGCTGCTCTACAACAACACCAACAACAACAATCAAAAACCCACAACATCTTCATCAAAAAAACACGAGATTGAACTCACCGTGTTCCCATAATAAGGGTGAGAATCGAGGGAGACGTTGATTGAGGATAATAAGTGCGTATGTCGTCGGTTGAAGGTTGTTTATGGTGTTGGTTGTCGTAGGGGGTAATAGAAAGGTTGAACGATGAGTCATTGGTAGGTTTTGTGCCATTGATTTGATGAAAAACGAAATCTTTGAGGATTGTTGGAAGAAGATACGGTGTGAATGAAGAAAAAGATGTGATCTTTGAGAAGATTTGTTGGCGATTTGAGTGTTAAATCGGTGGAAATGAAGTCAGTGATTGTTTAAATTGTTAACTATATTATCGTATTCACAAAATATACATTAAACACATGTTACCTCATCGTCTAGTAGGGTTATAATTCTAGTTGCAATTAATATAAAACTTGATAATGTGATCTTTATCTAATAAAACAAAATAAAATATTATCATATGTCATCTTCTTACATCCTTCTTGTTACATGTTATCTTTTCGTATTTTTCTTGACATATGTTACCATCATGAAAAATTAACAATTTAATGATCATATTAAATGCTAAATATATTATTTATATTATTTCTAAATTACAAAATATTTTTGTATCAAAAAATATAATCTGTTTCAAAACAAATGTTTCAAAAGCATTGGAATGTTTAAAAAGCATTTTTAAACAAAATTCTTTTTAGAGATGAAAGTTTAAAAATAATATTTTTATTACTTAATTACTTAATGTAGTTGATTATACGTAATTCGACTCATATCTTATCTAAAAAAATATTTTATAATTTTTAATTATTAATTACTAACTATCACTCTATTATAATAAAAAGATATCGTGAGGTAACTATTTTGATGCATCCAAGTTAACAATAACAGTAGCAGTACAACACCATTGTTGATTGACCCTAAACTTTGATGGTGCATGCAATATCTCGTAGTTTCAATAATACTTTTGTACTGTGTTTCAAAGCAATGACAATATTACCAATCGAATAAAGTATTTTAATTATTGTTATTATATATATAATATTGATAGATAAAAACCTTTACTTCTTTCAATCTGTCCACAAAAACAAGAAACATAATGGAAGAAAAAACAATTAAACATGCACAATGTTATTCATGTAGTTCGTGAACACTTGCACTCTGAGAGTATCACCAATAGAGGGTGAAAAACAAATGCATATGTGGCATTTGTCCATTTTTTTTCTCTCTCACATGACCCCTTACATTTTGTAAAAATCACTCTCTCTCATCTTTTCTCTCTTTATTTCCTCTCACACACTCATTTTTTGATGTTCATGGGGATGAACATCCACTCACACTCTCTCTTCCATGTCACTATATCTCTCCTTCACTTCATCAAATTTGTCTCAAAAACATCAAAAAACTTTCTATTGGAGATGCTCTGATGGCTAACAGCTCCTCCTTTGCTTTTTTGACAGGGATACAAACCACTACATACCATATTACCAGTGTTGTAAAAATCACGACTAGCCTCTGATTAGTCGCTAATCGGAGGTTAGCCGCTTCGATTTCACCAAATCGGAGGTGCTAGGCGGTAGTCGGTCAATATTGGTCAAAGCCGGACCAAATCGTCCTAATCGGCGGTGTTCCGGCGATGATAACCACCGGATTTTCCCATTCCGGCGTCGGATTTGCTGATTCCGGCGAGAATGCGTGACTTCGGTGACTAGAATGACGGAAAGCTGCGACCGGCGATGATGGAACAACGGAAGGGAACAGGCTATTCTATTTAGGTTTAGATTATTTAATTAAGTTTTTGAATTTTTACATTTAACCCCCTCAATGTTCACCAATTTACAAATTATCCCCCAAACTTACAAATTATTTCATAAAAAAGTATAAAATTATATATAAATTTGTAAAATTACACATAAAAGTCTGATCCGATTAATCCCTATTAATCCCTAGTCCTCACCTCACCGTCCGACTAGCGCCTAGCGATTTTTACAACACTGCTACATACTATCACAGGCTCACAGCACAAGGCAAATAATATAGCTCAATCAATGTTAGTAAGCTAAAATCTAAGTCCTAACCTTTAGGTATCTTTCTCTTTTAAATAACAAATAGATGATTCAATTTATTGTTTCAATGTATTTCAAACAGGTTATAGATAGTTCATGATTTGATATGTTGTTTAGTAGTTGAATGAGACAACCAATATATTTTCTTGATCATAGTTTAACACCACTTAATTAAACTTTTATATATTGTATGGTGTGTTGGGTATGCATTGAAAATTACAATATCTGTGTCATGCAAATGTATTTGCTTTTCTTTTGGTATTCTTGTGAAGTTGTGATCATCATCGAAATTGATACATATGGTGTAACTCAAGAAAAGATAGGTGTGTATGTAGTGTGAAGCCAGTACCCTATTTTGAGCCAACAACTATTGATTTAAATATTAATGTCACTCTTTTGGTGCAGTAAATATGGCCCCTGAAGATGATACAATTGATAGTTTGTATCTTGGCAATGGACACAAGTCTTATTATGTAGTTTTGATACCTTAACAATCTGACAATCATGGAGTAGAAAATGAATTGTCACGGGTTGAATAAATAAAATTTTTACTTTTTTTTTTTTTTTTTTTTCGGGTCAAACATTCATTAATAATGTTTTGTCAAGTTACATCAAAATAGAAGGTAGACGGGCAACAAGCTGCGCCGCCACCCCTTTCTGAATAGCAAATCCTAACCTTCCAAAAACAAATCCTTGCCTCCCCGGGGTTGAGCAATGGTTGTCTATGACACGTTGGACCCTGGTCAAAAAGTTGATAGCTTCTGGCGCTAGGGAGCCAAATGTATCAAAGGCAAAGGGAACAAAAACGTGCTGGTTCTCTGCGCAAGCTTTAGCATGTTTATCCACTTTCTTTGATTCTGCCTTTCTTGCCGCTTGACCAGCTACAAAACCGTTTTCGCGTAAACCAACCAAAGGGGAAACCCCTGTGAGGTCCACACAAGCATGTTTGCCCCCAGCCCAGCCAAAGACGAGCAGATCCGCTGGTCGCAAAGTAGACCTCCCCTCCATAGGGTCCGTGAGGAAATTCACAGGGGCTTCTTTCTTAGCAGAAATCCCAGCTCTTCTTAGGATGTCCCCCAAAACATCTTGTACCCAGTCATGCCGATATTTGAACCCAGGTAGCTGTTTACAGTGAAGGGCGTGCTCCCCATATTTATCCATACAAGCTTTACGACATATCGGACATGTTTCATCTTCCGGGTACATAGGGATCATCAACCGGTATTTGAGAATTGCTCTATATTCTACTGGAGACATGCACTGTCCCAACCCTTCAATCGGGATAACGGTCAAAAATACCTGAGCATGGGAGCCCTTCAGGCACTCAAACACCGCCTTTTGGCGGGATGACAAAGAAAAAACTTCTCCCAGGCTTTGAGCGATTTTGCTAAACAGAGCATTCGCCAAAGTTGTTTGTGGCTTCGAGGGGGCGGTGTCCTTATTAGAGAAACCGCCAATATCCAAGTCTGGGAGAAGGACATATAAGCGTTCAAGCGCCTGCTGATAGTCCGGGTCAAGCCCGAAGACCCCACTGTTTCGAAGGATATGATCTTGTAGAACAGAAACAAATGATATATTCAAAATAAGAGTAATTAAAATATAGAAGACTTTTATCATATCTTATCTTATTTTAAAATATCATTTTATAATTAATAAAGTTTTATTTTATTTAATATTTTATTTATTAATAAATTTTTATTCTATTTGAGATTAAAAAGTAATTAAACAGAAGACTTTTCATTCTACTATCGATAAGCATTAAGCAATAGTATGTAGTGTCCTTTGTTTCTATGAATGCTTCATGAATTGCATTGTGATCAGTGTAGAAAACTTTTCAACCTCATCTTTCAATTCAAAAAGTTTTTTGTTTGAAAATAGTTGTATGTATTCATTTGATGCAACATTGTACAGTGAGTAGGTGCCTTAGTGGTCCGTTGGTCTTTAGATGTTGTTAAGAAAAGTCTTCATTTATGAAAATAAATATATAATATTTTGTTCTTGGCTGGTGAGAGCAAGTGTAATGGGACGTTAAGCTCATACACAATGTCCACATCACCATTACGATAGGGCGTTATGTTTAAAGAAAGTCTCTCAAACTTATTATTATAACACCACAAATCACCAAATCCATAATGATGAAGGGGTATTATAAGGGCGTCAACCATTACTTATGTTTTTAAAAAAGGTAATGGTGACTTGATGCTAATACGACAAAAAATGCTCCTTAATGGACATTAACCATTACTCATGGTCTGAGTTATTGGTATGTTTGTCTTTAAATTTTGTTAAGAAAAATGTAATATTTTGTTCTTGGCTGGTTGGAGTGTAATTCCAAAACCCAAGATTATCTTAATGTAAATTGTAATGAAATAATATTTATTGGGTGCAATAATTGATTTTATTTTAATGAACTTTTAGTTGTGACATTTTTAATGACGAACTTTAAATTTTGTAAGAATAACAAGTCTATTGTTATTTCAAATATAGTTTACAAGTGAGTTCTTACACATTTATGATTTACACACGTAAATTGTAATGAAAATAATATTTTGAATGTAATCATTCAAATTAGTTAATACAAATCAGAACGTTTGTTTCTAATTTTAAGTTTTTAATTATCAATCCCGTGTAACACACGGGTTACTAAAGCTAGTTAATTTAATATTTTAATTCAATCTGTGTTAACACACGAGTTTTTAAACTAGTTATCAATATAGAAAGATAAACATTAAAAACGTAAATGTTGGTTATCTTAATAGTTTTCAATTAATTATATAAAGATAGAATATTGAAGGATAATGGGCAGTTGAATTAGAACCAAGCATTTGTAGATACTAGATGAGGAACTTGAAAGCAAAGTGAGGAAAACCCAATCCTCAAAGGATATTTTCTTTTGTCATATCGATACAAACTTTTATTCTGACTTCATGCTCTCTTTTCTAGAATATCTTAATTTTGTTGGTTCTTATATTTAGTTTTAAAACATAATCAATTAAATAAATCTACATGTTTTATGTTTATGTTCTTGATCTATAATATTTACAACTTAGGTTTATCTAAGTAATGTCATGTCCTTAATTGACGTTATAATGGTAAAGTGTTTACCCTATATTTTAGAGATGGAGGGTGTAATACTGTAATTAAGCTATAAGTATATATGGTTTATAAGAATGTATTATAATTAGATTATAGACAGTTAAAAAAATAACAATTATGACGTAACTAATGAGATGTAATTTGAAGTACATGAGCTATCGTATTTAGAAATAGCTCTTGTATCCTTAAATACCACACACATTATATATCATATGTGTGTAATTCATACATGCATACATGTATACATGCATATACGTATGTAAAAGTATTAACTCATACCATCATCAAGTACAATACTTGATAAACTATAATGTTGTTTTTATATTTGCCGTCCCACATTAATTGTCACAAGCAACTTTGCAAAGATACACAATTGGCTTTTAGGTGGTGAATGCATTGTTTGGACCAAACAAACAACAGAAAGTACGAAAATCTCGAATTAGACAATACTTACAATATTTTTTTAGAATAGAATAAAATAATGTATCTTGAAAACATACTAATGTAACTTTAAAACATAACGCTATAATAATTAATGTCATTAAACAGTTTATTAATTATCTCTCAAAAACACAATTTTTACTACTTAAAAAGGAGTACTTTATTTTTTAAACGGCTAGATGTTACATTAAATCTCCTGCATCGTTTTAAACTACACCACAAATAATATACACCAATTCATCTTAAGCGAGGCTCGAAACTCAATGGAAACTTCACAACTCTTCTCTTTTACTCCAATTTAACATTTTACTTACATTTCACTCTCACTTTAAATGTATATCTTACGATATTAAATTTCAAAGTAATAGTATAAATACGATAACATTACTCTGTTATACACATCAACCTTGCTGAATACTTGTTGGTCGTAGTATCAATGGTCCAATGTATAAGGTTTTACACTTTTATCTAAGAACTTTTAAGGATTTTACGCTTATGGTAAGAGTTTAATTTTATTTTAATATATTAAGTTATTGTATTCTTTTTGAATTCCAATGAGTACACTTTCAAATTCGAGATGACCCATGTATGATTGGTGAGGGTAGTGCCTTAGAAAAGGTAGGTGATATGCACAAGTAGGATCAATGGTGGGACTACGTGTTTGGGAATACACCTTACTCACACTCTATGTATTAATAATGTTTAACTATATGTTTAATTACGAACAACTAATTAAAACTCTTCCAACATTTGTAAACTATGCAATTATAGGAAATGAAATGCATTTACTAGAGTGCGTGAGAAACATTAATTGTAATACGATTATAATAACATTAATAATATGATATATATTTACGCTAGTTAGTTCGCCTGATTATATCAAATATATTTAATCAAACTAAGTAGAAAGTTTTCAGATTGGATCATGAAATTTTCTTACATGAGTTTTTTTAGTGTGATCTCAAGTTCAAGTTCAAGACTACTGGGACGAATTAATGTACGAGTTTTCTTATGGGGATGTGCCAGCCTAGTGTCCCATGATTCCGTACTTAAGTAATGAAGATGAGCGGGTGGAGCAACGACCCGTCAGTAATCTAATTTGTTATTTAAAGAAAAAAAATAAATAGATAAGTAGCTTAACAACCATTCTAGAAAAAAGAAACTCCTATGGGATGCATCCACTTTTCAAAAATTGATAGAGTTTTTGAGTTTAACTTTCACTTAAAATAAAAAGGTTTTAAGACTTCAGGGTGAGCACAGCCGGCCCTGAGGAGGGGCGGGCTAGACAACCGCCCAGGGCCCACTCGCTCAGGGGCCCAAAAAATTTTAAAATTTTGTTTTATTTTTTATTTTTTTATTATTATATATGTTTTTTAAATAGTAATATCCCGTTTAACCCAATTAAAAAGTTTAACTTAAATATCTTTTAACCCAAATACAATTCTTAAGGCCCATTTTTATTAAATAAACTTGTTATTTATAACTAATTTTCATCAACCAAACTAGAAGCCTCTTTCCAAAGAAACCAAAATCTCAATTCTTGGCCAACTAGGGATAAAAGACAAAAAATCCAATTTAGACACGCGCTAGGAACGAGGTTGAATAGAAAGATTTATCGGTTAGTTATTACGTTATGTCATTCTAATACTATGATCTTGTTACGTTTATTGCTAAAACATTTATTTTCGTTTAAAAAAACTATTTATATAATTTAATTCGTTAGGGCGTAGGGGCCTTTTTCTCAACCCGTCCAGGGTACTAAAATCCTCAGGACCGGCCCTGGGGTGAGCCAGAGGGTTCATATGGTGCGTTCCTCCCGATGGTAGTTTTGTATTTGAGGCTGATATATAAGCTTTCACTCTTGAAAATACCAACCTAATGCTTCAAGGTTTTATGAAGATGAACGTGTGAGTTAGTCTCGTCAGTAATTCAATTAACTGTTTAAAAATAAAATTAATATATATAGATCCCCACTCACGTAGTCACGTGCCAACCATGGGTAAATTCGTCAAACCATAAACACAACGAAAGCCCAACAAAAGCCCCATCCCCAATCTATATCAAATACCTCTACAAAGGATTCACTTCATCATCTCTACCAAAACCTTATCTCCCTTCTTATCCTTCAATTCACACACTTATCATAAACCCTAATCCCCAATTTTGCATCCTTTCTTGTTCAATTCCACACTCAACACCCCTTGAACAACTTCAGACCCCATGGATTCAAAGGAAGCTGCATCTCTATCAGGTTTTGATTCTGTTTCCTCTGATAAAACTGAAACTGTTAGCGACGTTAATGGTGTTGATTCTGTTGCTAAAGTTGATAATAGTAAGGATACTAGTGGGTTGAATGGTGGCGGTGGTTCTGATGATGAGAACGAGGGTTTTGCTAGTGGTCAGGAGGAGGCTTTTGAGACTGTTGTCGATGAGAATACAGTGGTTGATAAGAAAACCCTAGAGAGTGTTGATGATGGTGGGGATAACGGTGAGACGTTTTCGGAGCCTTCGGAATTCACTGTTTCGAAGGTTGATGAGGTTGGTGGTGGTGATGATGATGCCCAAAAGGATGATTTAGGGTTTGGTGAAAAGCCTGAATTGGGGGAGAATTCGAATGATTTGAATTCGAATGAAGTGGTGAAAGATGAGGTTAGTGAGAAGAAGGAAGATGTAGTTGATGAAACTGTATTGAAGAGTGAAGAAGTGAAATCTGGAGGTGAAAAGGAGGTGGTTGTAGAGAATGGTGTTACGACTACTGCAGAAGGGGATGCAGTTGTGGAAGAGATAAAGGTTGATGCGCCTGCACCGGGTGTGGCTGTGGTTACGAATACGAAAGAGGTGGAGGTTGAAGATGATGATGAAGATGATGTGTTGTTGGTTGGTGGAGATGATGAAAGCAATCCTGTTGTTGAAACAGATGATGTTGCAGATGATGTGAAGGTGACCAATGAAGGTGATTCTGTTGTGGATGCTAGAGATGTTGATTTGCCCGTTGTTGATAAGGTTGATGACGAAAAACCTGAAGTAGAATCTGTTGATGCAAAAGATGTTGAGGTGTCCCCTGAAGGTGATTCTGTTGTGGAAGCTGTAGATGATGATGTGCCCGCGGTGGTTACTAAGACTGATGATGAAACACCTGCTGATGCAAAGGATGTGAAGGAGACCCCTGAAGGTGATGCTGTTGTGGAAGCTGTAGATGTTGAATTGCCGTTGCCAGGAGTGGCGGGGGTGGCGGTAGTTACAAAGAAGGAAGAAGATGGCAGTGCTGTGGCGACGAATGATGAGTCTGTATCGTCTGAGAAAATGAGTTCTGTGTTAGAGGAAGTGGTGGATAAGGAGGTTGTGGGAGTAACTGACAGCAAGTTTTCACCTTTGGATGATGAAGATGTAGAGAAGGAAGTTGATTATGCAGGTGAAGATAACGGGCCAGTGGCGGTTAAGGCTGATTCGAATGATGTAGAAGATGTTTCTGTGGTTGGTTTGGAGGGAGATGCAGCTCAGAAAACAGAAGTTTTGACCAAAGATATGCCTGATGATGCAGATAAAGAGGTGGAAAACGGGCCGGCTGACAAATTTGTTTTAGAAGAATCTGCAGAAAAAGATGATACTGATGCACCGGGCGACACGAATGGCGCCCCTTCAGATGAAGAGGACACAGATGGGGCAATATTTGAAAGCTCAGAAGCTGCCAAACAGTTCATGGAGGAGTTAGAAAGTGGTGGTGGAGAGAGTTCTCAAGATCGTTCACAAATGGACGGTCAAATCGTCACTGATTCAGACGAAGATGATGACGAAGAAGACGGGAAAGAGCTCTTTGATTCAGCCGCTTTAGCCGCCCTTCTGAAAGCAGCGGCTGATGGTGGTTCAGAAGGTGGCAACATTACATTCTCTTCAGAAGATGGTTCAAGACTTTTCACAGTTGAACGCCCCGCAGGGTTAGGGCCTTCACTCCAGGCCATGAGAGCTGCCCCGAGACCACCTCGTGCCAACATCTTTAACCCTTCAAGTCTCATGAGTGCAAATGAAACCGAGCCCAATTTAAGTGAAGAAGAAAGGAAGAAACTGGAGAAACTACAAGCCATCAGGGTGAAGTTCTTAAGACTTGTTCAAAGATTAGGGCTTTCACCAGATGAATCAGTAGCTGCACAGGTTCTTTACAGGCTGGCACTCATTGCGGGTCGACAAACGGGTCAATCTTTTAGCCTTGATGCTGCTAAAAGGAAAGCTATGGAGCTTGAAGCTGAGGGGAATACTGACCTGGACTTTTCTGTCAATATTTTGGTCATTGGTAAAGCTGGGGTGGGTAAAAGTGCTACTATAAACTCCATTTTTGGTGAAGAAAAAACCCCGGTTGGCGCTTTTCAGACCGCCACTGGTTCAGTGAAGGAGATAACTGGTGTGGTGGCTGGTGTTACTGTTCGGGTTTATGACACACCCGGGCTTCGGGCCTCTGTCATGGAACAAGGGTTTAACAGGAGTGTACTTGCATCAGCTAAAAAGTTCACAAAGAAAAACCCACCAGATATTGTTCTTTATGTAGACCGTTTGGATGCCCAGACCCGAGATCATAACGATATCCCTTTACTGAAAACCATCACCAGCTCACTGGGTTCGGCCATCTGGCGAAGCGCCATTGTTACTTTTACTCATGGCGCGTCGGCTCCACCAGAGGGGTCGAATGGGACACCTTTGAGTTATGAAATGTTTGTGACCCAACGGTCACATGTGGTTCAACAAGCCATTGGTCAAGCTGTTGGTGATCTTAGAATGATGAGCCCGGGCTTGATGAACCCAGTTTCGTTGGTTGAGAATCATCAGTCTTGTCGTAAGAATCGTGAAGGTCAAAAGGTGCTTCCGAATGGGCAAACATGGCGCCCGCAGCTTCTTATGCTGTGTTACTCGATGAAGATCCTAGCCGAAGCGAATTCTTTGACTAAACCACAAGACCCGTTTGACAGCCGAAAGCTTTTTGGCTTCCGTGTGCGGTCTCCACCACTGCCATACATGTTGTCCTCAATGTTACAGTCACGGGCTCACCCGAAGCTGTCGGCTGATCAGGGTGGCGATGGCGGTGATTCAGATGTTGACCTGGCGGAGTTGACCGATTCTGATAACGAAGATGAAGACGAGTATGACCAGCTCCCGCCATTCAAACCATTGAAAAGATCTCAACTTGCAAAGCTTACTAGAGAGCAGAAGAAAGCTTACTTTGATGAATATGATTACAGAGTGAAGCTTTTGCAGAAGAAACAATGGAAAGAAGAAGTAAAAAGAATGAAAGAGATGAAAAAGAAAGGACCCGACGGTTTGACCGGTCAAACTTACCAGGAGGAAGAAGGCGAAGGGGACGCACCGGCACCCGTGGCGGTCCCGTTACCCGACATGGCCTTACCACCGTCTTTCGACAGTGACAACCCCGCCTACCGGTTCCGGTTCCTGGAGCCCACTTCGCAGTTTTTGGCCCGACCCGTTCTTGACACCCATGGTTGGGACCATGACTGCGGTTATGATGGAGTCAATGTTGAACAAACCTTAGCCATCGCGAACCGGTTTCCAGCTGCGGTTTCTGTCCAAGTGACCAAAGATAAGAAAGACTTCAGTATCAATATGGATTCATCAGTTGCCGCTAAACACGGGGAGAACATATCTACTATGGCTGGTTTTGACATTCAACCGATCGGGAAACAGCTCGCTTACATAGTCAGAGGCGAGACCAAATTCAAGAACTTGAAGAAGAACAAAACCGCTGCGGGTATCTCCGTCACGTTTCTTGGTGAAAACATTGTAACGGGGCTAAAAGTCGAGGATCAAATCGCACTTGGAAGACAGTACTCCATCATCGGGAGTGCTGGCACAGTTCGGTTCCAATCAGACTCAGCTTATGGAGCCAACATCGAGGTCCAAAGGCGTGAGCTGGATTACCCGATCGGTCAAATCCAGTCAACAATCGGGCTATCGATCATAAAATGGAGGGGTGATTTGGCACTCGGGTTCAACAGTTTGGCTCAGTTTTCGGCTGGGAGGAACTCTAAGGTGGCGGTTCGGGCTGGGATCAATAACAAAATGAGCGGACAGATCACGGTGAAAACGAGCAGCTCGGAGTATCTTTCACTCGCGCTCGCAGCGGTTATTCCTTCTGTTATTTCGGCATACAAGAAGTTGAGGTCTGGTGTTGGTGAAGGTGACAAGTACTCTCCGTATTAAGCAGGCTTTTATGGTCAGTTTTATCTGGTATTTTTAAGATATTGTTTTTGGTTTTATTGAATAATAATATGTTTAATTTGGTTTATTCAGAAATCAAGCAGTTGAAAACTTTTGTTAACTGTTGAATTTTGTGCAATCAACTCTGTATGAAGATGATGAGATGAAATGATGAGGGAATACTATATTTGTGTTGGTTTAGTCATGGTTTTGTTTTATATCTAACGAGTCAATAAAAAAAGGTTTAAGTCTAGAAGAAATAAGTCTAAACAGAAACGGGTCAAATGTGTTGAAAGTTTAGAGCGTGACTCTTTAGGCGGTTTGGGTGTGTTGCATGGATAACAATACAACATGCAGGGCTGGTAATTTTTGACACAAACCTGTTAACACGACACGACACGAAAATAACAGGTTTCGTGTTTGACCTTAACAGGTTTCGTGTCTTAAACAGATCAACACGTTAAAACACGATAAAATTCGTGTCTTAACAGGTTAAATACCTGTTAACCTGTTATTCAAAGTTCGAAACAAAACCCTAAAAGCCTTTCTTGTTTCATTCCTAATTCGTAATTGCCTACCCACTTCCAGTACCCACGTCCCCAGCGCCGCTACCGCCTACCGGCTACCCTCCCGGCCTCCCCAAGTCGACAAGTCCCCAGTGCCGCTACCCTCGGTCCCTCCCCAACGTTGCTACCCTCCCCACGGCCCCACCATCGAAACCCTTTCAGGCTTCCACGATCGAGACCACCGGCCACCAATCCACCATCGTCCATCCCTCCCTAACGCGACGACGGACTGATGGACACAACCTTCGTCGCGACCTCGATGGCTTGGTGCCACAACGACACAGGTTTTTAAATATGTGATATTACATGTGTTCCTAAACAGGTTTCTAAACAGGTTATTTCGTGTAACGTGTTTCTTAACAAGTTCGTGTTCGTGTTGTAAAAAATGACACGATAAGTTTTCGTGTCGTGTTTGTGTCTGACATGTCAGATCATTGTGTCTTATCGTGACGTGTCTGACCTGTTATACCAGCCCTAGCAACATGCAATCGACTAGGGTGGACAATGTTTGGTTTGGTGTAGTTACGGTTGAGCTATGTGATATTGTCTCTCGGTTGTCTCTCGGCTATAAACAAAGTGTGGTAAACGGACAATAGGCGTTTGTTTTCTTTAACGATTAAGATACACTCTCTCACTCTTATACCGTGTTCATATTCAGTAGTGTTGGTTTGAACGGATGTAAAAAATTTCTCTAGCCAAGTACTTATGCTTCAAGAGATTGTGTGAACGTGATTCTTTGCTTAGCAATCTCTTGAAACGTTTCCTAAGGTTTTATTTGTATAGAGAGTACAACTAAAATCTGAAATAAAAAACAATATTAATTAAAATATATTAAGATTAGATGGATTCGATTAAGATAACACTTATTCTTCGAAGCAGGATCGTACATTTGCATTTTTAAAAAAAAAATAAAAGATATTAATACTATATAAAATCGGACTATTGAATTTAGAAATCATGACTAGTGTTGGAACAAAATTGAATCCACATTAAATGTTCGGACGAGGTAAGGAGATACCAAATGTGACATCATTCAAAAGAATAATACTATGAATGTTTGGGTATGTTTTTAAGGGTCCATCATTGGCCAAGATGGCGGATGGCTAAATTCAATGAAATATTGTTATATAGTTTTTTTTATAACAGCAATTATTCATCAAATTTGCAAACCGTAAAAATTTAAAACCACAATCATTTGGCTGAGAAACACATTTTTTACCATCAAACTATACATAAATATAAAAATGTATTTACAAATTGCTATATATTAAAAAATGATGACAATTTTTTGTCGTTTGCTACACTTATTTATTACTTTCACTATACTTAAAAGAGTAAATATAATAATTTATTACATTTATTTATATCCTATTAAAATATAATGTCTTTTTATTAACATTTAATTTTTAGTTTATTTTACTTATTTATTAATTGTTTATTGCGTTTATTTTATTACTTAGAAGAACTATAATTTGTTATATTTATGAAAATTAAAAATCCATTCTATTGGTACAAAGTGAGACTCGATTAAAAAACTATGAAGATGGTTGTAAGGACATTTTAATTATTGTGTGTTAAGAGAAACAATCACGACGTGGGGAGCCGACGACAGTGTTGCCAGGGGCGGAGCTTGAACATCCGCGTAGGGGAGGGCGGGGGCGAAATTAATATTTTTTAGGGGGGGCGAACTCGATATTTTTATAAAAATTTACACTACCGAGTCAAAAATCTACACTGTAGCACTAAAAAATAACACTACTGACGAAAAAAGAGAGGGGGCGGCGCCGCCCCCCCCCCCCCCCCCCCCCCCCCGGTCTTCTCTATACGTCGCACCTGAGTGTTGCCGCACAGCGTAGGGGACTGTCGCGCCCTCACGACAGGTGCGCCCCTCCCACCCTTGGATATGTTTGTGAAGCTTTATAGTTGTTAGCAGTATGAACACTCTAAGCACAAATCTAATGATATGTGAGTGCATATAGTCTTACACACTTACGGGTTGTTGTGTTGACAATGACCATTTATATTTCTCGTTAAATCCGCCCCTTAAATGTGAATAAAAACCCAAAAACAAACAGAGAAATTTGAAGGTGCATGAGTTTCAGGTTCAATCAATGAATTAATGTCATGTCTCAATGTATGTCCTTTGCTCTATCACTAGCCACATGGTAAACTATAAAGTCTTGTCAGTTGTTAATATATGTCCTTTAGTCCTTTACTCTATTACTAGCCTAAGGACACATGTCACACACACATGCTCAACTATAACTCCATAAGGTCTAGTGCTTTTTCTATCTCTCTATACTTCGCCCCGTTTTTGCACCCCCTGCGCGCGGGTAGGTCAAAAGGTATCATAAAGACATTCAATATCTTTCACTTTGTTTTCACATATAAACAAATAATGTTTCATTTGTCACACCAATATGGGACAAGTGTGTTAGAGAGACTACCTTTCACACCTTTATTTCCAACAAATATTTAATTACATATATAAATATAATTAAAATATAGTTAAATCCGGTCCAACCGGTCCGACCGTCCGACCACCAAACCAGTAAGGCGTCCGGTTCGACGTTCGATCCGATTCTGAAAGCATTTCTCAAAACGTTAGCACAAAACAAGATTTGATAAACATTCAAAACATAATAGTATAAGTTACACTATTGTTTTTAACATATATCTTTTATCTATTCTTTAACATCTTACTTCATTAATTTTTTTAGGTGGTTCTACTTAGATTTCATTTGATGCAACTAATGACTTTTAACATCATTTTATTTAAAAGTAACTCCATAAACATTTATTAGAGCATTTACACTAGCTTCTCTATCCTCATTTCCAGTGGCGGAGCTTGAACATCTCCGTAGGGGGGGTGGAGGCGAAATTAAATTTTTATAGGGGGGCGAACTCGATGTTTATATAAAAATTACACTAACGGGCTAAAAATTAATACTACCGACGAAAAAAAGAGGGCCCCCCCCCCCCCCCCCCCCCCGGCCCTCACTATCCTCCGCCACTGCTCATTCCTATCTTCATATCTACATCAAAACATTATTTTTTACTTTTTATTTTAAGTAAATAATATTTTTTATATCTTTATTATTATATTTTTTTCTCCTCCAATCACAACTACTTTTAAAAATATTAAAAAATTATGAGAGTTATAACGTGTTTCCTTAAATATGAGTAATTACAATACAATCCCCATAAATTTTCACTCTATTTACTCATAACATCCTCAAATATAAGGGAAACACTAACATCCAAAATAAGGAACCTACAATGATTGCTCTTAGATATGTATCCCGTTTTACAAGTACTATGGACAATATAATTTTACAATGATTATATTATACTATTGTGACTATTTTTGTATTAGTTACCGTAGTTGCATTGATTCAGTATGTATCACTAGCTTATAAGTTATAAATCTAAATTAATGTAATCATATTCAATAGACAATATATTTTTCCGCCTACTTGTTGAAGTTTTTACTTCACAAATCGAATCGTACACAAATAAAAATTTGATAATAATAATAATCCTAAAGTAATTATTGCCATTATCTAAACAACTTGTTTTCTAACAGTGAATGTTACTCTACTTCTAACTATACCACAACTAAATTAAACCAACTCGTTTTAAATAGGGACTCGATCCCTTGATCTCAAATGGAGCTACACTCCTACACCACTCTAACTATAGTTTTATCATTGAACCCAATCCCACTTAAATATTTAAAACATATATGTGCCCCCTTTAACAACATTAAGGATTTAAATCTACCATTAAGTTTGTTATTCTTTATTTAAGTTATGAACATAACCATTCGAAGCTTAAAAATTAAAATTCATAAATACAAGCTTTCATTTCAACTAAAATGTAAATTGCCATTCTTGTAGAAATTGAAACGTGATGTGCATATCAAGTGCCATCTAAAAGAATTTTTAGAAAGATAAGGCTGATTTAATATGCTTTAAATTATACATGTTTTATACGAAATAATCTTCCGTTTAGATTTTTTTACCAATTAAAACATGTAATTTGTGTCAAAAGACTGCAAATAAGGATTGCTTATGCTAATCCCCACAAAAGTAAAGGAAAACCCTAACACAAATCTCTTAGGAAAAAGTAAAGAAATATGAAAGAATTAGAGCAACCAACTACGTGATTTTAAATCACACAACAATATTTATACTCTTCATGAACCTCTTCAAGATCATCACATAAGCATGTGAATCTCAAGGGCTAACGAAGAATGAACCACTAAAACGCACTACTATGTAAACCATTAACATATCCGCGTACCCGTTTTGACTTTAAGATAAACTTTCACCAAAAGAAGTTTTCTTAGAATATGAGCTACATGTCAAAAGTTACGATTCATGTAGTAATTACTTGCAAAAGAACTTTTGTCGTTAGTAAACTGTTTGACATGAAATACATCTAGAGGACATGAATCATAACCTTTTAACTACACAGTATGAGGATCATTACTTTTTAAACTAGTGCATCAAGTATAACTTTTTTTACATTTGTTTCAACTACACTACCAACATCATGATGTTATTACTCAAACTATACATAATTTAATCGACTGAAAGCTAAATGAACCATTCATATCTTCTCTAGTCACACCAGAAAAAGCTCATTTCAAAAGTAAGTATAATAAATCAATTATGATTGTTATCTTCTCTTTAGTGAAAATGAAAGAACAGAGAAAACAAGGACCAAGGGACTAAAGAGTGAATTTTTTAAGAGAGAAAGTATGATCAAATCACCACAAATTTAGTGCAATAGGGCCCACAAAACAATGGAGTTGGGCCCACTGACGTTTGTTAAGCAAGAGTATTGGATACAAGTGGCTATAAATAAACAGATGACCAGAGGTCCACAGCTACCAACCACTCCTTATTCATTATAGTCTGACCTACCATAAGCTAATTATTTGCGGCCAAACTTAGTGACCCTGGCCCAACATCATATGTCACTAAATTTTTAAGGTGATTATATACATACACTTTAGACTAACATCAATATCTTTACTATTAAAAAAAAGGCTAATTATCCAATCTTAATGACCATCTCCAACGTGAGTGACTTATGTCCATGACTATTAACCAATATAAAAGAGGGAGATTGGTAAAAGACGTAAGGCGAAGAAAATGACAGCGACAAATAACAACCAGAAAAACCAGTAAACCCTAAAAAAATTATATTAATTCAAGGCCGATCTATTTAACTAAACATGTTATCATTTCATTCAGAAACTAAACCATAACTCGCTCATGTTCATGTTAGATTAGTGACATGTTTTCATGTCAATTTCAAAGATCCACCGAACTATAGAAAACCCATCAAGAAACCATCTTAAAAGCACATATATTATAAGAAAACTAGCCCATAATAATACCATAAAAAGACAAAACAAAGAAAGAAAAAAAAAGTTATCACACCACTAGAAGTAAACCATTAACATACGCGACTTCTAACAACACCACAAATCATGTATCAACCGGACCACTTTGACTAACCGGTGACCCCCTCTCACCCTCTTTAAACACCTTTGCAATCTTATCAATCGGAACCAAGGGTAGATACTGCGCCACCGGATAACCTTTCTCCGCGGTGTAACACACCGTGTCGTTGTATTTCTCAAGCATATACGCGGCGGTGGGAACCACGATTTGAGCCACTTGAGGGAACAACGGAAGCTTGTTCATCGACCGCCAGGTGGACACTGCGTACTTCTCGGCAACCGGCTCGTAGTTCTTGTACAGTTCTTTAGCCGTCGGCTCGTATTTAACGTACAATGTATTAGCCACATTCGTTGCCGTCTTAAATGCCTCTGATGCCACCGCCCGAGCCACCTCTGGAAGGTTCTGAGCCACATATATGGCCTGGCTCGGAACCTGCTTCATCAGAGATGGCACGTGACGGTCAAGCTCGGTTAACAAATCGCCTACCTGCACGTCACCAGACCACCAACTAGTTATTTTTTAGAACACCAAAAACACACACAAACTATACTAATCCTACTCTTAAATCTACATCAATATTCACTATAAGACTTAAACTCTCAACCTTATGAAAAGAAACACCACTATATATACACCAGATACCATTAGATTACAAGCGATTATTATATATTAAGTATTAAATCTACACCAATATTTATTATAAAACTTAAACCTTTAACCTTATGAAGAAAAACACAACTATATACACCTAGATACCATTAGACTACGGTTGATACGTATTGAGTATTAACTACTCTGCCTAACTATTTCAGCTACTCTACAACAAATGAGGTCATGCGCACGGTGCGCACGATAGTAAAGTGAAGAATAACAGAAGACGTACCTTTACATCAATGAACTTGAGAGTCACAAACGGAACGTTGTGATACTTCTCGTAAACCGGTCCGATGACGGTTCGAACGGTGTTCTCGACGGTCTGAACACTAGGCTTCAACGAACCGGCGTTCTCCTTCGCGTACTCGTAAACAGTCGAGAAACAAACAACAAAGTAGATCACAGCGTTTTGCACGAAATCAAGGTATTTCAGATGCTCCTGTGCCTGTAAATCACAATCCAATTGAAATCACATCAATCGAACAAAAACTGAAAGAAATCAGAACGTAAATTAACAGATCCGATCTACAACACCGAGAAATCAGCCTCGATTAAACGGAAAAGCGAGTAAAAACGCAAATCATCATAAATTCGTGTCGTAATTTTCAACAAATTCACACTCATCAGATAACAAATCTGTTCTGCAGATAAAACCACAAAAACTGCAGTTTCCGGCGAAATCACCGGCGATTAGAAGCAAACTCCGTCGATTCAAACTAAACAACAAACTGATTCAAATCAACAACAAATTCTCCGTAACAAAAGCTGTTTTCGAGTTATGAAGTGCTATTTACAGCAAAACAATCGTCGATTGAACAAAACAAAACGGAAGAATCAAATTAACGTATAATCATCTGAATATTTGGTGTACCAGAGGTTCGGTGGTCTGATTGGCTTCAGATTCGGCCATGATCTTGATGAAGAGAAGCTTCGAGAGAGTTTGACGGAGATTTCTATAGGGAATAAGGAGAAAGTAGAAAGAGATTGAAGGCTAAATGCAACCAATGGAATGATATTGGCTTTAATACAAGGGCCCGGATCTGTTGCGGAAAGCTCGAGAAAAATCGAGGGTGTAAAATGAAAAATATTAAGTTTCATCGCTTATTGTGATGTTTACACGTGGCATGTGACGATATGGGGTTTTATCTTGGAGAAGATGACAATAACAAGTAACCACATACTTAACGAGCAAGATTTCATAAAAAAAATTTAAGTCGTTCACACTCGAAGAGGGATATACGGAGTATGATTTTTGAGTTAAATTCGGTTTTGTTTTCAAAGGTTTGATAAAAATAACCATTTATATTTAAAAATTAAAAAAATCAATTTATCTTCAAAAGTTTTATATTGTTCAATTTCAGTCCAAGCTTTTATTAACTGTTTCAACTTGAATTTAAAATAATGAAATTTTTGGATTGAAATTGAAACAATTTATAAAACATTTGGAGGTAAATTGACGTTTTTTAATTTTTTGAAGAAAAATAGTTACTTTTATCAAATCATACGCAACAAAATTGAAATTAACTCATTGTTTTTATTGTTGTTGATAATAAGAGAAGCGAGAGTAGTCCCGGGTTGTTGCATAAGATTTTTTGTATTTTATCGGTTTTTTCTTGTTTTGTAAGGTGTTGTTTCGTTTTCGTGTTTTCTCTCACATTCTTTTAGTGTTCGTGGAAGCGGTACGATACTATGATATAGTTTTCAACACACAAAATCAAGCCATGGAGCCCAATGAATATTCATCAGGTGAGGATTTATAAGTTGAAGCAGAGCGAGGGGTGATGTTTCCACTGGGCTAGGATTTTCCTACATTTACTCAATTGTCACTTCCTGTGGCCTAAGAAGTAGAAGATATTGTGGAATTAAGTGGGTGTTTGGGAGACTTACGTTTTAACCAACCTTTTAACTTATTAACTTTTGAAAAGTCAATAAGTTAATAAGTATGTTTAGAAAACTTATAAGAAAAGGTTAATATATTGGTTTTAAAGGGTTAATAATTTGATATTGAAAATTTAGCAGGAATTATTTTTGAAAGTTTACTTTTTAAAAATAAGTAATCCCAAACACCCACTAGACCTACTGGGTTTTGAGAAATTTAAACCTAGCAGTTAATTTGGTTTAAATGAGTATTAAACATTAAAGTACAATGATTTGTTGATTAGAGAGCAATGAATCACCGCATGAGCCATAAACGTTCAAGATTTTGAAGACTACTGTAACATCCGTCACTTTAAGGTCCGTCAATTAACGTGCTTGTCCGTCGTCTATTCTATGATTGGTCATTCCTCATCTCTATTTGACTCTTTATGTGGATATCATGTGTGCATTATTATCGTTGTGTATGCATTCGTTATAACCATGTGATAACCTTAAAAAGACTTTTAAAACTTTCATTTTAGAAACCGTCAAATATGTCATTTTATAAATAAAATAAATGTTTTTAATATAATCATTTCTTAAGTCATAACAACATTAAATGAACTTTTACAATTATAATTAAACACCTAATAAAGTCGTTTTTCAACCGAACAAAATTTGGGAAAGCTCGGGGGTTAAGTGTAAGGACTAAACTTGTAATTTTGTAAACTTGGGCTGGGTATAAATACCCTCTTACCAGCCCTAGCATCTCATTATCACCATCTTCTTCATCTTCATCCTCTACACACACAAAATCACTATTCTTGCACCAAATCCAACCCGAGAGGTCTTGTTTTCTTCGTCTTGACATCGTCTACAGCTTAGACTACTCCTTTCTAGCAGGTAGTTTTCTTTGGTTGTCCATTTTCTAGCCTTTTCACGGCTTTCCAAACTAGGGTTTCGGGTGTTCGGGTTCAACCCGAACACACAAGGTCGTATGGGTGCGTGTGAGGTCTCTTTGCTTGTGTTTCATGTTTGTGTATGTTTGCTGAGTGTTTCTGGAAGTCCTTGTGGTGTAAAACCCGTGTTTAGAGCAGCTCGGGAGCTGCTCATCCCGACCACAGTCGCGATTCTGCAGATCAGGCGACTGGGTCATCCATGCGATTGAGCCGTGCGACTGAGTGGGTCGTGCGACTGGATCATGCGTCTGAGTCAATCGCGCGACTGAGTTGTGCGACTAGGCTTGTCGTGCGACTGAGTTGTGCGACTGAGTGTGTGTATGCGATTGAGTGATTGTGTGCGATTAAGTCAGGTGACCGACTGAATGTGTGCGAATGTGTGTGATTCGCACGACTGGAGTCCAATCGCACGAATGAAGGTTCAATCATACGAAAGTAGCTAATTCGCACGATTGAAGGTTGATTCGTGCGTATGGAGGTTGAGTCGTGCGATTGGGTGTTGTGTGGTACAACTGAATGCCAGCCATACGAATGAAGGCTCAATCGTACGAATGAAGCTGATTCGCACGATTGAGGGTTGATTCGCACGAATGGAGGTTGAGTCGTGCGTCTGACCTTGTTATGCGACTGAAGTTGTTGAGTTTGATCCCTTGTGCGTGGTGTGAGTATGTCGTGTGATGTTGAGGTAACATTAACACAATAATGCCATTGTTCGGCCACAAATATTAAAGTCAACGCGAGAAAGGGCACACAAACTATTTTGAACAATTGAACTAACGTTTTACAACGATCAACTGACTTAAAACTATTGACACTTATTCAATGCTTCTTCAATAACAACGAGACTTTTACTTAAAACATCATCATTAATGGCGACAATGTCTTGTACTTGGATCTACATAAGATCTAGTACGTGTGTCAGTCTGTGTGTGTTATACGCGACCCAGCCGATACGACCCGGACCGACCCATCATTATTGCGCGCTTATACATATATCATATCATTAATGCTATACAATAACTGTCAATAGGTGTTTGACTGTTTATTTGCATTCAACATTGGGATACATTGCTCATACATACTTACCACCTAACAAGTGAGTTTCGTGGCCCCTTTTCACATTTATACAATATTTCAATCATTTACAAATTGGGGGAAAAGTGTCACACCCCAACCTTGACGGCGGAAACGTCGAGATGTGAGGGTTAAAATTGTTCACAGCCACATAACACTATATTTAAATTGCAAATATTATTATCATAAGTATTAAAATGAAATACAACCATAAGTCACAAAAAGAAATAAGTTCAACATAACTCAAACATAACATAACGTTTTGTTTATTTAACTAGGTCCAAGTCCTAGTTTTATTGCAAGCTTCAAATGTCCACTTTAAACTTGGGGATTTCCTGAAACATGATGAAAATAAAGAGTCAACTAAAAATAGTTGGTGAGTTTCCAAGTTTTCATACATAATAAGATTACAAGTAGCAATTCATGTCATGGATTATTAGCTAGTAAGGTTATAAAACACATATCGTTACAATCAAACCTTGACTTGATTACAAGTATAAAAGATTGGCTAAGTGTATTTGGTTCCCTAGTGCACAAGCGTACGGCCCCTAGGAGTCGGCAATACCTCGACTTTAGCACCAAATAGGCTTGTCAGGCCCAAAGATCTAAGACGTCGCCAGGCTAGCAATAGTTAATGATTGTAAACAAACTATGTATCTCATATAAACACTTACAATACACAAATAACCATGACCAAATAATAAGTAGAATTGCATGTGCATTACAAGTCTCAAATGTTTAAACGTGTATGTAATATAAGCATCATGTTTCACCCCAAATAAGTGTGAAATTATAAAAAAAGGGGACAAGGAAAACTCACTTGATCAATAAGTATATTATGAAGGTTAATAATAACAATAATAAACGTCGTTTCAAGATGTACGTCACAAGGCACCTATATATATATTATAAGATTTAGGTCAATAATAAGGTTAACGATATAACGAAAACTAGGGTTCCAATATGAATTTGGGGGTTTTTATAAATAAGATTATTTATCGACTTCATTTTAATACAACGAAGAAAACGTAATTAATCCTTTTGAATTAACCCTTATAATGATTTATTCATCAAATATAAATTAAATCTTATCATCAACATAATTTATCTAAAATTAAAGATATCATATAAACCAAATAATAATTTAGTGATTTTAACTATTTAAAGCTTGTTTTTATGAAAATAACTAATTATAACATTTTCTAGTAACATTTCATAAAAAGATTTATTAAGGAGTTTTAAAGAAACAAATTAACAGAAAATAACTAGATAGCTTCTAAAATAAACAAAATATTTAAAACTGATTTTTATAATTTTTAGAAATTTTATTTAATTTTTTTAAAGGCTGGAAAGCCATAAAAAAAATAGGTGAGGTTGCCCGGGTTCGAACCCGGGACCTCAAGGTTGACAAGGGAGTGTGTTACCATTAGGCTGGGTAGCCTATGCCTGTTAAGGCTTGGTTTTCTTTTCTTAAAACCAACACAAGAAACATAAATCCCCAATTCCACATAAACCCTAAATCGTTTACCCCCAAATCGAACCCCGATTTGTTCATGTAAACGTTTGCAATCATGGGGCTTTTGTTCCCCATGTTTAATCGAGCCTATCCATGTATGAAACTTACCCGATTGATATCAAATTGACAATGAACGATTGAACAACAGTCGCGGCTACGCTAAGACTGATTCAGGTTGCGAACGGCCACAATAATCTAATCCGTGTTACAGAAAGCTTCGCAGGACCCTTTTAAGCTAAAGCCCTCTATCAATTTCAGGTCTTGAAGTCCGTAGGTTGGTGTTCGAGTGTGGAACAGATTGCGATAAAAGGGAGTAATCGAAGAGGAGATTGTGTTTGTTTCAGGTGAAATTGGAAACAATAATCACTTAGGAATAGGTGGATGATTGTGTAGGTTTGTTTAATTAGATTATAATTATTGTTTAATGCTCGAACGGCTAGCGAGTTCAAGGCTACGGTTACCCTCACGTTTTGGCTTCGTAACCAGCATTTAATTGTGTTTATTCAATGCTTACATGATCGTAACGGTTGTTCGAAGGTTTAGGGACCGGTTTCAGGTTGTAGAATCGTCGGATTTTGAGGGGTTAGGGCGGCCGGAGCGTCGCCGGAGAGTTGGCCGGAGTTGGCCGTGAATTTGGCCGGAAATGCGGGCACAAAAAGGGGGTGGGGTTTGGGTTTTGGTTAATTACAACTTTAGTCCCTGTGGTTTTTTACTTTATTATTTTATGCCCAAAACATCTAGATTAAGTTTCTAAAATGACAATCCAACCCCCTATATTAATTAATTTAAGTTTAATACATTTTAAGTTATTATTATTACCATTAGTATTATTATTAATATTATTATTAGTATTATTATTATTATTATAATTGTTATTATTGTTTAAATAACTTAGAAACTTTAAATTAAATAAGGAATTATACATAAATAGCCCACCAAGTTACATAAATAGCATAAATAGGTCTTATAAGAATTAACAAAAATTAACTTTCAATTGACAAAAATACGAGATGTTACAAAAAGTATGCTTACTCATTTTCAATGCTGTACAACTTACATACATTTTACATACAAGGAATCAACGTGATACTGTGTTGCAAGTACTATTTGATACATGCTTGGGTCTGCTGTGTGGTTCTATCTTTGCAACTATTTAATTCCAGTGTGGGAACCGACGGTTAGGTATTGGTAGTACTACTGGGTTGACACCCCCACCCTCGTTCGATGGTATACTAGTTGGTACCATCAGTGGCCAGGAACGGGCCCTTGGGTGAATATATGCCGACAATTTCTTTGTGTACGTCGCTAGGTTTGGTTGCAAAGCTCATGTCATGTGATATTTACTTGTGTATATAACTGTATTCACGGTATTCCGCAGCACTTACATTATACAGCATCACTTACATTTTTATTACATAAACCTGCGAGCTCACCAACAATTATGTTGACCGTTTTAAGCATATCTTTTCAGGTTATCATGCAAGTCCAGGAATCTAGGTGTGTTGCCTTAGTGGAGACCCTAGGATGCATTTTTGGGACTTAGCTCATTTTGATAAACAATCTTTTGAACAATGTTAACGCTTGTAAACAATTATCAACTTTTGAAACTTGTTCCCGGGTTGTGGGAATTAACATTTACAATTTCATCTTATGTGATTATGTGTTATCATTATCATGTTGCTTATGGCTATGTTGTCGTGAACATTGACTAAACACGACACAAGTCCCCTTGTCGTCGGGTGTCGTCATGACACGCTTGTCATCATTTATTTATATTGCTCTCTATCGCTTACCATGTGTTATGACGATCCCGGTCTCGTTACATCCCCGTGTTTCCGCTTTTAGCGGGGGTGTGACAACTACGAATGACCCGACGACCAAATCAAATGATATGATATTTATTGTATTATTTATTTATTTATGTATTTAATTTATTGTGTCTAGGGTTTTAGGCATGTAACATTATAAATGAATGACCTCCATTTGTAGTGGGTATTAGTCATAGTAAGTCTACTAAAAATCTTAGGTGCTTCCCAAATATTTCATAAATCATTCATCTATAGAGTCTACAACATGTGATGGGTAGGTAATATTATCTTGTGATGACCATTGAGTAACATTTGATTATCTAATGATTCTTAGTTCATTATTTATGTTATATCATTAAGTTTTCGATTATCCATCATTAATATCCACCTTCAAGTCTTTCGTTGTTCTTATCTTGTATGATCTTCACAAAACAAGTTGTTCACTTCCGCATCCGATCAATTCACGTTTTAACAAAAACCGACTCAAATAAATTGTTGTTTATAGAGACAAAGAAGTCACACTTCAAAAATTCATTTTTAGTTCAATCACTCATTGAAGGGAATTCTTCGAACTACCCAATTCAAACTAGTTGTAAATAACTTTCATATTGATTGGTATATTAACGATAAGTCAAAACTCTTTTAAAAAACACCTAATTTCAAACCTCATTTAGAATAATTTAAGTGTCTCCAAAATAAAGTATTGGGTTCTAGAAAAAGCTAGAAATAGGTTGTTAGCCTTGTTAAGTTGACAAGGGATCCCTTCTTTGTGGCTAACATTTGGCATGATAACAAGTATTCGTTTGTGCGGATAGTTTACTTAAAAGTACTATGTTAAAATAATCTAATTTACTTTTTAAAAATTCGGAGTCTATCCTAACGTTTTGAGAATGAGTTTAGATGGAGTAAAGAGTAGTGGGCTAAACTAATTAAAATGTTAATAAAGTCTAAAGTTTAATAAGCTAAAATAATTAAAATGTTATTGGGTTTTGTTAATGCCTATAATATTTTTAGTTATAAATATACATACATACATATGTAATACTAGGTTAGTAACTCGTATGTTATACGAGTTGAACAAATGTTTCTTTTTAAATATTTATTTTAAATAAGTCATCACATATTTCTCAAATACGTTTTACAAAGAAAATAACATATAGAACATTGCATATAAACAATCATAGACTATTAGAAAAATAAACTTTAAAAGAAACTAGAAGGACTATCCCGCGCGTTGCCGCGGGGATTTTACGTGTATACATTTTTTTGCAATCTAACTTGCAAAGAAAGACTTGTTTCTTGTGATGACATTGCAAAGAAACTTTAGATAGTAGGTGCATGTTGTGGACTTGTTTTCCACTTACCCTAAACGAAGTCTAACTTTCACCCCTCTTTTGCAATTGTCACAATTTGATATGTTATTTGCAAAGTGCAAATCTTAGTTTGTTTGAGAAATGAGTTTGTCTAATAAATGGCAAGACGAAATTTCATTTATATATAAGATCATTAATGTTGTCTATATGATTACATAAATGTGTTGCATCTTCAAGTT
This sequence comes from Flaveria ramosissima, assembly GCA_025215565.1. Classification (NCBI taxonomy): domain Eukaryota; kingdom Viridiplantae; phylum Streptophyta; class Magnoliopsida; order Asterales; family Asteraceae; genus Flaveria; species Flaveria ramosissima. The sequence goes on from CM046045.1 coordinate 26,917,651, forward strand.
AAAAAACAAAATAGTAGCATTATCCTATTTGAGATCTTATTTGATTTCTGCATCAGATTGATATTATCAAATGGGTAGAGGAGATGGGAGTATGGATGTTACAATGTTAAAAATAACAGAAAATAAAATTAGCATTTAAGAGAACAACCGTAACGCATATGCCTCTTGGTCATCAAGCATGTAAGCTGCTATCTTCACTTGCTATCATTATTTATAGTGTTAGTCAAGAGCACAATATAAGCAACCTACACATCATCTCATAATTTATCTCATAATTTATGAAAAATTGTCTTAACACTTTAGTAGTATATCCTAATCCAACATGTGGTTAAGTAACAAAACCTAATTTTTACCTTGTTGTTTATGATTGAAGATGTAAATGATGAAATTTAGCAGAGACTGAAGCAAATGGACGGATAATTCGTAAGCAAAATTGGGCGAATCATGAAATTAGTTGATCCTGCAAAAGGTATAAAACCATTGATTCGCCTCCATGATTCAGTATCTGACGACCATGGGGACTCCATCGAGAGTGTTGCATTCTACCTCTCAAAGCTCTCCACACCAATAATTTCCAATGTAACATCGTCGCCGGGGTTCACTCTAACCTATAAAACTCTCAACAATTCTTTCCCTTACTGCAAATAAAGCAATCCTTGAAGCAACAGAGAAGACAAATAAAATCCACTTGGTCGATTTCAGAATAGTTCAGGGAGTTCAATGAAATATCTTTTTCAAGCTCTACCAACCCGACCCGCCGGTAAACCGACCAGCATCCAGGTCTATGGCATTCTAGCGTTGGTTCTCGAAGACTCATCGGCTCCAAAGCTCCTCGCCACCGGTAACCGCCTCTGTGAGTTCTAGATCTAAACTTTGAGTTCGAACCGATCTTAACTCCAATCGGAGAACTAAACGTAGCAAGCTTTTGGATTAATAATAATGAGGTTTTAGCACTTAATTTCATGCTCCAGTTGCATAATCTGTTCGATGAGAACTCCGGTTTCATCAAGAAAGCTTTGAAGCTGGTGAAATCTTTGAACCTGAGTGTTGTGACATTTGGCGAATATGAAGGGAGTTTAAATCGCAGATTTCTTTATCGATTCAAGAAAGAGATGGGATTAATAAAAGCTTTGTGAGAGGTTGATGATAGAGAGATGAGAAAGAAGGGTTTTACAGAAGAAAAAGAAAGAAAGTAGCTAAGTAGGCATCACAGTTCATGCATTAACAACTTGTAAATTGAGCAAAAACACATGTACGGTGGCACTGTAGCCACCGACATAGTGTTTTAATATATAGTATAATAACATATAGAACTTTACATATAAACAATCATAGATCAATAAAAATTAAATAATTCAGATTTAAACAAAAGAATTGTCTTGAAAGAAGGAAAGATGATTTAATTGTTGAAAAAATAAGAAAATAACGATTTGATTACAAAGTAACATGAGGAATTTTACTTATAGATATTAATAAGAGAGAGTGGGAAAAAATATCTTAAGAATGCATATAAACGTGACACGCGTCCCAAAAGTTACTATTTTATTATATATAAAAGATCAAAGTTTTATAAAAATTCTGGGCCCTCAAGGAGATCAAGTCATGGGTGAGCGCCCACCCCGCCCTCCCTTAGGGCCACCCCTACTTTAATACAAATTTCTTTTAAACCAAACAACATCAAAATTTGATTTTCTTCTATAATTTTTGGTATATAAAGCTTTATAAAATTCTGAATATAATATTATATTTCCTGGATTTCCACATCATATTTATTTAAATCTAAGCCAAGTTGAAATTTGACTTTCTTTTATAACTTTAAGTAAATAATAGTTATAAGATTCTGATTATATCATTATGGCATTCTTGATTTTTCTTACTTTCATTACGAAGTTTATTAAAAACCAAGCCGTATCAACTTTCACAAGATTATCAGATTCCCGGCTCACGTGTATTAGTTTACATGCTTTCCAAAGTGTATTATGTATTTTATAAATACATTAATAGTTTTTTACAAGACACCATCTCTTCTATATCAATATTTATATATCATCTTCTAATAAGTAAAAATAATAGAGGGACAAACGCCAGAATTGTAGATTACCTAAAAGTTAGTTTTTCCGCTTACCTCTCTGATTAAATATTTGATATCACGTGTCAACTTTTAATCATTTCTAGATTTTGATTTTCTGGCTCTTTCTCCTATTAGACAATATTGATTTTCTTTAAAAAAATTATAAGAGTTGAACAATGTTTTCTCAAACATACAAATGAACAGTAATATTAATATTATTCATCACTTACAACCAGTACAACCATTTTTTAAAATATAAAAAACAAACTCACTTAAATATAGAAAACTTACTCTAAATGCTCTAATATCAATATTAACTATATTGTTTATAGTTATGTAATAGTAGATACTTTGAGACAGAGGTAGAATATTACAGAAGAAAAATAAATAGTGTCATCTGTCTTGACACGTGAAGAGGTGGTGGGATCCTCCAAAATAAAATTTTATTTTACATATATTTTATTTACACTTCGATGCTGGTAACGATATATTGAACTAGATTATTGGGTTTCAATAAGCTAAAACTGGACGTAGGATTGTAACTTTTTAGAAATAACCCAACTGACTTTAACTTGTTTTTAAAAATGATCTATTTTGTTGCATACGTGTACGCAATAGCATGGATGGTGAACTCAGAAAATTTTATTCGTAAGTCGTTTTCTCTTGTTCTTGAATATATCTCAACTTAAGTCGGAGTTTGTGATTTGGATTGGGTTAAAATAAATTACAATATCATTATTAAAATTATTAGTCAAACTAATAATTTAAAATTTTATATCAATAATCACTAAAACACAAATTATAATCAACTAGTTTTTTCTGCCGCACGTTGCCGCGGCTATGCGAGTTTTAACGTAACCCTAAACTAGCAAAACACACAAAGTAAATCACACCAAAACCCTAAATCTATAACACACAAGAATATTTAAAACCCAAAACTAAATCAAAAACACCATACACAAAACAGACGAAAATCAAAGCCGCAAGAAGGCGACAGTCAAAAATAAAAAACCGACGAAAACCAAAGCCCCAAAAAAGCAAACAAAAGGAAAACCTAAACCTTAATAGCGAGGATCGTCAGGGTATCGATAACAAAAGAAAGAAAGTAAGAACCCGAAGAAAGACAACGACAACGAACATAATCGAAACACACATTAAAGAGACGTGTACGGGCACAAAAAACCAACAAGAAAAACCTCACCCCGAACCCACAAAAAACCTCAACCCAAAATCTCGAACCCACACCCAAAACAAACCATATTAAAACACAAACAAACAAATAAAAGAAAAAAAATTAAAACACAAACAAACAAATAAAAGAAAAAAAAATTAAAACGCAAACAAAAAACAAAAGAAAATTAAAACACAAACAAACAAAAAAAAAAGAAAAAAAAAAAACCACCCACCGACCAAATGTAATAATAAGAATAGTAATACTAAAGTCTTAAGAAAAGTCATACATAATAAAAAAAAAGTCTTAAAGTCTCCAAGTCTTACTATACAGTCACAAAGTTAGATTGAGGCAAGGCGAGATTTATTAATGACGAACACACAATGACAATGATTTTTTATATTAGGAGATAATCTTTCTATGTCTAGGAGATTTGGGTAATTTTCAAGTGAAGTCTTAAGAGTTAATTAATGAATGGTAATTAGTCAATTTATAATTAATTGGGCTATTATTGAATAATGAATAGTAGATAATAAACCAAATTTATTCTTGGATTTTAGTCTTATTATTTTAAAGAGAGTAAATAGTTGTTTCCTTTTCTATTATTTGTCTATTTGGTCATATTTGTTACTTTAATAAAAAAATTTTTTTTTTCAAATTGCTCTCCAATGTTTTAAAAAGTTATCATTTTCATCCAAAAATATTAACTTCATTAATTAAAATGTTAAACATCCATATTTAAAATGGGTAACTATATATTGTTTCATATAATAACACAAAATTCTAATTTATGTTTACGTATTGATACTAAGATTTCATTCATGTATTATTGTTTCATTCACGAAAGCTACATCAAATATTTGATAATTTAATCTTCGAATATTTCATTATTGATTGAAGCACTTTCACCGTTGGGGGGGGGGGGGAGCTGGTTTCTCCCGGGTTAACGGTCGAGAACCTGTGGTGAAGGGGTTCATAATTAGGGGTTTTTGTTTTGTATTTTAAAGGGTAATTTTTTTAATTTACATGTTTAACATTTAAAATTAACAAAGTTAATGTTTTTGAATGGAAATAACAACTTTTCAAAATTTAGAGGAGCCAAATGCAAAATAAAATCTTTTATGGATGATAATGACAATTGTGATCAAAGCACAAGAAGTAAAACGGTAATTCACTCTTTTAATTAAAGAACCTAATTTTATTAGTAGGTTAAAGTTTTTTTAGTTTTAATTTTATTAGGTTTAAGGATCGTCAATTTTTTCGTAGGGGTTGGGGTTCGGAAAAAACATAGAGTCAATTGAGAACTACTAATATAAATTACATATTTAATAAAATAATTCTAAAACGTTAGTTGACATATCCCCTCTTATGTACAAAAGTAGGGGTGGAGCTTGAACGTAAGTATAAAAGAGGACGAAAGTCACAGGATCCAAATCAGGGGAGGCCGAACTTAATACGTATAAAATTTTTAAACAAAATATGTATAAATTTTCACTTCGGGAAAAAAAACAAAAGAAAATGGTCCTCCCGGACCCTAACAAAAGCTTCACCCATGTGCAAAAGATTTTAGTGATAGAAAGAATGGTTAGCGTTTGATATCAACTTTACCTTCGCATGTGGTTTGTTTTTCTTATACAAGATAGTCACGTATAAGTTTTTCTATAATTTCTTTTTTGTTTCAGATTAATCAAGAATCCTTATATTTCCATTTTCAATTCTATCTCCCTTTATCAAAATCTCCTACTAATTTACCCCTAGTCTCACTAGCTAGAATCATATGTTAATTGGGGGTTTTTTTTTTTTTCGTCGGTAATGTTAATTTTTAGTCCGTTAATGTAAATTTTTGGCACGGTAGTGTAAATTTTTATATAAATATCAAGTTCGCCCTACTAAACAAATTTAATTTCGCCTCCGCCCCCTACGGAGATGTTCAAGCTCCGCCACTGGTGTTGCTACCAACTAAAAACAATTTGAGACCTACATTCCACACCTTGATGTTCACTTTTAACATTGGGAAGCCTTATACCATTAGAGGCATGAAAATAATTGTAAACCCGATTTTCAAAATAGGATGGAATAGTAATTTATCAAAAAAAGTAAAAAAAAGAATACTTTCACTTTTAGATCGTACTCTGGTACACTCATAGAAAATATCCTAAATGAAAAATCAGTTGATTTCTAATGGTTTTCATCATAAAACTGACATTTTATTTAATTATTCACAATCAAAACAAAAGTTTTATTTATCTAATTTCATACGGGTTAATATACATATAAACTCTTAAATAAATGAATCATTAAAAAGCTAACTAATTATCTATTATTACAACTCTAAATAATAGGAACATCCAAACAGTATCTCATTTACCGGTTTACTTTGTTATAGTTAATACTAGATATGATTGTTTCATGTCGCGTGACCACTTTCAAAACATGATGTCAAGCACCCTTAAAACATATTTCTATAAAATTCTACCTTATATATGCATATATCAAAATAACATCTTAAAGTACATAATATAGATTTACAGACGTTAAAAACCCAGTCCATACCATACAAAGCTTCACCATGTCACCAGATATCGGATTTATCCGGCTAAACATTTGGGAACATATGAAAATTGTAACCAACTGGCCCGCGCTCAGGGCCAATCCTGTTTGATTCGGACCAGTTTTGAAAAAGATGGTGTCCCAAGCCAAGCCGAGTCCAAGTTGAGCCAAGTACATAACCATAGCCATGGGCGTGCGATGAAACCCGCTCTCGGCCCACACGAGCCACGCTGATAACCCCATTAAGAAAGCTGACGACAAAGAGGTTAGGTGTATGCCCCACAAGGGTGGGATCCAAAATGGCCTGGTTAGGTTCTTGTAGGTGTGGCTCTCTCCGAACCATAAGATGGTGGTTAGAGTGAGACCCACAGGGACCGTAATAGCTAAGCTTAGTGATCGGATACCTCCACTAGCCGTTGACGGTCTCTTTTGAGATCTTGTTCTCGCAACATTGTAAGTCATAATGTCTTTCTTTTTTATCTCGTCTTTTGTAATCTATATGAAAAAAGGTGTTGGATGGTTAGAGGACATGTTTAAGGAGATGAAATGTGTCTTATGTTATGGAATGGTAAAGAGAATTTGTAGGGAGTTTTAGTTTTAGTGGAGAACGTTTTTTTCGCGGGAATTTGGGAGGGGAATCACACGTGGCATTAGATGGTGAGAGGAGATGAATTGATGCGTTACAAATCAAATGAAATGCGTATTGGGCCTATGTAAGAGCATCAAAGAGTGGGCTTTTATATGCATTGGGCCTAAACGGCCCATATGCTCTTATATATGGTTTCCTACTTCCCAGAATCCCAGTATTTCACTACTTACATTATTTGCAACCCAACGGAAGTAGCAATCAATAATTTATTATTGGATAAATTTGATTTTAATAATCCAAACTATTACTTATTGGCCGATAGTAATTCACACTATCAATTTGATCACTAACACTTTCAACTTTCACTTTTATTACCAACAACAATCACAGTGACAAAGGTTTTAAATTTTTACGCTCGATTTGGACTCGATTCGATTTGTAACAATAATTATGAATGAAATAAAGAAACATACAAGCTAAAATGAGACTAAAATAGATACAAATCGAGTGTAAAAAATTGAAAATTATGTCACTGGGATTATTGTTGGTAATAAAAGTCAAAGTTGAGAGTGTTAACGGCTAAATTAATAGTATGGATTATTATCGGCCAATAGGTAATAGTTTAGATTATTAAAATCCAATTTGCCTTTATTGTCGGATTAATTTTATATACATCCGTACAAAACAAATTAAATATAAAAATAAAATAAAATTTGTAACAAATTTTTATTGTATTTCTGATCGACTGTATTGCATATCGTTTTCAAATAATTGAATAACATTTTGTTTTCATATTCGTCATATTGTTGTAGGTTAGAGTATGTTAGAGTTTTTTTAAAGAAGCTGCATGTTTTGTTAACATCAAGAAATGTTACTTAATTATAAAGCGTGATGATAAATTTGTTTAGGAACCTAAATAGGTTATACAGTTTGTGCTATTTGACATAGATGGTTTAATACAAGTAGCTAGAGTTGATACACAATTAGATGTTAAGTCAACTAAGAAAATAGTAAAAATCGATAAATTTTTGTAAAAATCAACAAAAATCACTATAAATAATGAAGTCAATTGAAAAGCATTAAAAAAGGCCGTTATCAAAAATGAAAAAAAGGAATGATAAAAAATGTAGTAGAAAGATAAGTATAAAATGATTTAAAAAAAATTAAGGTTTTAAGAAAATTAAGGATAAATTAATTAATTTTATACTGTTTGTTACGAAAATTTGTTAAGATATAAATATACATTATTTTGATAAATTAACAAGAATATATATGATATTTAGAATCTAGTTAGAATATAAGATATGTGATAAGTTTTGTAAGGATATATACAATACTAGCCTAACGACCCGCGTGTTACACGAGTTGAAAAATTAAATAAAAAATATTAACAATTAAATTAAAAGTTAATATTACTATTCTAATATATAATAATGTGAAGATTTAACAAATATATTAAAAAGTATATTACATGCGAAATAAGTCATGTAAAAATAATTAAATATACAATTAATGTTTACAAATCTCTTAAGCCCTTTTTTGTATACAACTTCTCGTGTTGTACTTAAAATATTACAATTGCTATCTAGTATCACCAATTTTAGGTTGTCCGTCTTGTACGACATATAACTCTAAAATCACACATTAGATGGCTTTAACCTGTTTAAACCATTTAATGTTTAACTAAAATTTTCAAACTCCACCCACTTGACACGTAAAGCCTAAACCTAAATCAACATATTTAATGTTTAATGAATTATTTGATGATCGCATTAACTTCATTACGTTTAAACTGTCAGAAAAAAAAGGAACACATGATAGATATATACAATATTTGTTATGTGTTGTAAGAGCATTTACAATGCATCCCTCATCCCCATCTTTATAATTACTTTTTTTATATCTTTATCATTTTTTTTGTCATCACTCACAACCTTATAAATTTTCTCTATCATTCACTCACAAACACCAATAACCACCCACTATAATATAATATACACAATATTATTTACTCAGAACCAATAATAATCATCCACTATAATATAATACACATAAATACATAAAACAAAAGGACGAGTTGTGAATGTTCTAAAAATACATATGATATGTAAAATTTAAAATTTAATTAAATATATATAATATTTGATAAGATATATATAAAATTGTCCCATTTATAATTATACGTATGCTAATGGTTTCTCTGTGCAAAATATTCATTCGAAAGGTTACAAATCCTACTTGTAATCAATCATCTTCTCCATCAATCCCCCAATTTCAAAACCCTAATTCCCAAATCACACATTGATCTTCATCAATCACCCTGCAGATCAATGTCACCAAAAACCGTAGGCACCTCCCGTCACGCCATTGAAACATGCATCTTCAAGCTCCATAGCTGGAGACCCTTTCACCTCCCCACAACCTTCACCAAAACCACCAAAACCCTAGAAAAATCCGACACCACCATCGCCAACAACAACCCAACACCTTCATGTAAACCCCACAAACGCCCTTGCCTCTCCGATCGTGCAACATCGTTCTCAATTGAAAATCTCGATATGTCGAGATTGACATTGTTCGACGACGATGGGTCTCGATCGTCGGTGAAATCGAAGCGTGATCGGGTCCATTGGATGGCCCGAAAGAGGCGGAGACGTGGGTCGAGGTCGGTTTCGGGTCGGAGCAGCGACCAGAGTGGGACTCGTAGGAGGTGTTGTTCGGTCGGTGGTTCGAATGCGAATGCGTATGGAACTTGTTCGGATTTTGTGATGGCGAATAATGTGGGTACGGATTCGAGTGGTGAGTTGTTTGTGAATGGTGGTGGTGGTGTTGGGGAGGTGAATTGGGGGTTGGATGCTGGTGAAGGTGTCGGTAGGAGTTTGCGACGAGAGAGCGGTGATCGGGAGAATTCGAGTGGTTTTAGTGGATTGCAGCATCATGTTGGGAATGTGGATAATCAGGGGAATGAATCAGGGTATGGGAGTGAACCTGGGTATAGAGGGGATGCTGAGTTTGGGTATGGTGATGAGTTTGATGAGGAAGAAGATGATGCAAGGTTGTTGTTTTGGGGCAACAAATTTGGAGGTAAATTGCTAAATTAATCAGTTCATAATCTCATGCTTATGCTAATTTTAGAATTGTTAGTAGCACAATTCATGTTCAAGATCCATGTATTGATTTGGTGGAGTATATTTCTTTATGTTTTATAGTTTTGAGTAGTGAATAACTTTTGATTCAACTTTAAATTGCCAAAATTCTATTATAATATGCAGCAGATTATTTAAAATGGAAGAGGTTTAATTAGATATGTCATATGTGAACTCTATTAGATACTAGAACTGTGTCTAATATAGTATCTGCAAGAACTTATTAAGGTTTGCTGTTCCAAATTTTTTTCTGAATGGCCATATCTCTGTCTTCTTTAGATTTAACTTTTAAAGATATGAACTTTATTAGATACTTGAACTGTATCTATCATTATCTGCAAGAACTTATTATTGTAGTCGATTAGTCATAAACATTTGTTAGTTATTACAGTATTAGTGGTGCACATCAAAACCCTTACGATGAATGCTTGGTTTGGTGTCAGTCTAAACTCTCAAACACACGTAATGGTGAGTCTATTGTCACTCGCATTCATACACTTTGACTGCTGCTCGATTGTATCCTTACTGTGGGAAAAATTGTATATTTTTGTGTATGCTGCAAGCTTTGGAAGCTGTTAAGGCTATTTTTTACACTAGTTACTGATTTTTTTAATGTCTGTTTTTAAATCAGATGCACTACATAGGGAAATAATAGGTGAGAATACATTGCAAAAAGCTCATCACAGGTGTCGACGCAAGAAACATGAGCTTAGAATGATTGATGCTGTTTGAGGACATGGGATTATAATATTAACTACATATCTGCAAATGATGGATTTTAATAAGTTATAACAACTTTGTTACATCAAAATGTAAATTACTTTTACCTTTTTGTTATCGTATGCAAGAAAGAATATATTTTTTCTTTTCTATCGTATGTAAGCAGCATTCTATAGCATGTGAAAATGGTGACATGGCACGCTGCCATGTCAAAGAACATTCTGCTGTAGGAGCCAGGAGGTGATTTACATACAAGAGGAGGAAAAAAATATATTTTCTTGCATATGATAACATAACAAAAGGTGAAACTAAGTTACCCTTTGATGTAATCAACTCTTGTTATAACTTATAAAATGGCAGTCGACTCTTATCATCTACATATTAATTGTACTCTTATCATCAAGGTAGAAAAGTTTTCTGATATTCTCCAATCACTCAGGTTTGTCCGTTTTTTTGTGACTGTTTGTAACCATGTCTTGCTAGCAAGAAAAGATTGGATTGATTGATCAAGTCTTGGTGATCTTGTTTTAAGAGTGACTTGATCTGACATTCCTGTTTATATGTACATTCGGTTGATGAATATTCTAAGTTTATTGTTTATATCAAAGTTATACTTGTTCCCCATCAACTAATGATTTTAATATTATTTGATTGGAACATTGGGTTATTCTACTAAATTGTAACAGCTGATATATGTAATAAACTTTCCTTTAAGTTTGGCATGCACAAGCTGGATTTATACTTTATGCAATTCTTTTATAATGTATTTTGTTATTGTTTCGTATAAATGGTATTGTCTATCTTGCCAATATCGCTTCATCTGATATTTCATCGCGTTAGCAAATTGAGGTATGTGATTGATTGGCAGAGAGTGATTAGCAAGCTTTAATTGTTAGATTTAGAACATGAAGATCATCAATTTTATTAAGGTGTTAAACTCAATTACAATATACATCACATACTTATAGTAGTTAGAAGTTCTAACTAACTAACTCACATGTTACACTTCTAGTCCCTATACTATGAACTAATACATTCTAGACACAAAACACAAAACTCTAAACAATACAATGAATTAACTAACATTCACCCCCTTAATTCTTGCATTGTTCCAACTCCTAATTTCAGCTTCATTTCTGCAAACTTGATCCTTGACAAAGCTTTGGTCAACACATCTGCCTTTTGTTCTTCTCCACTTATATGCTTTACCACCACTAGATTCTTTTCAACACATCCTCTAATATAGTGGTACCTCACATCTATATGTTTAGACTTGCCATGGAATACAGGATTCTTCATCAGCTGAATAGCTGATTTGTTGTCTACATACAACAAAATAGGACCCATCTCTTGATCAGTCAACTCTTCTATTAGACCTTTAAGCCACACAGCCTGTTGGGCTGTGGCTGTAGCTGCCATGAACTCTGCTTCACATGAAGACAGAGCCACTGTGGCTTGCTTTTGACTTACCCAACTCACTGGACCACCACCAAAATAGAACACCATCCCAGTAGTACTTCTTCCATCAGATTTAGTGGGAGCATGTGAACTATCACTATATCCAATCAACTCTTTAGCAGCCCCATATTCATACCATATTCCTTCTTCCACAGTCCCCTTCAAATATCTAAGAATGGTCTTGATAACTTGCCAATGTGATGCCTTAGGATCTGCCATAAATCTACTAGCAATCCCTACTGAATAGCACAAATCAGGTCTGGTCTGAGTAATATACCTCAAACAACCTATCACTCTCCTATACTGAGTCACATTCACAGACTCAGCATCCTCATTTTTACCCAATTTCAATCCTGGATCCATAGGGATCTTTGTGGAGTTACATTCCCATATCTTTTGATCTTCAAGAATCTTCCTTGCATATCCAGATTGAGTTAAGAAAATCCCTTCAGTTGTTTGCTTAACTTCTATCCCCAAATAATAGTTGAGTAATCCCAAATCAGTCATCTCAAAACAAGACATCATCATAGACTTAAACTCTTTGATCACATCATCATTAGATCCAGTAGCTATAATATCATCCACATAGACACCAATTATCAAAGTACCCCATTCTGTGTTCTTCTTATACACTGCATGTTCTCTTGAGCATCTTTTAAAGTCAAACTTGATCAATGTAGTATGCAGTTTTTCATTCCAAGCTCTAGGTGCCTGTTTCAAACCATACAGGGCTTTCAAAAGCTTGTAGACTTTTCTTTCATTTCCAGGTTGTATGAACCCCTCAGGTTGAATCACATACACTTCTTCTTTCAGCTCACCATTGAGAAATGCTGTCTTTACATCAAGATGATGCACCTTCCACCTGTTCACTGCAGCCATAGCCAATATCAGCCTGACAGTTTCCAACCTGGCCACCGGGGCAAAGACTTCTTCATAATCAACACCATACTGTTGCACATACCCCTTTACTACCAGCCTAGCCTTATGTCTAGTCACCTTTCCCTCAGCATCCCTTTTGAGTTTGAACAACCACTTGAGACCAATTGGTTTCACACCTTTTGGACATTCAACCAATTTCCAAGTGCCATTTTTCTCAATGCTTTCAATTTCACTTTTCATGGCTTTCATCCATTCTGGATGTTCTTTGGCTTGTTCAAATCTCACAGGCTCTTCTAGAAGTAACATCAACTCTGATTCATCAAAGTTTGGAGGGTTGAAAGGTACCTTCTCCAAGATATCTGTTCTACTAAACACATCATCCAAAGTTGTAAACCCCTTAGGTGGTGTGTCATCATATGTTGATCTAGGTACTTGATTATTTGATGTGTGTTCCCCTTCATCACCCCCAGAGTCCTGCTCTAACCCATAAGGCTGATCATGTTCAAATTCATGACTGTCCTGAGTCTGGTCAAGGCTGGCTTCACTAGTGGCCCCCCCACTTTGATCCGGAACATTCACTTCTCCACCAAAGCTAGCATAGCTTTGGTTGGAATGATACACATTAGTTGTATCCCACTTCCAAGATTTACTCTCTTCAAAGTGCACATCCCTGCTGACTGTTATTTTCCCAGTCACAGGATTGTACATCCTATAAGCCTTTGTACCAGGCTCCACACCTAGATGCACCATTGGTGTGCTTCTATCATCCAACTTCCTCAATTGATCACTGACCCTTACATGAGCTAAACATCCAAACACTCTCAAGTGTTTTACCTTTGGCTTCTTATCAAACAATCTTTCATAAGGGGTCATGTTGATTAAGGCCTTGGTTGGACTCCTATTCAGCAGGAAGACTGAGTGCCTTACTGCTTCTGCCCACAACCACAAAGGTACACTCATAGCTTTAAGAATTGACCTAACCATCCCCATAACAGTTTGATTTCTTCTCTCCACAACCCCATTCTGTTGAGGAGAGTATGGTGCAGTTAGATACCTCCTTATTCCATCCTGGCTGCACAATTGCTCAAACCTTTTAGAAGTGAACTCTCCCCCCCTATCTGTTCTGAGAGCTTTCAGCTTGAAGGTTGTCTCTGTCTGAGCTTGAGACATGAACTTCTGAAAAGCTATAGGGGCGTCATCCTTTGACTTCAAGAAATACACCCACATATATCTAGAGTAGTCATCTACTAATAACATGACATACTTATTCCCAGCAGGAGTAGGTGGATCCAAAGGACCACACAAATCTGCATGAACCAATTCCAATGGCTTATTGGCCCTGTATGCACTTGTTGTAGGGTAGAGGTGTCTTCTTTGTTTCCCTACTAGACAGCTTTCACATATTTGGGATTTGTGGTCAATTCTAGGCAGACCTCTTGCCATATTGAATTTGGACATGTTCTTGATTGAGTCAAAGTTCAGGTGACCCAATCTTGAATGCCATATCCAGGCCACATCCTTCACCTCTCCCATTAGACACTTGGGGAGGGTTACATCTATGCTGATCTTATAGAGCCTGTTGTTACCCTTCTTAACTCTTAGGAGGGTTCTTCCATCCCTCTCAAACACCCACAGGTATCCATTTTGCATCAGAATCTTACAGCCAACCTCATCTAATTGGCCTAAGCTCAGTATGTTGCTCATGAGAGCAGGGATGTAATACACATTGGTGACTACTTTGTGGTCTCCATTCTTGCACTGAAAGCAAATTGATCCCCTGCCTTTTATGACAACAACTGATCCATCTCCGAACTTCACTTTCCCAGTAATAGTCTCATCCAAGTCAGTGAAGTGAGATTTTACTCCTGTCATGTGGTTACTCGCACCATTGTCCAAGTACCATGTGCTTGCATCCACCTCTGTGGTCATTTCTTTCGGGTAGACATTGTTTTCTTCCAGCAAACCCAGGTCTTGTATCACTTTCACCATCAGCAAAGTGGGTTCTTGATCCTCTTGGGTCTGAGTCAAATGGGCTTCATCATTCTTTGTCTTTGGTGCCCTGCACTCACTTGAGTAGTGCCCCAGACGATCACAATTGAAACATCTAATCTTTCTTTTGTCTTTCTTTGGAGGGTTCCCTTTGTCACCTCCATCAGATTGGGTTCTATAACTCCTTCCCTTCTCAGTTCTTCCCCTACCTCTTTGTCTCTCCCTTGCCTCCCCGGAACCTGACTGTTTGTGGCTTTCATGTTTGGATTCACACTTAATCCTTTCTTGCCATTCAGCCCTGGTCAGGAGCAATTGACCAGAGGAATTCTTTCCTTGGGAAGCTGGCTTTATCCTCTCTTCATACGCCTTCAATCTCCCCACCAATTCCTCAAAGGCCATTGTGTCAAGATTAGAGAATTGCTCGATGGCAGCCACAATCGGGAGAAATCTCTCCGGGGCAGCCTTCAAGAACTTCCGTACTTGTTTGGAGGCTGCGATTGTGGTTCCCAGAGCTCGATATCTTGACACCAGTTCTCCCATCTTGCCTGCGAATTCATCAATTGAATCATTCTCGGACATCTTCAGCATCTCGAACTCATGATCCAGCGTTTGGATCCTTGCCTGCTTTACCCTGTCTTCTCCGACGAACCTCTTCTTCAGGGCCCCCCAGATGTCTTTCGCACTTTTGAATGCAGCAACCTGCATTAGCACATCCTCTGGCAGTGCCTGGAATATGAATGCTCTGGCCTTCTTGCCGAGCTTTTCATCCACAGCGGCGGTCGTCGGTGGTTCAATGGCATCCCAGAGTCCCTGGGCATCCATGAACGCTTCCATCTTAATCGCCCACGAGGTATACGTGGTGGGCGTCAGTATCGGAATCTTGAATGAAATTGAATCATTCAAGTCTCTGAGGGCTACTTGCCGATTATTGTCCGCCATCCGATTAGAGTCGAATTTCCGTTAATTGATTGCGTGTAGGCTGAATTGCAACCCGTTTTGGTTGCAACCGTCGAGTGATCGAGAGTGCGATTCGAAGAACTTCGGAAGGAATTCACCGATTGGATCGAGAGCCGTTAAAGGGCTCTGATACCAAATGTTAGATTTAGAACATGAAGATCATCAATTTTATTAAGGTGTTAAACTCAATTACAATATACATCACATACTTATAGTAGTTAGAAGTTCTAACTAACTAACTCACATGTTACACTTCTAGTCCCTATACTATGAACTAATACATTCTAGACACAAAACACAAAACTCTAAACAATACAATGAATTAACTAACATTAATGAAAGGAAAAGCAAACAATTAGAATCTTGAATTTGTTGCAGATATGTAATCTTTAATCAACTGCAGGTGGGTGATCTTCTATCAAACACAGATTGATGTTGAATCAATTTTTTTGAGACATACAGAGTCGATTAGTATAATCAAACCCAGTAAAAGGCATTTGGTCTTCATAAAATGTCAGTTTTACCACTTCTGGCCCCTTGTTGCTCCATCATCCATATTATTCGCCCCCGGGACTTTGACAAATGCAAGATGCCACCATGTGATTTTGTTTTGACGGTGAGTACTCTCGTCAAAAACAACACCCTCTTTCGGGTTTTATTGAGTTTTACAAGGTCATGTAGCTTAATAACACTGATGATTTGGTGATCTTCCGTCATTATAAAAAACGCCGAGCAAGTGTAAATCTTTAGAAGTACAAAATTAGATGGTAATTAGTTAGAACACTGTTGTTAAGTTATAGAAACATGAATGGTCTACCAAAGGTCACCATTCATTTCTAAGGTGATGGTTCAATTACGTAGAGTTGAGGGGAATGACTAGCTAAAACAAGTAAACATGAGGGTAGAATTTGTAAAATAAAGGTCATAAGTTTTTAAGCATCTTATTCTAGTTTACAGCCTAAAATATGTCTAAAAGCCCTTAAATGGTATTTTTATACTACTAACTACATGTCTTACTTTTTAAGTGCCCTGCGCTTGGGCCTAAGGCATCTTATTCTAGTTTACAACCTTTGCGCCTTAAGTGTGCCTTCGACAACTATTGTTCGAGTCACTAGCCGAAACTAACTAATCAGGTTTAATAGTGTTAATGGTTGAATTACAATTTCAAGCTTTAGTTTCATGTTGTTTGTCACGGTATTACCCTTGTTACCACACGAAGCTTTTGTTTTATGATCATAACTTGTCTCCAGGCTGCTACTGGATCTGCTGTTACAGTTTCTCTCTTATATACTTATATAGTTATATTTTTTTTATTTTATTTTAAGGGACGCCCTTTTGTACCTTTGGATGATCTTTTTTATTTTATTCTTTGTAATCACCACACTGGACAAATTTTGATTGAAAATCTATAAAAAAGCAAAAATTAGCAGATTGTGTGATACAATGTTCTTCTTATGATATGGGTTGGTAACCTGGTATGATGGTTATTTTGACTGCATGTATCAAGCATGATAACTATAAAAGTTTCTTATTAGCTATTTAGATTAAACAGTTTTAAAACTAATAATATTATTTTTCACATCAATTTTTCAAACTAATTATCTTGTTTCATAACATAGCCCTCATTTGTTTTCTGCAGAAGTGAAGCCAAGCAAAGTCCCTTCAGAAGAAATTCCAGAAGCTAGTGATTCTATACTTCATCATTTTAAAGTTTCTTTTTTTTAATCTGAAATCATATAATGCTACCTCGATTCACTTTTTATTCTTTATTCATATGATCGTTTCTACTTACGTAGCACGCGTATGCTTACTCTGCTTGACTACAACGTAGACTCGTATCTGTATGCAATCTTGCAAGTACAATCTCATTTAATGCTACACATGACTACATCAATATTGATCACCTTTCCTGTGAACATATCTATCTGCCGTATCGCGCTCTCGCTTGATGTGTATTATGCTACCTACATTGATCACCTTTTTGTGCTTACTTGAGCATAAGGCAAGACAAATATCATAGAAACTTTAGATATTCATAGTGGGCCCACTTCATTTTCACATGATCATCTAGACACCATTTATATCAGGTTACCCTCCCACTTACCTCTCTTTATTACTCTCATCCTCTTCTTGTTTTCAGTACACTTTCCACATCACACAAAAGCCTTCACTTTTTGCATAATATATTAACATATTCATCATTTCAACTCCATACTACATAGAGTAAGTTCTAAATACTTCTTTTTTCCAATTTTTCATCTTTTTTAATGGTGCGTACGCGAGTTATGTTAGTGACATTGTTGTTACTATCGTGGTTAACCGCCCCATCATGCTCATGGGCATCTAGAGGGGACAATGGCTATGTTAAAGATGCTTGTAGTGTTACAAGATATAAAGATCTTTGCATTGACTCTCTTTCTTCATACTCAAACACAGCGAAAAGGGACCCCAGTAAGTGGGCCCGGGCGGGTGTATCTGTTACCTTAGGTGTGACCAAGAACACGACCCGTTACTTAATGGGCCTAAAGAAGAAGAATTCCATGAAGGGTAGAAACCGAGTGGCGGTTCTTGATTGTGTGGAGGAGTTTCAAGATGCATTGGACAATCTTCACAAGTCATTAGGGGTGCTTAGACATATTAATAGTGAGTTGTTTAATACCCAAATGGAGGATGTAACTACTTGGATTAGTAGTGCACTTACTGATCAAGACACTTGTTTAGATGGGTTTGAAGGGCAAAAAGGGAAAGAATTAAATAAGTTGGCAAAGAAGGTTAAGAAAGTGAGTTATTTCACTAGTAATGCTCTTGCTCTTGTTACTAAACTTGCTTCAGCTGGGCCATAACACAATACCCATTTGACCATTATGCCCCTTGTGGCAAACCTACCCTTTTCTTTGACTTTACTCTATTTAGAATAAGTAAATGAATTGTTGGTGTTGTAGCAAAATGTATGGAGAAGTTGCAAAGCCATGCTATAGCAAATAATCCAAGTGTTGTTTAGTGTGTTCTTTGTTTGTTATTTCTTTCTTATATGGAGTACCAACATCTTAATTCTTGCTAATGTTTCATGTAAAAATGTTCATAGCTCTATTCTTAGACAAAGTGTTAGAAATTTTGAATGTTTGGATGGTGAAAAATGCTTACGTTTATTTGTTTTCTTAGCGTGAAATGAGTTTTTTCATTAAGCAGTTTGAGATTACATATTTGAAACCACTTATAATTTGTGGATTGATAAACTTGTGGATTATAAAAGTATTTTGAAATTATTTATTTGAAGTAAGTTCATTTTAGTAGTGTCATTTTTCATAATCATCAAAACTACTAAAAATTTATTTTGGATTGTATTAACATACCTTAAGTACACTCGTGGTGTAAGGATAGGTTCAGGTAAAGCAAAAAAAACATATAATCTTGTATAGTTAATATTTTTCTAGAGTAAAAGCATATTTTTCAATTGACTCGTTTGATTAAGAACTAACTAAAAAAGCATTTTATTCACCAAGTTTTTTCGGCTTTAATCAACATACTTAAACGTTAAGTTATATCAAAACTAGGTTAGTACCCGTGTACTACACGGTTGGTGAAAATAAATATATGTTATTAATACCTATCTAACACAACTTCATAAATAAAATAATAATTAAATTTACATAAGAACAAAATAAAATTTACATTTATATATACAAAACTTTTTTTTTCATAAATCTCTAATATTTCCTGGCATAAAACATTACTAACATTCGTTATTTGATTGGTATTTTCATCAGCGTCACCAACAACAATATTAGCAAGTCCTTGGATTAAAACGCTCATAATACGAGTCGTCTGGAAACTCTTTCTTCTAGTGTTATAGAGGCTTGTGTGATTGAGATTAAAATAATCCCATATACATCATAAAATCGATCTATAACTTTGCATCCTAATTTTAATTTACTACATCATTGATCTGCACATGCAAAACTCTAAATCAATAACCATTTCATCTTTAAAAAACATGTCTTACGAGCAAATGACCATGCTCATATATGTAACTAAGATCTATTATACCAACTTAAATTTTTAGGAAGGTTTCAAAAATCTTCCTCTATCTTAAAAAAATATTATATATTTTCTTAATCATGAGTAAAAAGCATTATACATTACATATTTAGAACTTCAGATTTGAAAAAAAATATATATATATGATGTTTTGTAAGCTTAAAGGTGTATTATTATTTTCATATAGCAATGTTGATAAAATAAGTATGATTTTATTCCCCAACTTTTTTATTATAATCTTTTAGAATTATTAAAATGATAAGACATCTATTCTTTTAAGTTCACTAGACTCATGTAAAACACATGCTTCACACGAACTATATGATTGGTATCATTGAAGCACTATTAAGTATTGACAATTAGACTCCTCAAAATCTTAAGAGACAAAAACTACATAAATGATTCATTTACGATTATCAAAAGTGACATGTAATTTCCTAATATTCTCCGTAACATATGTTTGGTATCATAGAACACAAATATGAACGTAAATAAACACAAACAAACACTAAGTAAAAGTAAACAACAATATTCACATTAAATTCTAAATATTAACGTAGCATTATAAAAGTAAGCATCAATACGGGCTGGACTAGGCCGACGACCACATGTGAGTTGGACTCGACTTCATTTAAAGGACACGTAAATGAACACAAACTGGTTTTTTCCACAAACCCATTCGGTTCCAAACTAGATTTGTTTGGGTAAGAAGAAACAAAGACCAGTTTTGACCATAACGGTTCAGGTTTGGTACATGTTTTCTAAGGGAAATTGAGTAAATGATCCGTTAGCTTTGAACAATTTATCCAATTCGGTTCGGTTTCAACCAGTTACCAACCGGTTCCAATAGTTGAGGTTTAACTTATAAACCGATTTCAACCCTATGGTTTAGTTCAAATCCATATTGTATTTCGGATTTGTTCAAGCACTATCAACTATCAAGTATCCACTACGAATATGTTCACAATCTTTCCTCACTAAACTTTCGAACAAATACGGGCCTAAGGCCCAAATATTATTGGGCTCAAAGCTTCTACAAACAAAGCCCAATACACAACCCAAAAGTCAAAACCCTAAAACACCTCATCTTCCCCTTATATCACCACTCTTCACATTTCACCTATCCATTTGCAGATCGCCGTCTTCGAAACCACAGGTATTCTATACATTCACTCGCTATATATCATCAATTTCATACAATTAAAGCTCTTAATCAAGTAATTTAATCATCAATTTCATCAATTTCATTGATTTTGTTTGATTCAATTCATAGAGAAAGATACATTAGCGAAGATGAGTCGAGGAGCCGCCGGTGCCGGAGCAAAGGGGGGAAAGAAGAAGACATCGACGTTTGTGATCGATTGTGGAAAGCCTGTTGAGGATAAGATCATGGAGATTGCTTCACTTGAGAAGTTTCTTCAGGAGAGGATCAAAGTCGGAGGTAAAGCTGGAAATCTCGGTGATTCCGTTACGATTTCTCGTGAGAAGAACAAGATCTCTGTTACCGCTGATAGCAACTTCTCTAAGAGGTAGTTAGTTTTGTTAACAGATTATGTTTCAGTTACGAGCTATTTAGGGAATTAGGGTTCATCTTCAGAGCACATGATATAAAGTTTCTAGTTGTTTATAGTTGTTTTGTTTATCAAGATATTGAACTGTATCTGTTTGATTGAATCATTGAAACATGAATTAGTTGTAGTTTTCAACATTTTGTTGATTTTGAGTCTGTTGGTTATTAGCTTTTTAAAGAGATGATGACAATGATGATGTTATGTGAAAATTTTGATTACTCTGTGATGATAGATTGAAATTTTGCTGTAGTGTGCTATGAACTCAATTTGATTGGTGTATGTTGTTTACAGTTGAATCATATTTTCAGATTATAATTGGATAGAATGTGTGTAGATTAATAAGGATGTTAGAATGACTCTCTAACTTAATTCATATAGTTTTGAATTTGCCAATTATCACCCTTTTTTATAGATGATGCTGCTGCTGATGGTATGGATATTGAAGGCTTTTGATCTATAGTGTTGATGATGTTCCTTTTTAGATAGTGAGCTGCAAGTATGCAGATTTGATGTTACTTTTCAAATAATTTTGAATGACTCTTTAATCGAATTTGAATATTCTTGAGTTTCTCTATTATCAATCATTATTAGGAGATGATGATAATGATATATAAGACTTTTTGATTAAAAGTGATGTTCCTTGATAAGTATGTATGCAGTATTGATGCTACTTTCAATAGGTTAACTAACTGGGGAATTTTTTTTTTAGGTATCTTAAGTACTTGACAAAGAAATACTTGAAGAAGCACAATGTGCGTGATTGGCTTCGTGTGATCGCGTCTAACAAAGACCGCAATGTTTACGAGCTACGATACTTCAACATTGCTGAGAACGAGGGTGAGGAGGAAGATTAAGCAAGATGTTTACTTTGTTTTATGTAGGTTTTGTTGGCATGTGATTCTTGAACTTATTACATCGGTTTTGTTTTGGCTTTGGATTTCCAGATATTGTTTTGCAGTAAAATCTATCGTTTATGTGCTTTTGCCAACTTTTCTCATTTTGTCATTGGCTAATTCAAGTTCTACTTTGACGCCACCAAAGCGGGTTTAAATGGGTTGTTTTTACAAATTAGCCAGTCAAACCGAACACAAATCTTAACTTTTTAACCGAACCCAAGCACTGCTACGCGTATTGTTATTCTAGTTTATATGTTTTTAACATATATATCCACAGCTCAACTTTTAAATCTGTCAAATTGACATGATCATCCCTTTTAGTTAAAATGTTTCCAAACTCATCTGAATCTGTTTGGATTAAACTTAAACTTGTGTAATTCATACATCATTTACATAAAGGGTGATTGTCGATTTGTGTGAGTTGGTCAAAACAGAATCAACGGGCTACAAACTGGTA
This sequence comes from Flaveria ramosissima, assembly GCA_025215565.1. Taxonomy (NCBI): domain Eukaryota; kingdom Viridiplantae; phylum Streptophyta; class Magnoliopsida; order Asterales; family Asteraceae; genus Flaveria; species Flaveria ramosissima. The sequence goes on from CM046045.1 coordinate 26,940,143, forward strand.
GATTAGCTAGTTTCGTACCACACTAATCGTCTAGCGAGTCTACTTTTGAGAACAATGTAGCTAGGTTTAGTGAATGGTTTCTAGTAGATGTTAATATGATCTCGTGTGGAATGGGTTTCTCGCTTGCCACCCCTTCATTGTTAATTCCCGACATTGGCACCACCACACCTCTGCATGCGCCGCAAGGACCATCTCTCTACCACCCATGTCCCTCTCACTACCGTTAAGGGGGTGTTTGGTTCATCTTAATCTTAGGTTGAATTGGGATATTCTTGACATGAAGAATTGTTAGTAAACCACTTAACAACATTATGCGTCTCATAATCTGGGATAGTAATCATTTTCCTAGAATTGGAAGCCTAGGATTGTTCAATTCGAGTTTTAAACGAGTATTTATTCAATTTTGTTTAATTTTTTATCGATCAAATCTTAAAATTTTATAAAACTTAATTAGTTGTTAAGTAGATCATAAGCGGCTTGTTTACACCCCTACCAAATGAAACTGGTTCTGTTGGGTTTGACTGAATCATAATCCAGTGTTTTGTTATTAAGATTACCAAACAAGACAAACGAATCTAATAAAGCAGAGTATGGTCTTTATACATAAACAATTTAGAGTTAAAATTTCTTTTCAAACTCAAACTTCACTTTCAAGACAAACCAAAATTCCAACATTACACAAACTCACCTCTAAAATAAAAAAATACAAAGAACCTTTGCAGGAACATGAATGTAGTACTTTGAATTTTTGATCAAATAGCCCAAAGGTTTTGGCGATCAATGACCAAAGAAGAATTGAGGTATGACACCGACAACTTTCAAGCTGCGACTGGAGCCTTATTATGTTGTTTCGACGAACTGCATTTCCTGGTAATGAATCTGCATTCTCCAAAAAATATAGAAATTCAGATAAACAGGACAATTTCTTATTCTGTATCAGGGAAAACTTGTAATATAGAAATCTGGGTACGTTTGTTTGCTTATAGAAAACAATCACTTAGAATGTGTTGATAAAAGCTTATTTACTTGTGAAAAAAATGTGATAAGCAAATAAGCTGCGAATAAGTAATCTTAAACACCCTACAACGGGTCAAAACTCAAAAGAATATGTAAAAACTGTATTCAAACTTACACAAGCATTATGAACACTTAAAAAATCACTGTTCTTGTTAGTATCTATTTAAATAATATTAAATGAGATCGATCGTATACTACTGAAGATAAAGAGAAAAAAGCAACGCAGCTCAGCATGAACTCTGTTAAAAATTACCCATTTTGACCCGTTGCATGTTTCATGTTGGCTACATTTAAAAAGCAAATCAAACCTAAAATATTGTATAACTAAAACAACTTGCCTGAAGAAGTCCCTCCATAGGAGCTCATACATCAACCAATTCATCCCAGAATCACCACCATCTTTTCCATTTGAGCCAGCAGAAATTGTTCTAAAATTGACTCTTTTTGTTAATATACATTGCAGACTTGAAGGCAAATAATCACATTGAAAAGGATAATATGTGTGGAGGCCAAACAAGTATTCAACTTTATTCACCAACCCCATTCATATATCGAACTACTTTATATGCCAAGAAGAAGTATGTATCTGGTTTTGATTATCACAATTCTGACAAAAAGAACATGCCGTATAATGAAAATGCCTTTGATGTTGCGTCAACATATTATATTTTAAAATTATTGTGTTTTCAGGAAAAAATACTGACATGTTTTTAATCGCGGATCTGGTATAGATTAAACTATATACATACTTGGCCTATATATTAGTTTTAATACTCAAGTGCCCTTGATGAAAAAAATTGAATACATGGGCCACCTTCACATGCTTCATTCGGATGTATGTATGTGTATACAAACAATAAAATATAAAATTTGGGCATACCTAGAAGTAGATTTTTTCAATTCATCAAACACGGCACGAGGAGAAATACATCCCGTTGCAAGCCATGGCGAGATTTTACAAGAAAAATTTGCACCATAAATGCTATCGTTATTTCCGTCTTTGCTTTCTTTTGGAGGCTGGGCTTGGCATTCGGTTGCAAACTTTTTAAGCCTGTTTAATGCCTCGGTTTCACCTCCAATAAGAGGACCACTGATAACCGGTTTGACCTACAAAAAAGTTGATAATGTTTATGAAATGTACGACTTTTGGGCCCCATATCATTTTTAACTGAGACCCATGTAATCCGTTTTGAAGTAATGTCTATGATTTGAAGAACCATATCAGAGAATTAGTTAGGGGGACATTAGTAACAAGTTTGATGTACAATAAATTGTCGATGATATTATCACGATGTATGGCTTTAGGGCTAATTATCACTCTTAACTAATACCCATAATCCGCACACACAAGAAACAATACCGTGACTTAAAGAATCGTAATTAGATAATTAGTTGATCAAAGAGATCTTTAGAAACTAGTTACAAAAGCAAATGATATTATCACAATGTAGGATTTTTCAGCCCGCCATCAATTTAAAATAAGATCAGAATCTTCCCTGTCTAAAATCTAAATTAAGTCGTGGGGGATATTTGGATACTTTTGTAGTAATTATTGCAACTTGAAGCATCATAATCATGTAATTAGCGATTAGAGGGGAGCATTGAACGCTTATTAGACCTAGTGAACCTACAGAGGAAATTCAAAGCTATTATCACAATGGTTGATTGTATTGAGTATTGACCACAATTTTAGATTATTCGGGCCTTTAAAGTCCGCATAATCAGGGAGGGAGTGACTTAAAACAAACGATTATTATGATAAATAAAGTCACCTAACAACCTTCACTTTACCTGATTTTGAATCTTCAAATCACATTACTCGCTATAAAAGGTGGACGTCCAAACACCCCTAAATCCTATATCCTAAACCTTAAAACAAACGCCAATAGCCTCACCCTTATACTAAATCAAACTTTAAACCTTATCAGCCTATACATAAAAAACTATCAAACAACACTTAAAAATGCTACAAGATCAACAAAAGCATGGTAACATAATCAACTAATCAAACACAATCATCCACAAGCTTAAAAATAGATAGGTTGTAAATCTTTATCTGGTATGCAAATTGCAAACAAATTGAACTAGCTTCTGCTCAGCAATAGAAAGATACAATATAATTTGCTAGAACAATAACACATATAATGCATACATAAAGCTAGAAGTTCATACATAATACCACATATATCAAGCTAGAAGTTCTTATAAACTCAGAACTCAATTGCTTATATGTTATTATGTTTACAGCTCATATTCGTACTCAAACTCAAATTATGTTAAAAAAATCTTGATTTATTAGCAAAATACAACATTTTAAATTCAAATGAATAATTCATACCTGAGTCATATTAGCAGTAGGATTAAGACCCAAATCAGCCAAAGATGGAATCTCACCAGGCTCCATATTACCACCAGATGGCAACCCCTTCAACTGATCAACAACCTCTATAGTCTTCCTCACTTTCACACCCTTCACTTTCTCCCTAAATCCACCATAATTTGTGGGCATTTCTTCCAACTTAAAAGGCAAATCATCAACATGATACAATGTACTCCCCCAAAAGTACTTAACTTCAACATCTTCATCTTTCAACACAGTTTCAATCTTCTGTTCCCCTTTGAATTCATCATTAGACACCTCTCTATGCATATACACTGCTTCAGCCCCAACCTCCTTCACCAATTCAGCTAAAACCGATTCGGGTTTCCCAATTCGGACCACAAGATCCGACCCTCTTGCCCGAAGACTCTCCCTCAAATCCGAAACCGATTCGATCAAAAAACCCGCCCGATTGGGTCCGGTTTTATCAAACCCGGATGACGAGTTCCGAAACTCACTCAAATCAAAGCAATAAACGGGCAAAACGGAAATCGACTCATTATTGGCGGAATTCAAACACTCGTTATCATGAACACGAAGATCGTTACGGAACCATACGACGGAGACACGGCGGAGACCGGCGGCGTTTGAAGGGTCGGAGGGGCGGCGAGGGTTGAGAGATAACGGGTTTGAAAGAGGGTTTGCGGAGACGGTTGATTTCAGCAACGATTTGGTGACGGGAACTGCAGATGAAGAGATCGAACAGCTGAAAATTGAAGCGATTTGAGATGGGATTTTGAGGGTTGTGGGGATTTTGGGGGGGTTAGGTGAGATTGTTGGTGGAGAGATGAAATGGGTGGGGATTGATTTAGGAAGAGAAAGTGTGATTGATGTGAAAGGGATGATTGGGAGTTGAGATTGGGGTTGTGATTGTGGTTTTGAATCTGGGGTTTGTGAATCTTGAGATTTGGAAGCCATTGTTGTTGATTGAAGAAGGATGAAGATGAAGATGAAGATGAAGGTGGAGGTTGAAGATGAAGATGAAGATGAAGGTGTTAAATTTGAAGGTTTGGTGTATGGATTTTGTGGTGTGAAGTCTGCTTTGTTTGTAGTGTGGTTGGTGTGAGGGAGATGTGAGGGGGTAGGTGGGGGGAAGAATGGTTTTGTCTACATACCAAATCCAAAGATTTGAACAATTTTTGTTAGATGAATATATTCACAATGGTTTTTTTTATTAAATTTGATTTTTTTATTGTTTAATTGAAATAATTATATTGTCATATACAAATTATATTTTAAAAACTCATCATGTCTTCTTTATAATCTCTTCTTTTTATCTAGTGTTTAATTTAGTTTCCGTTTGTGATAGATTCAAAGAAAGCTTATGTACGCGGTTTTACCCTATATATTTGTTGTAGGAGCTAACTTATTACTTCTTGAACCCAACGTTTTCAGAACCGGATCGGACTTCGAACCGGACGTCTTACTGGTTTGGTGGTCGGACCGGTCGGACCGGTTGGACCGGATTTAACTATATTTTAATTATATTTATATATGTGATTAAATATATGTTGGAAATAAGGGTGTAAAGGAAGTCTCTCTAAGAATCTAACATTCTTGTCCCACATTGGTGTAACAAATAAAACATTATTTGTTTGTATGTGATAACAAGGTGAAAGGTATTGAATGTCTTTGTGATACCTTTTACACCATGACCTACCCGTGCGCAGGGGGGGTGCAAAAACGGGTTTCTGGCTGGAAAATTTGGGTCGCCCACGCACGACATGCGGACACGAATGCCGTTCGAAATAAACCGGGTCCGCGTGAAGCCGGTTTTTTGCTTTTTTTGCTCTTAATTACCCCGTTTTTACCCATTAAAATAAAAACCAAAAAAAAAAAAGAAAAGAAAATCCGGCCCGAACCGGTCCGGTTCTCCCGGTCCGACCGCCGGCTCGGGACGAACCGGCCGGTTCAAAGCACCAAAAACGACTCACCCCTGACCGGACCGGACCAGGCCCGATTCCCGGCCGAACCGGTCGGACCGGCCGGTCCGATCCGGTCTTAACAACATTGCTTGAACCCATATCTTAAAATAATAAAACAACAATCTTACAAGTAATATAAAACCCACACACTAATGTATGTTTTATAATCTAAAAATAAATTATTATAAAAATAACTTAAAAGGTATATTTGAAAAAATTACAAACCAAAGCTTGAGTACTAAAATGCTTACAAAGGTTATTAGTAAGTAGTCATTTCTTATCCATATATAAAATATAAACGGAAAATTAATATAGAACTCATTGTAAACTACATAATCAAAAAATTTTCATTGATATCTTTTAAATATTTTAAATAAGCTAATATTATATCCATTATGAGATAAAGAGCCGCCCGTTGTTCAACATGAAAGGAAGATAAACGGACCAGAAGGACGGAAGAAAGACACAAGGAGAAATAAGTTTGAAAGTGACATGAATTATTATAGGATAGGAGAGAGCGAGGGAAGAAAGAGAGTGGCATAGTGGACGTGAGGAGGGAGAGATGGCGTTAAATAGTAACACGATAAAAATTGTCTAAATATGGTATGCAATATATTTTGGTGTTTAATTTTTCAACTTTTCAATGATCAAAGCTATAAGGTGAGGCGTTGTGAATTGTTGAATATAACTAAATACAATTATCTATTCTAATAAAATAAAATATCTATCTGTCACATGATACTTTCCTACCCCTTCACCTAAACTCCACTTAGACATTGTACATATGTCATTACGAGAATTAAAGTTAACCATTTAATAATAAACAAAGTTTTATGAAATATGAAGTTTTTAGTGCAAAGGACTTTTAATAAAGAAAAAGTATTTTTTTAAAAAATTTGAAGTGCTTAAAAATAATTTTATAAAGCAAAAAAAAAATTTAAGCCGAAAGTTTGAAAAATATTTTTATTGTTTTATTACCTAAATCAACTATTATGCGTAATTTCTATTATATTTCATCTCAAAAAATTGTTTTTTATTGTTAAATATTAATAAATAACTATTAATTTAATATTTTTATTCAACCCGTGTATTACATGAGTTTCTAATCTAGTAACATAATAGATCTAAATAGGCTACAATACCAAAACCATAAAAGCATGAAGAAATAATGAGACCAACACTAGAACTTAATAAGTTGTAATTGATACGAGCCGATCATTTCAAAAAAAACCTACAATGAATAATCATTAATTAGCTAAACATAACTTTCAAGGTGTTTGGTATTGTATGTGTTAGCAAACTGACCACCAGGAATGAGATAGACAGGGAAACCACATTTGACCTTTGCTGCCAATTCATTAATGTTTGATGTATCCTAACAAAAGGTTACTTTAAATATTTTTGCTTCTAGAAAAAAATTTTCTCGTATATATTTTATGAAATAAAAAAATAGATTAGCGCACTCATAGGCGGACCTAGATAGAAACACCCCAAATCAAGTGTGACCAAGGAGAATTCGGCTTTTGTCTTTTTCTTTTGTGTAATATATGAAAAGTGATCCTGATTCACGATACATATTCAAAGTGACATTGGTAAAAAGAAGTTTCTTGGTCCGCCACTAATTGTTGTACCTGTTAGAACGATTTAAAGCTGCAATCGTTTGAAGGACGGGATCGGTGGTTGCGGCCTGATCACGTTCATAACATCGTGTGCGGTTGCCTTCACAGTAAATAAAATTACTAAATACTACAGATCATATTGTAACTAAAAGAATTATAAATGTAGTTATTACCTCAAAGTAAGAATTAAAGTTTAAGCGCAAAAGAAAACGCCTAAGAAATGGAGCTCGTTGACTGCCAGCAAGCCGGCTGCTACGCAATATAGTGTATAAGGAATTTGATTTCTTGTTATATTCCTGTACAAATAACAAACATACCATACAAAAATGCCACATCATTTAGATAGAAACAAAGGCAGTAATTAAATAGATCTGTTTCTATGTTAGCTAATTAGTGGCCCAATCGGCCCATTTAGGCATCAAAAGTTGCCCAAAACAATCTATTAGTCTGCGTTTGGTTGGAAGGAATAGAACGGAATGGAAAGGAATTGAGAAACTAATAAAATTTTCAAGTAAAATTATGTTTGAGTGGGTAATGAAATGTAAATTTCAAGGGAATGTTTCACCTCAAATTCTCTTGGTTGTAGGATTTCAAAATCCTTCCACCTAAAGAGGGAATCTGAAATCCCACAACCAAAAGAATTTGAGGTGAAACATTCCCTTGGGTTTTATATTTCATTAGCCACTCAAACATAATTTTACTTGAAATTTATATTAGTTTCTCAATTCCATTCCAATCCTTCCAACCAAACGCAGTCTTAGTGAATTAGGTCGATTTAAATTAAGTTTTATTATCAACCGGTCAAAAAGTGTAAATTCTTTAATACAAAGAAACTAGTTGAAAAGGAAGTAAGTCGACTGATTTGAACATGTTAAAAGTCGGCCTAAAGTCATTTCACATGATAAAACATCTAAAGTCATTTTATTAAATGTAATACACAATACTAATAAAGATTTTAGTCTTCTATAGATTAAGCACTCTACTAATAAAAAAAACTTATATAGTTATATATATTAGAGAACAACATTTTGGGTCAACCCACACCAATCCGACAAGTACAAAGAGACAAGAGTACATATTTTTTACCTGAACCACCCATTTTGCCACCTCTGATCAAATTATTCAAATTATTAAAACAGAAGAAGCAAAATAGCTAGTTGAATTACCTCAGTTATACGCTCTAGTTCATCAATGTTTACATCATCATCTTGGTTCTCAATCTTCCAGCAGAACTGCAAGCAAAGCTTCATGATTCCATCCAATATCCTTGATACCGAACCAATATCCAAGAAAGATTGTGATATCAAAGCCGACAAGTATCTGCAGCACATGAACCAACATTTTAGCAAACCAGCAGTTCATCATTGAAGAAAAGAACTTGATGATAACAAGAAAACTAAATCTTCTACTCACGCTTGATGAAAGCCCACCAAATCAGTGAAATCACGTGACTCCTTTATACGAGATTGCAATATATTCCATTGAGATTCAATCACATCCACTTGTATATAAAACTGAAGATTTCGTATCAAAAACACCATATGTTCTCTAACCCGCCACATTGGTCTCAGGTGTTGCTGTCTCTGTTGAGATGTTTTGTTGTTTTCATGGTTATTATGACGTTTGGCAAAATCCAAGTGACCTTGTTGCATTACAGATAACCATGATTTCTCCAATTCGATTTGTGTCCGTTTCAACCGGAGTAAATATTGGAAGATTCTTCGGTACCTAAAGCATACTAACTCATGAACAGACTAATTCAGAAACCATTAACAGTATATGTTTTCCCGTTAAAATTAACGGGTAACATACTACTAACATATACATGTGCCACCAAAGAATTGCAAAGGGTACAACAAAGCCACCCAAGTATCATTGCTCTTTTGTTTTGGCCAACTTTCATGTAAAACAACTATTATACTCTTTGTTTTAACTCTAAGTTACAAAATTACCTATGGAAATATTTGACACAAGTTATATAATAGTCATTTCACACGAAATTTCGTCAAGAAGAGATGTCAAATAATACTTGGGTGGCCTGTTAGAACATTTGCAATACTTTAGTGACGAATGTATACAACCATACATTATCCTTAGAATTGATGTATATAAAGATAGCTTTAGATGTTTTAACACAGGGCTCATATATTATGATTTCCACAAAAGCATCTAGAAAAAAGTGAAAAAATTAGGAATATTTACTTATTAAATTGAACAATACCTTGTGAGAACCTCTTCTGTAAAAAACAACGGTAAGGGCCAATCAACAGAATATTCAAGGGAAATACCATCCCAGCCATCCAATGAAGTATCAAATAAGGCATGGAGACCTCCATCACCATAAGCTATTGACTTCTGCAAATCTACTTGGTTTGACCTGAGGTTGACCCTGAAAGCATGCAGTAGTTATTAGTAGGACTATTATACGGAATGTAAGATACAAACAAACTATATGTAATTAATATATTGGAAAAAGTAGGATTTTACCTCAATGACACTCTTGAAAAATATTTATCATCATTGATAGTCTTGGTTGTGGCCTGCATTAGAAGTATGACATCAGTGGAGCATATCTGATCTTAACAACCACATAAATGACAATAATAACCCAGAAATGGAACTAACTTACCATCCGAAATGGAACCATTAGATCAGCTTCGGCCGTTGACTGCCGAGGTGGTAGACGCATTAATTCACGACTCTCTTCAAGAAAGCTCTATAATAAAGTTAAAGTTCCATACAGAAATTAAAAAGGTTAAAAAACTAATTTCCATCAGGGTCTTGATGATATTGCTTGAATAAGTTTCTGAAACGTTACTTCAGTTTCAAGAACACACTAGAAAAACTATGAGAATATGATATACTTAAATAAATACTTTGGTAAATTAGCAATGAATTATTACCTGGAAGAAATCACCTTTTGCAAGAAGAAAATAATCTTTAATAGCCTTCAAATGGCCATTTAAATCAGCGCGAACAACTACAAGCTACAAATATGGATGAAAAGGTTAATCATTTATTGACTGAATGAAAAACTAAAGAAATATAAAAGCATGCCAAAACTCTACCTGCCAAAGATGGCTGGCTGCAATACTTCTGATCGAACCAATGGCCTCCTCGAATGATCTTTTATGGAACTCAGATGATTCCTGTCAAAAAAAGATACAGTAATTTGTGAATCCCAAGAAAACTAAAGTATTATATTCTATTAACTAATAATCCAAACGAGTGAGCATATAGACATAGCAAACCAATCCTAATTACTATCTTATTCCTGCTCTATCCTAATTTATGTTTATATCAAACCGATTAATATATGATAATACCAACAAGAAGATAAATCTGGAAACTAAAACATATTTAACGAGGTGCAGAAAATAGAAGTATATACAGGAGCTTAGAAATAACAAGAAGGGAATGATAATAACCTGCAAAATTTTAAGCCTTGATTCGATTTTATTAGCTTCTGATTGTGGCAATAATTCATCTCCTGTTAATGTTGTGTTTAATGAGTGTTCCTTCCTCAAAGATTCTTTAAATGTTTGTGGCTCTGTTTCCTGATGAGTCAGCACATCCACAGACCGGAATGAAGAACTTGGATTTCGAAGAACTCTAATCGCTTTTCCAGCAAAAAGAACAGATTCTGCCACAGACACTGGAATGTATTCTGGCAACATTTCCTGAACGAAATTGTAGGAAATTGAGAAGTTTAATTTAGCTGGATATGTTGTATTAAACGAATAAAAAAGGAAATCAATTACAGCGTTTATGCATACAAACTATGACATACCATTGAGATACTGAAACCCATGTACCAACCGCTTATAGATTGATCATTGTTAGACACATGTGACACCTTTTGAATACTCTCAGTATTAGAAGATTCATGCTCAGAATTTTCTTTTTGCTGCCTACAAACATTAAAACCATCATCCACTTGTAGGCTAAAGATAATGTGAGGCAATTATTACCTGCTGATGAAAAATTCTCCATATTGATCATGAAGAATCCCATACACCATCCAACAGGAAAGTTGATTGTACATGACTTGATGTCCATGCCAAAGAAGTCTGAGTTCATAATAAAACAGAATAAAGTTGGTTTATAAAAATTTGCTAGTCAGTTAATTTTTCTTGCACATTAAGATTTGAAGCAGCATATACGTAACTATAAAAATCACTCTAATGTCGAAATGCATAAAGACTTTCCCGGGCCAGGTGGTCCCAACAACTCAGCCCTTGATGACCTGCCATTCAGGTCTAATGATCATAGGACCTGGATTTGGTCTGTCCTAACAGGACTTTTCTATATCAAATGTCAGGACAGGTTGCAACTATTTGGCCCAATCAAGCTTTCCCGGGCTGGACCCAGGACCAGTCTCAGGCTAAGTCCCTTGCCTCTCGACTTTAATGGAACAACAGAACTGACAGATGGTATTTCTACTGGAAGTTATTAGATTATAAAGGTAACCAATCACATGAAAGATAAGACTTAAGAGACAAATATGGCCATGGAGAATATAATATTAAATGAAAATATGAGGCCTTATTCCCATCTTTAACCATGTGATGGCAGAATATGTTACGAGATCCCAGAGTTTGACACTTCCACTTCCTGAAACTACCAATCTTACTTAAAAATCTTTCATAAGTCAACATACAGTACTTTACTCACCTTAATTACTCTCCAATTTTTATGCATAGCTTCAGTTTCTCATGTTATTTAGTAAACAGAAACGTAAATGACAAAACAGGCAAGGATGAAAATAAAAAACTAGATGTTAGAACAAAATTATACCTCTTAATGCATGTCTGCAGCTCTGGCACCCCACAATGGCATCGTTTGTATAGAAGATTAAGAAGCTTCCCTCCATGGATACCATCACGCTCAATCTCTAGAACTAACTCATAAAGAGGTGGCAAGAAAACAAAGAACTACAGTAACCAACAACCAGTGAGAACTCAATAAACATGATATTACATAAAAATTATTAAAAATATCCCACCTTATTCAGGCCTTGAGTAACCGTAGCCAATATTGGTAGTGAATCTGACATCAACTTCTGTTCAATATGCAAAACAGCAGATCTGTAAATGGAAAGAATTTCCACTATGCCATTTGCAATAGCCCTCCTGTAAACACTTTGATTTCCACTATTCTCTTTCAGTGACTCAGAAGTTTGTGATAATGGAGACTCATTCCTTGACCCTATCCAGCTTAGGTTGCGTGACTTCGTGGCAAATCGATCAAGTTCACGATAGTAAAACCCCAATTTAATTATATTCTCAATGACATCCCTGCATCTCAATAGTAACACAACAAAATTTAACAGTGACATTCAACATAAAACTACAGACCATAAATCTAAATATCAATTACTTTATCTGATTATAGATTTCCAATACTGTATGTAGGTAACTTTAGATTCAACCAGTGATAAACACACTCTTCTGTATCATCATTAGTACTCAGTTAATCATCATAACTTGATTTAGTATTAACTTTTGGTAATCATTGTTCCCCTTTCAGTAGCCTTTTGCTTGTTATCATTTGCCTGCCTATTGGCACTGTGCATCTTCTAATCATTGTATATTGTTGCTTACTATGTGCTTCTTGCTGTCTATTGTATATGAATTGCTTATGATTCGGTGTATGTTGTTGTTCATTGTATGTTTCCTATTGCCTACTGTATATTGATCACTCATAGAGTGCTACATGTTTGCCTATGGCCATTGTATGCTCCTTGTCTATACTCTATATTATTGATCATGCCGTCATGGTGTACCTCAGATGATCTAGTTTATGTTGATTGGATACCGATCATTGTGTTCTCTATTTTATCGAATGCTTTGATTCTATTGCTTGCATTGGAGCCCGGGAGTCTCTCTGGAAGCAGCTTCTTCTACGTCCGTATTGATAGAAGTAAGGTTCGTTGTTCACCTTCATCCTACACTCCCCAAACCTTATCAGTAGCTTTGTTATGGATTAGATTTACTGGTTTGGTTATGGTATTGTATTAGTAATCAGTTAATCACCGTTCCTATTTCAGTCTTATTGTATTTTTTTTTTCGTTTCGTTTTGGACTTATGCAGAACGTTAAATCAGACTGTAACGTGTAAACAATAGCAACTGTTCATCCATATGATCCATATGATTCTATCAACCATACTAGTGGCGTTCATCTCGTCTTCTACTTACAGAAATACGATCAATGTGAAGCTAAACAACCCTAGCGATCGAAAACATAACCGAATAACATGAACAAAACATCAGAATACGATTGATACCTTTCCTCAGGTGTGATAAACGAGATGTCTGGAGCGAGCTTAAACGTGCATTGATCGGAGATGGAGTCGTCCGGCGTCAATCCAACGGATTGTTGACGTTCTCTCTGATCGATGATTAGGTCTCCGGTGTACCCTAACAGTGCGAGTAGGAGTTCGTGAAGCATTGTGAATCAACGGTTTTACAGATTGAGAGGATGATAATGTTACAACATTTGGAAGAATGAAATGAAGATGATGATCGACTCTGATTGTTAACTGAATTTCCAAATGGGTTTTGTTCGTATTTGTTGCCCGTTTTAATCAAGTTTGGGCCCGGCCCAACTACATATTCTTTCGGCCTCTGACACATTCACTGGTTCATGATATTCTTTGGGCCTCTGACACGTATCATTGGTTCATTACTTTATTAGTTTTATACTTACTATTTCAATTAAATAGAAAATGGTGACAACTAGGGCAAAGTTAGACAATTATCATTTTACATATTTTTTCGTATGTATTTAATGATCATCGAACAATAAGTTTTTTTTTTTGAAATGAAAATGTACGACCCTGATTTTGAAGATAGGTGTTATTTTAATCGGGTCCACCTACCCGTTTTCTAGCCGAGACCGCACCCCCAACCCCTTTAGGAGGAAACTCATTGCTGAGAAACCCCCTGGCTCAACTTTAAGCATTTTTGCTCAGAGTGATACTTGAACCCATGACCTTCCCTTTATTTACATATCATCGATATAGAGAAGATTAGCATGGCCCCTTCGCATGGATGACACACACAAATCGAGAAATGGAATAATAAGTATATGGTTAGCTATGCCATACAAGTTAATAGATTGAGAGGTTTGGGTATAATATAAATGGACCCGGGTTGATTTTAGGTCAAACATGTGTACACTTATTGCATTATCTTGCATTCATAATGATAATTATAAGCGAGATGAAATAACCCTTCAGCATTAGTATAATGCTTAACCATTCAGAGACAAATTTTTGAATCATTCAGACATTTGCTCACGAAACAAACAGTCTGAACAATTAAGTGCTAAACCATTCAGACATCTGAACCATTAAGAGGTTGATTCAGATGCTGGCAAACTACATTCGAGTCCCATTACATATTTATGAAATAGCATCTTTTAAAAGACATTTGTATCATTCCTAAAACCCAAAGTTGTTTTTTTAATGATTCAAATTATTCACTTAGACCATAGTAATACACAATGACAATTTAACCGATAAAACTTTCAAGTTCTAACTTTGATTTTTGTTATTATCAACAATATCACTATCACAATAGACTAATAATCAATCTTTTACACTTAATATACACTTATTGCATTATCTTACATTCATAATGATAATTATAAGCGATATGAAATAACCATTCAACATTAGTATAATGCTTAACCATTCAGAGGCAAATGTCTAAACCATTCAGACATTTGCTTGCGAAACAAACTGTATGAACCATTAAGTGCTAAACCATTCAGACATCCGAACCATTAAAAGGCTCATTCAGATGCTGCAAAACAGCCCCCGAGTCCCATTACATATTTATGAAATAACATATTTTAAAAGACATTTGTATCATTTCTAAAACCCAAAATTGATTTTTTTAATGATTCAAATTATTCACTTAGACCATAATAGTACACAATGACAATTTAATTGGTAAAACTTGCAAGTTCTAACTTTGATTTTGTTATTATCAACAATCTCACTATCACAATAGCCTAATAATCAAATTTTTACACTTAATATACACTTATTGCATTATCTTGCATTCATAATGATAATTATAAGCGAGATGAAATAACCATTCAGCATTAGTATCATGCTTAACCATTCAGAGGCAAATGTCTAAACCATTCAGACATTTGCTCGCGAAACAAACTGTATGAACCATTAAGTGCTAAACCATTCAGACATCTGAACCATTAAAAGGCTAATTCAGATGTTGTCAAACAGCCCCCGAGTCCCATTACATATTTATGAAATAACATCTTTTAAAAGACATTTGTGTCATTCCTAAAACCCAAAATTGATTTTTTAATGATTCAAATTATTCACTTAAACCATAATAATACACAATGACAATTTAACGATAAAACTTTCAAGTTCTAACTTTGATTTTTGTTATTATCAACAGGCTCACTATCACAATAGCCTAATAATCATTTTTTTACACTTAACATAAATTTATTGCATTATCTTGCATGCATAATGATAATTATAAGCGAAATGAAATAACTTTTACTAATATTGAAAAAAAAACCAAGTCCAAATTAAACCCACTCCAATGAAAAATTAGATACTAAAATGAAATTACGAGTATCATTTACTCAATTTGCCTTGGGTAAACTTTATCTTACTATCATATCGATCTTTAACTCAAGTAGATAAGTAATTAAGGTGATTTACGTCAGAATTTTAATAAAATTAGCAAAGGTTTTGTATACAAATCTCAACTAAGACAAATAATACATAATAACAATCTAACTGATAAAACTTTCAAGTTTTAACTTTGATTTATGTTATTATCAACAATCTCACTATCACAATAGCCTAATAATCAATTCTTTACTCTTAATATACACTTATTACATTATCTTGCATTCATAATGATAATTATGAACGGGATAAAATACTTTTAACTAATGTTGAATTTCATAATGATAATTATGAACGGGATGAAATAACTTTTAAATAATATTGAAAAAAACCAAATCCAAATTAAACCTACTCCAATAAAAATTTAGCTACTAATTTGAAATTACGAGTATCATTTACTCAATTTCCCTCGGTAAAAACTTTATGTTACTATCATATCTATCACTATCCTTAGTTCAAGTGAATAAGTGGTTAAAGTGATCTACGTCAAATCTTTAATAAAATGAATGGAGTTTTGTATTCAAGTTTCAACTTGAACAAATATACTAATGATCTTAGTGAAGAATATACGTTTTTGGTGGGTTAACAACCCGTCAGTCAGTGGCGGATCTAGAAGAAAATTTCAGGGGTAACGTAAAATTTTTTTTACCGTACATACAGTGGCGGAATCAGGAATTATTTCCTATGAGGTCACTATTTTTTATAATTAGCTTCTAACGAAACAAACATAAAAAATTTTGGGTTGTTTGATTGAATCGAGTCGGATCGGTTCGGAATATACATAATTAAATTGCATTGAATTGTTAACAAAAATACAATACCAAAAGAAATAAAAAAAACCCTTATATTTTATAGTGTTCCGTACGCGTTTCATCTTTTGATACTTTCTTTTCACAGCAAAATGATTCATGTTCCTTAAATTTCAAGTTTAAACAACAACTAGAATTATTGAATTAAACATAAAATGTTCATGATAAACAAATAACCATATAAGAACATTCATAGTAGATTCATACTCTTTACATCATTTATTTTTATTTTATTATCATTTACTTTTACAATTGAGTTTTAAAAATATTTTTATACAAGTTTGAATATGAGCCATACTCTCATCATTCTAACAAGATTTCTAAGATTTTGATACAAATTGTCAAAAATTTTAAACAAGAAACAATAAAAACATTAATTATTTCATTTTCTTCTTATTTTTTCCTTTTCTTTTGCATAAAAAAAATAAATAAAATATGTATGACCATTGAAAAAATGTATTGTTTTGTTATGTTATATACTATTATTAAACTCATTCGCGTTGCAACAGGAGGCGTAAAACCATGCCAAGTAATATTAATGACACACCGCCGCCAGTGATCACCAACATTGAAGAAACCAATAAAACGGAAAAAATAAATTAAACCATACACTTAGAGCATTCACATCCCATTCCTTATCTTTATTCATATAATTACACTAAAAATCACAACTTCTTCTCTCTCCATTCAATTAAATAATATATTTTATACTTTTTTTATTATTTTTTCTCTCTCCTTCACTTACAATCACTTTCAAAATATTAAAAAAATTTTAAGGCTTGAACAGTGAATCCTTAAATTTACGGATGAACAGTAACATTTTCTCTCTCCTCCACTCACAACCACTCAAAACCATCCCATATAATTTAAGGACTCACACTCACATAATTTTAAGGCATGGGTTGTGAATGCTCTTACACAAGCAAAAAATAAATCAATAAGTAAATTGATCTAGGACCAACGCATTATGACATGACCGTTAAACTTAGAAAAATAAGTGAAAAAATGTTGAACCACACACGCAAAATTTAACGAAAAATTTAAACCGAAACGTATAACGAAAAATTTGTAAAATTTAAAAGGTATAGAGGACCAAAGTTGAAAGTAAAAAAAATACTAAGGCCAAATTATAAAAGATGTAAAAGTATCGGGTTTAAATAAAAAGGTTAAAGATTATAAACAAAAAATGGGTACATCCCATAAAGCACATAATATAATTTACAATGTATACAAATAATTAGTATATATATATATATATATATATATATATATATATATATATATATATATATATATATATATATATATATATATATATATATATATAATTTTTAGTTTTGGGCTAGTTATTGTATTGGGTTGGGTAATGGGTATGTTGGGTTGTTATGTTATTTGGTAATAGGTAATGGCTATTTATGTTTTTATAGAATGTATTGTTTTATTTATAAATTATTAGACTTTTATTTATAAAATTAAAATATTTTTTATGAAGTGTTGATTTTAAATTTTTTAGGGGTAACGTAATTTATTCTCAGGGGTAACGTAAAAGCAAAACTTTTTTTTTAAATAATACCGTAAAAAAATTTACACTACCCGTAACAAGTTGAGGGTAGCAAAGGCTACCCCTCAAGTATGCATATATCCGCCCTTGCCGTCAGTGCTGTTAAAAAATATCATATCTACCATCGATGATTACTAAATTCTTAACATCTAAACGGCAAGTCGATTTCTAACATCAAAACAAACCACCATGAATGATTTGTATTCAAACCACAATTCATCTGAAAACAGTGGGATTTCAAAAACACAAACTTCCAACAACACAAAAAAAACAACGATTCAAATCACAAACCCTAAAAGTGTAAAACAATCTAATCTCTACAACGAAGAAACAATCGAACTTCTTCTGTATCTCCACACTCTGTTACCTCCATCATCATCACAATCCATCCCACACCCACACTGCGGACACATCTCAAAATTCTCAATCGGAAACCCCGCAGAAGCAATCCCCACAGAAAACCCTAACTCCTTATCACTAGTGTAAACCTCAACAATGTTGAGCCAAAAGAAGAACACTTTGACACTAACGCCAGTGAGATTCGTCAACCTACCTTTCGATATGATCCCTCCGATGGTCGATTTGTATTTGAGGTCATACGTACCTTCGAGATTGAAGCTGCAGGTGCCGTTGAAGAACGCTTTGAATCTGCCGGTGGATTCGTCGAGCTCGTAGCCGGTGACGCCGATCGGGAGAATGCCTTTGGGGAAGCCGTACGATTCGATGAGTTCGTAGGCGGTGAGTGGGGGTGAGGTTGAGGTTGAGAATGGTGTGATTAGGAGGATTGAGATGGTGAAGATGATGATGATGTTGATGATTGATGGCATTGTTGGATCTGAAGCTGTGTTGGATCGTTTTTCTAGGGTTTTGATGGTTCAATTGGAATTGGATCTTGATTTTGACAGATTAGGCCATGTTTGGCAAACTTTACAAAAGTAACTTTTTGACTTTTGGAGGGGTAAAAAGACCAAAATACCCCTCCAGAAAAGTTAAAAAGTTAAAAATTTTTGACTTTTTAACTTTTTTGGAGGGGTATTTTGGTCATTTTACCCCTCCAATAAGTCAAAAAGTAGATAAGTTGGTGTATCCAAACATGCACTTAATACTCCATTATTGGATCTGAATTCTGATATCTGAAGCTTTGGTTGATTGAAAATGGGGTTACGGATTTACGGATCGTGTGTTTGGTTGTTGGTAGACGAGGGATGAACTCATGAGCTTGAGGGTGTTTGTAAGAATATTGTTGTTAAATAACTTTTTTCCATTATTTTATTAGCTTTTTTTTTATTTTAATTTTATTGGGATGATAGGTCGGTTAAGTTAGGATAAGGACCGATAATTTTTGTCTTTTTGGTATAAACTAGAACTTTGCAACCGCTTGTTCATATCGAATTTTGTTTTTTTCTATAGAATTGTAATTCATGTGTGCTGTCCATCGTTAAAAGAGTTGTTGCCCTTCGTTAAATGAAAAGAGTATTGAATATGACCTAAAGTGCGTTTAAACATCAATATACAAAAAATAAACATTAATTGAAACCATCGAAAGAGCGAAAAGTTCGTAGGAAAAAAGAAAGAATTTATTTTAAGATAAATAAAAGAGAAAATTGCAAAAATAGTCCTTATGATTTAACCATATTGCAAGTTTGGTATTCAGATTTTAAAAATTACAAATTTAGTCCAAACATTTGGAAGTTTGTTGCAAATTTAGTCCTCACCGTTAGTGTCCGTTAGTTTTTAACGATCTGGGGACTAAATCTGCAATATGGTCAAACCATAGGGACCAATTATGCCATTTTCTCAAAAAGTTAAAAAAAATTTAAAAATCAAATAAAAATTAAAAAAATCTAATAAAAATAAAAAATTTCAATAAACATTTATTAAGAAATATAATAATAGTTAAAAAAAAATAGAATAAATGTTAAAAAATCAAATCAAATTTAAAGCGTAAATCAAAGTAAAAATAAAATGTTTGACCATATTTGATTTTAATTTTTTTTATTTTTTTGAGAAAATTACACAATTGGTCCCTATGGTTTGACCATATTGCAGATTTAGTCCCCAGATCGTTAAAAACTAACGAACACTAACGATGGGGACTAAATTTGCAACAAATTACCAAATGTTTGGACTATATTTGCAATTTTTAAAATTTGGGACCAAACCTGTAATATGGTAAAACCACAGGGACTATTTTTGTAATTTTCTCTAAATAAAAATTAAGCACGTTAACATGGTTAAATATTATCATAAATTATTTCCCTCACTCAAAATATATAATCCTATCGTTTAATTCTTGATTTATTACACAATACACATAGCTCATTATGAATAATCCTTCTATTGTTATACATAGAAATATAGAGTGACACTTATTATAGAGATGGGTAAAAAATTAGCATGGAAGATAAAACTAGCAATCAGTCCCGACCTAGTTGTCAAACTGTTACACCCCAACCCAACATACCCCGTGAGCTTGAGATTGACTCTTAACCATATTTAGTTAATTTGGGTTCAACGCTGTAAAACCTAAACCACTCCACTTTCAACCTCTTAAACTAGTTTTAACCCAAACCGGTTCTATAAAAAGACCAGGCTTCCCACTCGTTGACAAAACCCGAACCGGTTTTAAAACAAGTTTCCAACCCGATTTGTACACCCGTAAATCGACTTGTTGTCTACGATAAAGTGGGCTGCAATCGAGCCCAAATAAACTGTAAATCTGTAACCCTTTAGGTCCGGCCCATTTAGAAACCCTCTTCCCCAATCTCTTCAATCATCATCTCAACGGCGATCAAAATATTCTCCGATCAAAGCTTGTTGAACAACTCCGATCAAATCTCTCTATCCGTACATCTGCTAATCGGAAAAATGGCTCGATCATTCTCAAACGCTAAACGCCTCTCATCCTTCTTCTCCGATCAGCTTTCCGTCGTCATCTGCAAGTAATTTTACCTAAATTTGTTTAATTTTATCATTAGATGCATGTAACAAAGTCATATATTTAGATCTGATTGTGTTTTCGTTTCATATCCTATTCATTTGATCATATATGGAGAGAATCGTTTGATCGATGTGCTTTGATGTCGTTTTTCAGGCGAGGACTTGCGGCGGCACCACACGGTGGTGCGGCTAGCGGCGGAGCTGCAGCGGTGATGAAAGGAAGTGAAGAATCGTCGAAATTGACACCTAGGGCTCCAGAATTCCGATCGAATCAGGTTTACTCTTTGTTCAACCACATCCACCCTTACTCATCATACGGTAATGTTTACAAGTCGCATATCCCTTCGATTTCACCTCTTTCAACTAGATTCTCTACCGCTGCTACTCAATCAGCTGCAAGTCCAGCAGCTAGTCATGCTCGTCCGTTATCTCCTCATCTTTCGATCTATAAACCGCAGTCGAATTCGATGTTTTCGATTTCCAATAGGATTGCTGCATCGTTTCTATCAGGTGTCGCTTTGTTGTTCTATTTTCTCTACATGAAAACTGGCTTGATTTGCTTCACCTACAACAGTTTCTACCAAATCTTCTTTGGAGTTAGTGGTTTCACTGAGTTGCTTTGCTATTCATCTGTTCCTCTCATTCTCCTTCATCTCCTTCACTCAGTGAAGCACTAAATTTACAAAAAAGAACAGTGAATCCCCAAGTTCTAGAGATATAATTGATGGATTTGATAGGGGGATTGTAGTGCTTTTTGTTTGGTTTTGTTGCTTTCCTGCAAAGTAATAAGTATTTGCAGACTGATTGTAAGTTTTATTTTCTTTGTTTGTTAAATAAGTGTATGCTATTATGCCTGTTTGATGCAAGGGAAGTTTATAGCAGAGTTTAACTGTTTTTATGGCACTAGAATTCTACATGTTTCTTGATTTTGTGTGATCTTATGGGACTCAAAACTGGGCATCCTGGAGTTAAGCAAATGGCAGGTTAGTTTTTAGTAATTTAAACAAAAGTTGTAGTATCAAGGTGCCATTAGTGTAATTGCATTCTTTAGAGCACTAAGATTATTGACTATAGCATAGTTTTTTAGCCTTCAAGTGGTGATGTAGTGGTAAGCACTTGATTTCTTTTTAGCATTGAGCTTGGTTTGAATCTTGCATCCACTGGTTTCCTTCTCATGTTAAAATAAAGGTTTTTGAGGTCCCTCTTTTAAAGCCTTTACAATATGTTGAGTGCTTACTTTTTAAGTGCAGAACTCGGTAGAATCTGCTTGCTAAGTGTTTTAGCATGTTAATTGGGTCTTTTGTGTACCTTTTAGTTATAAATATATTCAGTAAAACATACTGGTGTAGGTTAATCCTTTGAAGCGACTTCTGGTGGTAGTTTTCAAGAAAATCATTCTCTTAGACTCGTGTAATTTCACGGTAATGTTCATGTCTGACAAGATTTTATATCTATAGCCATTAGATATGTGGACAAATTTCACATATTAACTTTTCATTTTCGACATCATGTATTATCTGAAACATATCGTTGCCCACTTTATAAGAAAATATAGTATATAAGTGAATAAAGTAGTCATGTGAAATGAATAGACACTTGCACAAACCCTTTTGCATGTTGTTCTTATATATATATATATTGTGACACGGGAACATCAAGTAGGAGAGTAGGTATGTTAAATAATTTGTGTGTTTCATGGTTATGGTGGCATAACAAGCTTAACACATGTTTAAAGCCCTAAAAATAGTACTTCTATACTATGTATCTTGTTTAAAACAGCTCTCGTTTTTCAATACCCTTGCGCCTATGCTCAGGGCTTACCTTTTGCGCCTTTAACAACTATGCTAAAAAGCTGATTATTTTTCTGATCATCTTTAATTTTTGTATAACTAGTACAGTAGGATGCTCAGTCAACCAATTTAGCATAGTTAACCAGTCTTTAGGTTATTATTCTGGTTGTGGGTGTTGTGTGAGGTGATATGGTCTTTAGGTTGTAGCTTATGCATCCTGCTGTTTACCCTTTGGGGTATAGTTTTCAGCTTATATGGGTCAAAAGGTCATACTTTTGGGTCATCAAAGTCAGGTGCATATATATATTTGTTAGGTTGTGTAACTTGTCTCAAACACTCAAATAAGCTAAAAGCATTGTACACTCAAGTTTATCAAAGTGTTAAAATGAAAAGATGTTGCATGTAGGGGGCACCTCAAAATCATTGACTGCGAGGTTTACGGAACCAAACTTGTCTATCTGGAACTTAGGTTGGTCCTCCGAACTTTCGATACTAACCCAAACGAGTTCACTAGCACCTTCTCTATCAAACTTATGTGTTGGTTTTTATGACCAAGCTTGAGAATCCGTGACGGATATAACTTGAGGTTTTGTATTTCTCAAACAAGCTCGAGAATGAAACATTTCTAGTCGTTTTGTTTTGTTCTTCAACACAGCTTTGCGATATCTAAACATAAACCTTTCGGTGTTTGAGATCTGTTACATTTTAATTAGTTGTGACTTGAACTTGATCACAACTTGATGCGAGATGCTATAGCTAGCTAATAATTTCTCACTCAACGTAAAGGAAGTAAATAACTAAAAGCAAGTACATAAAATAAAATATAACATCAAGTCATTACACTACAAGCTAAAGATTGTTAACATTTAACCTTTATCGAACGTTGAATATTTTTTCATATAAAGTTATACGACTCGTTAGAAAAATAAATGTTAGATAAACTTTGTACTACAATTAATGCCGAGTATATTACGTTTGAGCAAAAATCATACGATTATGTAACAAAATTATACAACAATATTATATGTGTATGAGACATGGTTCTATGGAACTTCGTACCCTTGTTTGAGCGTAGTTTGGTGTGTGAATTTTTGTCATGACACCAATATAACACGGAATTTACGAACTTGAGTTGCATTTTAGGTTGGTTTTCGGTCGACTAACAAATAAAAAACAAACAAACAGATACATCCGGTAAAAAAATCCTACTTATGAAGTAGGATATGAGGAGGGTTGAAATGAAGACAAACCTTATCCCTACTGTATGGGATACGAATGCTACTCCCCCGATTAAAATAGAAAAATGAGCAAACAAGAACAATACTGTAACATAAAATCTATAGAGAGGGATAACATAACATGATGTCAAATGTATTGTAAAGACTCGTTTACAAGTATTGGCACACTCAACAGTAAAAACACACTAGTGGCAAAAACAACCTAAATGAAATGTGGGAAAAATACTTAATATCACCTAAGTCTTAGGAAATATCAACTCATAAATATGTTCATCTAAAAGCGTTATGTTCGGGTCCATCTATCTTTCTTCCATAAATTAAAAAATTATTGTAACTACGTCAGTTTTTGAATTAAAAAATGAACTAAAAAAAATAGAACAAATTCTCAAATTCAAATTCGGTTTCGGATTGATTCAATGAGAAAAATTATTGAATATATAGAAATATAATTTTATTTCCTATATAAATAAATTTAATTGTTTATGATAGGAATACTTGGTCGAATCGGATCCAAGGGTACCAAAACACAGTATAGCCCCCAAAGCCGCTTGTACCACTCACTCAGAAGACATGCATGTTATGTTGTGTTAACTTGCAAAACTTAGAATGAAACGTAAAACGATGATTTACGAAATATGAAAAGTATATGGGAACAAAGTTGAAAATATATATGTTGTGAGATTAAATTGCAATATATAGAGAGTTTTGGGTAAAAGTAAACAAAGTCAAATTTGAGAAGTTTAATTGTAAAAAATGAAAAAAATTGTCTTAAAAGTGAAAAATAATTTTTTTTAAAAAACTCCCTATGTATAAGATACAACACCATTATGCATAGAGAAGTTGGTAATTATTAATATATAAATATCTTTATTTTCATAATACACTTAAAATTCTTATTTATTTTTAAATTTATTTCTCTTTAAACTCTCACATCTCTCATTCTCTACTTTATATCTTATTTTAATACTATTTTAATCAATTCTTACTATTCTTTCTCTTTCTTTTACTTACAAAAAATTATAAATAATAGCTTGATTAATACAGAAGCTTACTATTCAATTCAAATATATAATTCTTAAAATCTATGAAAAAAAATCACTAAAAATCAAATGGAGTGCTTTTTTTAAATATTTTTTTATATTTTCCTTATAATTCTAATTAACACATTATGACACATGCTATCAGATCCCATAAAGTATAAAACAAAAATAACAAAAACAATTTAACAATCAGTATACAAATCAAATCCTCATAACTTTCAAACAATCATATAAACCTTTTAGACATGATACATTTCATACAACCTCATCACCATATCACAAGCCACCTTCATAAGGCACCCCAGTCCGCGGCAAAAACGCGTCACCGGAGATGAAACTCGACACCGTAAACCCACCCGCCTCCGTCTCGTTTATAACCCGAAACCCGGGCCACGTAACCCTCCGGCTCGTGTCCGCCCCGGGCCCAGAGTTATTAAACTCCGCATAATACAAAGTATCCAACGCAAAGTCACCAGACCACACAGACCACCCTGCAGGATCAACCAACGAGCCCATGAACGTCTGCATGACCACCGTTCTCGAGTACGCCTTCCACGGGCGCCCCAAATACGTAACAACGGTACGATTACTCATCGCCAAGTCATCAGACGCCGTGATGCTGCATTTTTGGATGGATATCCCAGTGTTTTGGCTCGGGTCAGTTCGGCCTTGGGCCGTGATGGCGTTGAACTGGCCCGATAGGGGTAAACGGGGGCGGAGGGTGCAGTTTTGGAGGACGGTTGCAGCGTTACCGAAGATGAAGTCTACGGTGCCGTAGATGTGGCATTGTTTGTAGAATTGGCGGAGGGAGTGGGTGTAGAGGGTGTCTTGGTGGCCCTCGAAGCTGCAGCGGTAGAAGGTCGAGAGATCGGCGCTGTTGCGGAGCGCTACGGCTTGGTGTTTGATCGCTCCGGCGGTGTTGCGGATGGTCAGGTTGATTCCGACGAAGTATGGGGATGTTACGACTGTAGAGATCAAAGATTGGGTCAAAATGTCAAATATGATGTTTTTGGTCAGAGGTTGACTTATAAATAAAAGAATTTATGAGCGTACATGTTTAACTAAACGAGTCGTGTTCAGATCCTAAACGAGTCGTGTTCGGATCAACAGTGTTCATCATCAGGTTGACTTGTTTAAAAATTTCATGTTTTATGTCTTAGCTTCAACTATGAATATTATATTATTATGTGAAAATCTAAAAGATAAAGGAGAGAAAAATATTAAGTTTAAACATTAAACAGCCGAACTTGTGTGTATAATGTACGTGTATGACACAATTCTAGTGTTCGTGACGTCTTCAGCCACCCATAAACATGTGAGCATGACACATTTAACACCCATAATTTTAAGATTTAATTATAAATTTAGGGAAAATTAGTTTTAATCTTTGACTATGAGTAGAAAAAATTCTGTAAAAATCCTTTTGACTATCAAAACACCCATATAAACGTCTACACCCCATCTCCACCCAACACGGGCGTCCCAACCGCAAAACAGGATCATTTGAACCTACGAATAGCGATTCAGAGGAAGTCACGTGTCTAAATAGGGTCGTTACAAAGGTTCGGACAACCATAAGTTCGTTCGGACGAACTTACGAACGTTTGGACGACCGTACGTTCGTTCGGACGAACTTACGAAGGTTCGGACGACCGTAAATTCTTTCAGAACAACGGAAACAGGTCCTTCATAACGATCCTATTTGAACACGTATCATCATCCGAGCCGCTCATCTTGGGTACACACAACCCTGCTCTAGATTAGAGGCGACTATGTAGGGCACGTGGTGACATTTTACGGGAAACATGTGGTCAAAATTACATTTTTAGATATTTCTCATAAAATTAAGGTTATATATTACATACACCACCTACTTTTAAAATGCACTTTATAAATCTGTAAAATGTAGTTTACAGAGTAAACGACCGTTTACTTTTTTGTAAACTGCAGTTTACTATATATGGTGTATGAATCAATAACCCTAAAATGAGCATGATTACTTACTAAATGTTGCAGAATTGAACGTTGTCCACCCATCACCAACACTACGATTTCCAGTGATCACCGTCTGATTAATACCATCTCCGATCATCATCAAATACCTCTTGTTCTTCGGAATATTAACATACTCCTCATACACTCCACCCCTCACATAAACCACAAAATATCCAGCAGAAGCTGCAGAATTGTTCGGAGCAAACTTAATCGCATCGCCGATCGTCGTAAAGTCGCCCGAACCGTCTTTACTGACCACCACGCTACCGCTAACCGCCACCGAGTCACGGGATCCACCCGCCCTCAACAGCTTTCTCCGGCCAACGGTCTCCGATATCGCTTCAAGTTCATCATCTTTAAGTTCCATATGAGAAAGCTTTTTACTTCTTTTTCTACACCATCCTTTGTTGATAAGAGATAATGAAACACTGTATAGTTTATTATCATCTTTGATGGAAGCTATAACGTTGTTTTTTGAGCTCCATGAATCAGCATTTGATTGTAAACCCTCGATGCACGTTTCGGTGTTGGTTAAGATGGCGCTAAGGATCGTTTGTACGTCGTCCGATTGGGTGTCGGAGACTGCGGTTTGGGTTCGGTTTACGGTCTCAAAAGCGGTTGAAAGGTACTCGAGATTGACTCCGGCTAAGTAGAGGCAGTCTTGAAGGGCAGTGATGGCTCCGGTGGTCAAACCGGCGGTGTTTCGGAGGTGTTTATCGATGGATTCGGAGAATTTGGCGGCGGCGGTGATGGATTTACGGAGGGAGAGGCGGCCGTAGTCGTAGATGGTGGCGGAGGAGTTGTTGATGGGGAGGGATGTTTGGCAGAAGGAGGGGTGAGGGGTGTGTTGGCAGACGGTGGCGGAAGAGGGCGGTGGTGGTGGCGGTGGGGTGGCGGCGGTGGCGGATGCTAGGGCAATGAGGATGGTGAAGATGGTGGTGGTGGAAGCCATTGATGGTGGTGAAGAAGATGAGGGTTAAGGTTAGGGTTTATATGCAAAGGTTAAGGTGGAAGTCAATGTGTGCATGGGGTGGTGTTTGGTTATGAGGTGAAGAGACAAAGTTGTCAACATGTTGGTGTGTTGTATATTCTTATCTTAATTCTTAATTGTTGATTATTTTATAGGAGTAATTAAAAAGTTGATATTTCACTTGGGTGTTTTTAAGAATATGATGGATCATTTGACACTTTCTACACGACTCGTATGGTGTTATACGAATCGTATAGACTAATCTTAAGTCGATAATATTGTCACCGTCACATCAGTCTAATTTTGTATGACTCGTATAGATGCATAAGATTCATATAGCTCTACGTATAGACCTATATGACTTTTATAGACCAATACTACTTATATAGGTGTTAGTGATGTTCAAAGATCTGAGTAACACAAAAAAAACGAAAAATGAAACTCTCTCTTGTTTTTTTTTTTGTATCGCTATGCCTGAAAATTAAAAATTAGAGTTAATTTCAATTTTGCTCCCTAAGTTTTAAAAAAGTAAACATTTACCTTCAAAAGTTTAAAAACATTAATTTTAGTTCAAAAGTATCATTATTTATCTAATTTTAATTCCAAAGTTTTATTAGTTTGAACTCAAGTTGAAACAACTAATAAAACTTTTGGACTGAAATTAAAACAATTTATGAAACTTTTGGATGTAAATTTATGTTTTTAATCTTTTGGAGGAAAATTGTTATTTTTGTCAAACCCCATAGAGCAAAACTGAATTTATTATTATTTCTTTTTGTTAACCTTCTTCCCACTAATATTGATGTAATATAGATATTGAAAATATTTTTGGTATAAATATATATATTAAATATTAAGATTGTGGCTTTTGAAGTTGGTAGATTGTGGATGGTCAACTTGAGAGTGGGCAGCAACTAGAGTTGGGTACATGTAATTAAGCATTTGCCACTTAATATTTAAGTCGTATTACATTATTTAATAAGACAAAAGAGTGATGTTTCACACTAATTTAATAAGTGAAATGTGACCATTTTGTGCATTTTTCTCAACACATACATGATTACCAACTTTCTTGAAAATCCGAAGAACACCTTTTCCTCTAATATTATTTTCGGTAGCTAAGTCTGAAATAAAGAGTCAAAATTCATTCGAGTTATATTGAGTTCTAGTTAAAACAAGTTTTTATTCCGCAAAATTAAGTATTGCTTAAAATAGAGTGAAAGTGGTCTTAAGTCCTTTTGTAATTTAATAAATTTAGCAAAATTTCATAACTTTCAAATCATTTTTTAGAGAATTGTATGTTATACATTAAAAATTTATATTTTAGAAAATATGATATTTTAGAGGTTTAGAGATAGACATATGGATTCACCCTTGCTCTTATTAGGATGTTGGGTCTTAAGATCAACAATCAATGTTCTAGTGTCACAAAGATAAATTTAAAAGATGTTAGAAAGGGTCACATATGATGTTTAGGGAATCTATAATAAAACTGAAGTCAACTCTATGAGATGTAGGATCAGTAGAATAAAAAATTTTTTTAAAGGGTGAGAATTCGATATATATGTATATATAAACATTTATGCAGAGTTTGCGCAAACGATTAATATGATGAATAAGTCAAGTTTATAAGAAAATATTGTAAGACAATACTCGATTGATCTTTTGACCTTTGTAAATCATGCTATACGTATACATTTGTCCTATGCCCAATAATGATTATATAGTGCTATAGTCTGAAACACTTTTAATTTAAAATATTGGTCCCGCGCCCAATGGCGGACCTACAGCCAAAGAAGCGCACAACCGTCATTTTTTTCCAGTGTTATATATACGTGAAAATACTGACTGCCCTATAAAAAAAATTTATCACTCCTTTTAAAATTCTTGAAACTAAAGAAAGAGCAAAATTATCTTAAATACCTTGTTTGAAGCGGAACTACAATGGGGTCCGATGATCTTCCGACAGGCCGGCGAATCATATTTTCTCACTAAACGGGTCTGTAATCGAATGGATTTTTGATATTTCACTCTCAATTAATCATGTAATTAATAGCAAGAAAAAAGTATATCAAAATAAATATATTTGATAATTATATATATCAAACATGTTGAACATATCACCAATTTTATGAGTATAATTGTTTCAAATATCACATATCACCACTTTCACGAGTATAATTGCCTCAATATGTATTTTTGTTATATTATACATGTATGCAAATTAAGACTTTGGGAACCATTTTAACGATTTTTTACGTCAATGAACAGACCCGACCCATCTGACTCGAACCGGACTGATATAATATATATTATATTGCGGTAGCCAAATAACCCTTAAAATTTCCGCCCCCCGTGAAAAAAATTCTGGATCCGCCACCGCTTTTAAACCGGATTTGTTTTCACAAGTTACCTTGCTCAATCCGATCCACATGTTTTGTCAAACTTACTAAAACCTATAATTTGAATCGATAAACATTTACATATAATCAGTTTAAATCGTTTGCATATTAAAAAAGCAAAGTAATAATTAGTTGATTCACGGATATACTGCATTTTAGTATGTACTTTGAAAGTTGATACAGAATTTAATTTGATTTGATTAATTCAGGATATTTGAAAGCCAACACCAATACACTATTTAAGCTTAATTTGAATGAACATCAGGTTTTTAAAGCCTGATTTGTTAAGTGGATATTGAAGTCTAAAACTCTAAAAATAAAATACCCCATTTTTTCGCCTTCGAAAATTAGAACCAAGAAGGCCCAAAAGTTATACTTTTGAGTCAAAATATTCTTTTGGTGATTTGGTCTGCCGAGTTCTATCCAGGCCCACTTCAAGAAAAGATTAAATTTGGTCACGGGCCCAGCCCAAGCTCACGTTTTGACGCGCCAAAATAAACGAGCCGAGCCCAAACCCGCCGCTACTCGGTACGCTCGGCTTGTTTACAACCGCTGCTCGGTGCGGTGTTCATTCGAATCTAACACAAACTAGAATAATAATTTTGTCTATATTTGTCACTAGACTTTAAAAGGGCAAATTCACTCCTTTAAATTTGACAATGACACATTTTCTGTATGGTTTCACATGTGAAATATACCGACAAAAATAATCTTTATGTAGAAAACTTTATAACATAGGACAGATTTTAAGAAAATTAAGGATATATTTAATAAAAATCATGTTTATAGTTTGTTAATTTTTCGTAGGGTACGTTATCAGAAATATCACAGTGAATTATTTGTTCACATAAGTTATTAAATTTCATCTTAACTTTAAAGAATTTAACATTGAAAACATAGGACTCCATCAATTTATCTTCAAATTTAACCACACATAATCTCATGCGTTTTTGTTAACTAATACATCACACAAACCTACGTGACAATATGCCCATTTTTTTACATATGATATCTTCTAACTATCGAAAACACCCTTATACTGGTGTTCATAAAAAGACACGAACATGTACTCTCCGGTTAAAAATAACATATTTTTAGAAAACGTGTGACAAGTTTACTATCCTAGGCTTTTTATTTTAACTTTTTTTAGATATTTCCCACATTTAATTAGCGTTGTTAAGTGACAGACAATATCTTTTAAAAGGTCAATAATGATTTACTTCTTTGATATATTATAAATGAGATAACCTTACTTGGCTCAAAATCAAAAGCCCCTTCTTTGAAATGATCCACATAATATAAAATGCTTTCTATAATAATAAAAAAGAAACTAAGAAAGTTCCGAGACATATTTCCATATCTCAAACTTTAACTTTATGCGTTAATATTGTAATGTAGTTTGATTTCTGTTGTGTTTTGTTTTCAAGCAGGAAAAGTAAACTAATTTTAAATTCATTCAATAATAATTTCACATAAATTTATAAGCTACACTATTAGGTAAAGAAATCTAAACCAAACTACTTTAAACTTGTAATAAATTATATTATTTGAAACATTTTATATTTTTTTCAAATATAAGTTTTTTATACATAATGTATATTGCATTAAAATATGATTTCAAAAAATATGATATCTACGCAATTTAGAAGATATATAAATGGACACTTATAATATTAAATGTGATTTTTCTTATTCAAAAGCAAAATTAAATACTCAACATAAAAATCACCTTTTGTATAATAACAACTTCTGAAATTCTAATTTCAAAATAATTAAAAATATATTTTTGGTGAAGTGGATCCTTGATATATTGGGCCAAATTCTTAATATTGTGGCAAAGAGGTTTCTTTGGTAGCACTAATATATGTATGGAAATGGAAATAAATTGGGCACGCATGATTTCTTTCATTGGATGTTAGCTTTTGCTCACTCACTATCGAGTCCCTACATAACTAGGTCAACTTCACTATCTACATGTTTGCCATTGTTGCCGGTTGGTTCCGTTATGACTTTTGACTTAATGAATCAGACACAAATGTATCAGCCAGTTCTTGATGAACTAGTCAAAATTAGTGAAAACCATAACAAATGTGAAACCTGCATAGCCCTTTAATGTTTGCCTACTCTCGGCTTTGCATGTATGCTACCTTCATCTACGAGTCTAACAAACCAATATAACTGTTATCAGTTGACAGTTGTGTCGGTTATAACCGAAAACTCTCATAACTTTTCATAAATACTCACAACAAACTATTACACTAGCTAATTTGATTAGATTTAACACATAAATTTTTATAAAAAATTAATTCTTGTTATTGTGAATTAAACTTTTTGTTTTATCCAATCAAGTATGTATACCGATGAAATACCTAATCTGAAAGTGATCAAACACGAATCAAAAAGCTATCCAGACCATACAAAATCAAGAAAACGCAACATTAGCTTCATATGCGAGTCGAATGGACCTATGCTCGGGTCAACCACAACTCGAACCAATTGGTCCAATTTAAGGCACACGTGGTCCACCTAGAGTTGTTATCAAAAGAGTGATGAATAGAAAGAGAATAAAGTGGGGGTTGCAACGAGACAAGTGCAAGGTGGTCACGGGATCACTATTGCTGACACGGGATTTTGAATATATATATTTATGTGTATCCAAACAACTACATTATACCCTTTAAGAACTATATTATTATTATGTACCAAGTTGGATTTTGATGCTAATGTTTAATTTTTTATAGTATCATGAAGATTATAACGCGTTGAAATCACCAAACTTAGTTATTTAGAATGTTTCTATAGAATATTTGTAAGTGAGAGTGCAAATCATTGACCTTTTAGTTGAGGCTTATTGTAACATTTAAAGGGTTGAGCAAGTAATTTTTATTTTAAAGCTCACTTTTTGTAAAGAGAGTTACGAGTTCATGCTGACAGAGGTTTATCAAACTCCATTGACTCAAATTGTATACGAAATGAACGTCTATGAATAGTCTGTAAACTATTGGTGTGAAGTTTGTTTATGTTTATTTATCTAATAAATTAATGAACATAACATATATTATTGTTTATTTGACTAACTGAACATGCAAGAACTCATGTCATTTTCATTCATTTATGTTTGTTTACATTCGTTCATTTTCGTTTAATCGTTTGTTTGTTTTCTCCATTAATTGGAATCCGGGTCTCAAAAAGAGCAGTCTCTCTATATTTTCGGAACATAGGAAATGTTTGCCTCCAATCTATCATCTCCAGATCCTATCAACGTATTTCTTATATGAGTAAAATTTTACTAGATATGTTTATATTTGGTTTGGTTTACGTGGTTTACGTTTGTTTATTAAGTTTTATTAACGGTTTGCATATTACCTTTAAAATAGCGAGCCTAAACCATTTTAAAAATCATCGGACCAGTCCAACCCATAATCTTGTTTATTCGTAAAGAATCATCTCTAACAATTGGTATTTAAGCTTTAGTTTAAATATTCTTCCTACTTTTAAGAGAATCATATTGTATAGTGTTTGTTTTACGTTCGTTTACGTTCTTTTATGTCTAAAACAATAAAAAAACAAACATAATAAACACATTTATATTTTACAAAAAAGTACATAAGTTTTTTATTTGTTCATACTTTCATTCGTTTCTTCCATTAAAATTAAACGAATGAACAGGACCAAACCTCGTTATGTCGATCGATTAATTTATACTATTATTTTATATCCTTGATCTACCTTCCTATCTAAATCACTAATATATAAACTCCTCAAATGTACACTCACAAACGTAACATCTTCCACCATGCAAACCAATACAAACATTCTCACACCACTCTATGCTCTCTTCATACTATCATTCACAATTTCTTCAATCCCCAAAATTACAACCAACCCCCTTCCACTTCCATCAATTACACAAACCACCCCTCTACCCATACACCTTCAAACACAAACAGCACACACACATTGCGACGGTACACTCTACTACAACCTCTGCCTCAAAACCCTAACCACCGTCGTACCAGATCTCCGATCAAAATCGCTGCCGGAGATCATCTCCGCCACCATCAACCACACCGTCGGCAGCCTCCGATCAACCGATTTCAACGTCACCGCCATTCGCCGGAAGCTGAGGAAACTCTCCGCCATTGAGATCCGAGCGTTAGACGATTGTCACTCGTTGTTTGATGAAACCGTGACGGAGCTCAAATCCGCCATTGATGAGCTCGATCGGAGGCCGTACGGTGAACATGATGATCTCCAAACGATTCTCAGTGCCGCGATGACGAATCAAGCGACGTGTCTCGACGGATTCGCGTTTAGCAAATCGAGGAACAAAATCAGAAGATATTTCCGTAAATCGCTGCGTGAGATCACTCGTCAGGTTAGTAACTCACTCGCGTTGCTGAAGAAAGTGAATCGGAGATCGAAATCGACGGTGGCGGAGGCGGTGGCGGAACCGGCGGAGGTGTTTCCGATGTCCGGTGGATATCCGCGGTGGTTGAGGAAGAAGGAGCGGGCGTTGTTGCAGTCGCCGGTGACGGATGCGGTGGTGTACGATCTGGTGGTGGCGAAGGACGGCACCGGCGACTTCACGACGATCGGAGATGCGTTGAACGCAGCTCCGAACATGAGTAACACGAGATTCGTGATATACATCAAAGCTGGTGCGTATTATGAGTATTTGGAGATCGATAGTCGGAAGACGATGATAATGCTCGTCGGTGACGGAATCGGGAAGACGTTGATCAAAGGTAACCGGAGTGTCGTCGACGGGTGGACTACCTTCCGATCTGCAACCGTCGGTAAGTAATATTATTTACGGTTTATGTACGAGCTTTTATTCGAGAACGTAGGACCGTCTAGAGGCCCAATGTTTCGTATTCGGGTGGGTCAGTGGTGCGTTAGTAATCTAATTAGCTTTTATAAAAGAGAAAATAATAATAATAAGTTGGTGCATATAGTTATATTATTTGAAGGTGGGTTTGAAATCATTTGGTAATAATTGGATCTGCTAAGAGTTATATTATTTAGGAAAAAGAGGAATATTACTTACCCCACTGACCACTACTTGCATGAAATTGTAGTTTTGGAAGGTAGAGGAGTATTATAACATCAACCGACCATGATCTTAATTTGCCATTACATAAGCCACATTTCTATAATATAAATATGTATTAACAATTTAATTAATAAAGTTTTACTTATATTGTTAAAGCTATCTTACATATATAATCATTATATGTCAATATTTAATTTTTATTTCTATAATCAAAATCAATTATATTCTATGATGATTATGTGAATAAGATTGTTTTTTGCAACAAAAGCGAAAGTTATAAATAGCGAATGTTAGAATTGTCTTATTGTTCAATGGATCATAGTTTACTAGTTTAATACTTCCATAATTAGTATACATACAGAATGATTTATACTATTTGAATTTTACTAAGATTATAAATTAATTTTTTCTAGTTTATTATACTGTTTAGCGTTTAAATTAAATGAATCAAGCTATCGGCTTGGTCGACCCCACTTGTTTAATTTGAGTCTAGCCTAATTTAAGCTTAACCTTGAACTTCATATTAGAGTCTTGTCTCAATTTTTAAATAAAATTCAGGACACTGTTAATGTTAGTGGTGGTTTGTTTGTTAATGTTAGTGGTGGTTTGTTTGTTTGTGAAGTGGTATGTTGTTAGGTTATATAATACTTATAGAATAAAAGTTATAACATACATAGTTAAATAAATAAATGCACACACATATATAATAGTCTTTTCAATAATAAAATTTCTAACATTACATATTTAAGATGTGTGTCCAAATTTTTTTTAGAAGCAACCCGATTGTTAGGAAGAGACCAAATAGTTGACATGGTACTGACATAAAAAATGTGTGAAAGCTCGCCCAACAAGAGAATGGATGTTAACATCATTCGATTACCTTATGATTGGAAATATTTATTTTGGTAGCCCTACAAATACTCAAGACCTCATATGAATGAGTTTGACATAAACAATTCAATTGATATCTCCATCACTAAAAAGTAGCAATTCTCCTAATCGTTTTCTCCCCATCTAGTTTCATAAATCTTCATATAATTAAAGTAAAAGATACCACACACATAAAATAAATGAATAAAATATACATACTAACAAGTAAAGCTTTCTAGTTAAAAGGAACTGAAATCGAGCTTAACTAACTCGATATGGATTGTTTATTAGTCTTATCAAAGGGTGGCGCATTATTGATAGATAAGGAACTAGTGGTCTACGTATTGTTTTCTGAGTTGGATGCTTTAGTTTAGGTCAAATGGAAGAATATACAATCTTAGTATTTATATTTTAAAGACTTATATATGTACCAACTTATTTTTAATCAGTTATGATAATTATTATATTTTTTTTACTTTTTTTTATCAATATGCAATCTTTTGCTTTTGACGCTAAAAGACATTGATACATGTGATATATTAAATACCTACGAATTATATATTGTAATACCATATAATATAACAAATAATTATGCTATATTAATTAAAACACGTTACATGCGTTTTTGAGATGAATATCCCGTATTACTTTTAATTTGTCCTTTGTTTTTATATCGAGGGGTTGTTAGAATCTTTTAAACAAAAGGACTCCAAAAGCTGACATTTAAAGTTTTACAATCAAAACTGATTAAAAAACTTCTGTTAAAATAATAATTAAGTGATTAGGAGTCAAATATAATATTGGATTATGTGTTTGTTCAACACTTCAACTGGTAAAAACAACAAATAAGAGTATGAATAGGTTAAATTGGCAGGTGGGCTGGCCCAGCCCAACCACTTTCTTTATTTTAATGTGTAGGGCCCAACAAGTCACGGAATGTTGAAGCATCTGTCACCCAACAGTCGGTTGCTTTATAATAAGTGGACACTCTTTGTGTACAACAACCCACGAGTTAGGTTCTGACTCCCATTAACGAATTTAGAATGAGGTGACTCACATATTATTTTATATATGTAGTTATTTGTTTAATTACATGCATTTAATAATATATTACGATAACAAAACGAAAATTGACTCGTCGGAAAGGACTCGTATATTATTATATGATGCCGTGATTAATAATATGCTCCATAAAAAAATCTTTACAATATATAATAAAGTGTTATATATGTTTTAAGTAGACATTTTGCGGTGCTAAAAACAAGAGATCAGATCAGGTTTATGTTGCTTAGGCGGATGATATAGGGTCGTTATTTAGACCATCGGCGATTGATGGTTCTTCAATCCACAGACGTCGACGTGGAGGTTGGTGGAGAAGAGAGACCATGAACTTTGTTGTTTTTTAATGCAAAAGTTTTTGGCTAGGGGTCGGCTTTGAAGGAGAGAGACTTTTTATGAGAGTAGGGGAGAGAGAATTAGTTGTTTGGTAATTTCTGAATTATTAAGATTTGAACCAATAAGAGCTATGTATCAATAAGTGTTGAAGCATTAAGATGTCTGAAACATTAATAGATAGTTAATCGCTTAACTATTTAAATGCAAATGTCTGATCAATTCAGATAAAAGGGTTTAAACATTCAGTATTAGACCTCTTAACCATTAAGTATTAATATAATGTTTAACCATTCAGAGGCATATGTCTGAACCATTCAGACATTTGCTCACAAAACAAACAATCTGAATAATTAAGTGTTGAAACATTCAAACATCTGAATAATTAAGAGGCTAAAACAAACGATAGGTGAGGTGATCGTTCTTCAATCCGCTAGTGTTTTGCTAATGTTTCTTGTCCAAATCAACCCCTTAATTAGCTATGTCACTAATTAAGTGTTCGATGACATTGTCATATCATTGTTTACCTAAAATACCTAAGCATAGATCCGCCTTTTACAATTAGATGTTAAAATATGTTTTTAAATATATCCATAATTATGTCTTTTGAAAGTACGATCTTTAAAACAAAACATGACCTAGACTATATATTATTTTCATGTGATATGTATTTTTTTACTAAATAGTTTATTTTGTATGTAAAATCCGACTGAAATGACTTTTTTTATCATATTAGTCGTTTTCCTTGTTGAATCTCTTGTGCTATAGATGACAAAATTATGAATTGACATATTTCTTTTACATGTATAGGAATTAATAAATGTTTTGATATTAATTAATATGGGTTGGGTGATTGGGTTATGTTGAAACTTTTCCAACTTTATTAGTATTATAACTTTTCTTTTTAGTCTTACAAGTAATCAATGTATTATTGTAAAATTTTATTGTATATATTTCTTAGGATTTGAGATGTCTTATGATTCAAAAAGTACTTTCAACCGATTTGTTTTGTTTTAGAATCAACCGTAATGGTGCAGTAGATGCTAAGATAAGTCCATTTTGAGAAAGAATTATGAAAAGTTCTTATTAACCAATCATTATAAACATTACTGTCAAGAACCTTTAGGGGCGTTTGGTTGGAAAAAATAAAATAAAATGAAATGAAATTGAAAAACTAGTATAATTTTTAAATAAAATTATGTTTGAGTGGGTAATGAAATATAAAACCCAAGAAATGTTTCACCTCAAATTCCCTTAGTTGTGGGATTTTAAAATCCTTCCACCTAGAGACAAAATTTGAAATCTCACAACCAAAGGAATTTGAGGTGAAATATTCCTTTGGGTTTTACATTTCATTATCTATTCAAACATAATTTTACTTGAAAATTATACTAGTTTCTCAATTTCATTCTATCTCATTCTATTCCTTCCAACCAAACGCCCCTTTATTCTTAAGATTTAAATTTTAACTAGTTACAATAGATTACAATCAATAAAAACAACTTAGAAAACATTTTTCATGATCTTTTCTATTCATTGCCACTAAAATATACTTCTACGTTATATCTAAATATAGGAGTAGAGTACCAATTCCCGTGTATGCATAAAAGGTATTATCGACGCCAAGGCATGTGATGTGTCGCTGCCATTGGTACACATTAACATCAGAATAAATAGAAAGATAAGTGAAGGAAAAAAGAATCAATGGTCTTTTATCTACTCATTTTTTACTGTATCGAAAATGCTCGGTACGATACGGTACGGTTACTGATAAAATTTGTAAAATATCAGTACCGTACCGAACAAATACCGAACAAAAAGTACCAATCCCGAAAACATCAAAAAATGGGTACCGAACATAATTCGGTACGTGAAATTTGGTACTGATACCAGTTCGGTTTTAGTATTTGATACCATTTGCTCATCCCTAGGTTTGAAGTCACCTTTAACTATCATGTAGTAATGTTTAAAGCCCCATTTATATCCATGTCGTCAATATTAGTTACCGCTCCTGGTCCACTCCTTATAGTCTTAGTAAATGTCATGATACCGGCAAACTACAAACATTTCTATTCATTTAAAATCAGTTACGAATTATTTGTGAATATTCATTTTATTTCAACTAACAACTAACTTTCAATGTATCACATTTCAGCTGTTACAGGCAACAACTTCATAGCCAAAGGAATCACATTCGAGAACTTCTCAGGAACCACAAAACACCAAGCAGCAGCATTACGTAGCAACTCCGATTTCTCCATCTTCTACCAATGCAGCTTCATCGGCTACCAAGACACTCTCTACGTCCACTCGTTCCGCCAATTCTACCGCGAATGCGACATCTACGGCACCATCGACTTCATCTTCGGCAACGCTGCTGTCGTCTTCCAAAAATGCAACCTATACGCCCGAAAACCCGACCCATATCAAAAAAACCTCTTCACAGCCCAAGGCCGCGACGACCCCAATCAAAACACGGGTATATCGCTCATAGAATGCAAAATCGCCGCGGGATCCGAGCTCATTCCGTACCAACCCATGTTCAAATCGTACCTCGGGAGGCCGTGGAGAGAGTACTCGAGGACGGTGATCATGCGGTCGTATATCGGAGATTTGATCGATCCATCGGGTTGGCTTGCATGGTCGGGTGGTTTTGGTTTAAGTACGTTATTTTATGCAGAGTATATGAATAGAGGACCTGGTGCAAATACCTCTAGTAGAGTTAGTTGGAAGGGGTATAAGGTGATTGTTAATGCGACAGAGGCTGATCAGTTTACGTTGGGGAGTTTTATTCAGGGGGATCAGTGGTTAAATGCTACTGGTGTTCCGTACGACCTTGGGTTGAATGAATGGAATTGAGAAACTAGTATAATTTTCAAGTAAAATTATGTTTGAGTGAGTAATAAAATGTAAAACCCAAGGGAATGTTTCACCTTAAATTTCCTTGGTTGTGGGATTTCGATTTCAAATCCCTCTCTAGGTGGAAGGATTTTGAAATCCCACAACCAAGGGAATTTGAGGTGAAATATTCTCTTGGGTTTTACATTTTATTACCCACTCAAACATAATTTTACTTGGAAATTATACTAGTTTCTCAATTATATTTCATTTTATTTCATTTCTTCCAACCAAACGCAACCAAAGGGTTTTGGTTCATGTTTAATTGCTTTAGTAGATTTGTGATCAAATTCTGATCAAGTTCATGGATTTGAAAGCATAGAATTATTGTTATCGGTTAAATATTGTGATATTGTAATTGTAATTGTAGTATTTTGGCTGCCTTTTTATAATACGAAGTCAAAATTAATGTATGCATTTTGCACATCACAATCAGTTTTTTCTTAAACGACAACTCAGAGACGCATTTAACGTAGTAACTTACTTTTAATTCTATACAACAATTAAGTTGCCCTTTAGGTTATGTAAAATTAATTTGATTTCTTTAACGGGTTTATTAAAATTGGTTTTGTTCTTTTAATTTTGAATGATTCAATCGATTGTTGATTGATTATGAACATATTGTATAATGAGCTCACACTAAATATTTTTGACGATTTAGAAATGTGAAAAAGAAAATAAATAAAGAACATACAGTAAAAGTAAAGTAAAAATCTCTAGTTCCAATTCTGCAAATACTAACGTATATATTTTTAAAAAAAAACAAAGTTAATTCTAAATAATGCGTATTTGGTCAAAAGGTATGGTTCACTTGAGAACTAATTTCAATTCGAGAATTTAAGAACTTTCATTTTTATTATGTTTAAAAAACTATAACTTTTTCATACGTTATTATTATCAAAAAAATTATACTATTAGATTATTATTATTTTTATTTAATTTGAGTATAATATTATTATATTTTACAAAAAAAAATTATACATCAATACTATATTTAGGCGAACATGAAGGGTATCGTTGTGCCAATGCTCTTTAGGCACCACTCCCTTCCCCGGTTCCCCTATTGTATATATCGACTTTAAAATGTGCAGATGTTATATGTTAGTTTAATACGCATCAGACTAAAAGAGTTTATACTAAGAACAGATACCAGAGAATAATAGAAAAATGAAGCATATGGAAGAAGATTTTAGAGAAAAACCAGAGTTTATAGCCAAGAACAAATGTGTGAATTTTGTTTTTAATCAACAACCCCAAGATGCGCCACCCGTACAAGACGAGGCCCAGCTCTAGTCCAATCCAAAGCTAGCTTTTAAGAAAAGCCCACTAGTCCATAAGCCCAACAGTCCAACAACTCATGAGTCCAACAAGAAAAAAAATAAAACACCCATAAAATATTAAGATCACAAATCCACAATTAGATTATAGAGTTAATTGCACAAATGGTCCCTGTGATTTGGTCAAATTGTATGTATAATCCCCAAAGTTCGAAAACGGCATTGATAGCCCAAAGTTATCAGAAAGTATTGCACCCTTAGTCCATGACATAAATAGGTGTTAAATTTTAAAGTTATGTCGGTATGAAATGACTTTTCTACTCTTCATAGATGGGTGTTAACTTTTAAAGGGTGCAATACTTTCTGAAAACTTTGGACAATCAATAAATTTTTTGAATTTTGGGGAGCATACATGCAATTAGACCAAATCACAGGGATCATTTGTGTAATTAACTCTAGATTATATAAGGCATGATTTTTATTTTGATATTGAATTGAAATAATTCATATATTTCAACAATGAATGTTGTGTATGTACAAATACGTTAACACATTTTCAACAGCACATACGTTTAGTCGTTTCCACATGGGAATTATTCAAAAATTCAAGCTATTATTATATCTACTATTTCGAAATGTGGACGGGACATGCCGAGTGAACCAACAAACCACGAAAGAAAATCATCAATTATTTTTTCCCTTTGTTTGCCAACCTGTTTTTCTAAGAGTGGGTTTAAATGTTTAATAGTTGAGATATCTATTTTATTGGTCCGGCTTTCAAAACACTGAACCGCATGGAGCATTGTTAAATCATGATTGTTTTACATAACTTCCAAGAAAAGTTCTTGCAACATCTTTATGTACAAACTTTGGATTGTTTGCTTTGTGATGGAGCAAATATCATATGAATGTACATGGCTACATGCTTTCAAAATCAAAAACCATGAATTAAGAGGGAAATGGTACAAAAATAAGATGATGAAGCAGAAGTAGCACATGGGTATCTTTCATATGTCCCATTCCCATTCCCATTCCTAAATCCTGACACCATACCTCTCATCTTTTCATGACAATTGTCATTCTTTTGTCTATCATGTACTTCACTTCATTTAAGGCATTTTCTTTTTTTTATATAATTTATCCACAAAACCCAAAGTAAAATATTTTCTTTCATGGAAAAAGTTTTAAAATCACAAAAATGTTTATTTTCTTTAGTTAATTTGATCACCTTTATGATATGTGATTGGGTGGGGTAATCACATCCGAAGTAAAAAAATTATATTTAGAAATTAGGTGTCAAAATCGCTTTCGTTAAAGAGCATGATCATGCCATTATCGACTTATCGCCTATGTTACTTGCTTTATATCGTCATTTACGATTTTGATTTTGAAGGCCCAAAACACATGCAAGATCGATTTGTAAGGTTGAAATGATGTTGTTTGTGATATACAAGTCCACATAGTGCCTTTTTAACTTGGTTAAATGTAATTATTTGTAGTGGTTTAAATGTTATATTTTTTTACAAAAAGTCATGACTATTTAAATAAAAAGATTGGATTACAATGAGCATTGCATGTGGCCCTATGAACCTTTTTGGCAAGTAGTCTACACACTCTCTCCCTCTACATGGGAAAGTGAGGTTATCCATGCTTGCACACCATGCTTGACCATGGCTTCCCTTTTCTACTTGGTTTTTCTTGGATTCCACAAAGATTTCTTGCACACACAATTGTCACTTTTGGAATCTTTTAACTAGAAAAAGTAAAA
This sequence comes from Flaveria ramosissima, assembly GCA_025215565.1. NCBI lineage: Eukaryota > Viridiplantae > Streptophyta > Magnoliopsida > Asterales > Asteraceae > Flaveria > Flaveria ramosissima. The sequence goes on from CM046045.1 coordinate 26,983,768, forward strand.
ATGATAAAAGAAAATCTATGTGAAATTATGTCTCTACTCTCCACCGGTGATATAATTTCTCTTTTTCTATAAAATTGAAAGTTTAGATGTTACAAGATACAAGTTTAAGTGATTAATAAAACTATATAGTTTGTCTAAAAACAATATTGTTATTAATAACAAAAATGTGTAAGTTTTTCACATGTAAAGAAACCCAAATCCAATTTTTTTTATTTTAAGATCTGTACCAGCTAACTAAACCAATAGTATATCAGTTTGACTAGATTGTTCGATATCAAAAATCTTATTGGTTTTAGGGTGAAGGGGGTGTTCTACCCGAAGCATTCAGGTTCTTGCGGGTAGTAGTAGGTACACCACCTAGGGTGGCAAGTAGTGGCCATTGGGTTAAGACACGAGCACTACGACTCTATTAAGAGGCCACAAGGTTACACCCATTTTTGATCGTTTGAGTGAGGCATATTTTCAAGTGATGGTTGAGTGTTTTCTTTTAGAGTAGACTTTAATAAATATGAAATGACACGTTTTGATCTGTTAAAGTTTTAATGGTTATGATAGTTTATGGTAATTTTATTATTGCTCCAAATGACAAATTTAAGGGTTGGTTGTTTAGTTATTATTGTAGATACATTATCGTTCTAATCTTCACCGACGCTCATTGTCGTCCTCTAATTTCGTAGCAATGTGACACTTTAGCTACTAAAAACATCACATGTTATGAATTTGAAATCTTGAATATTGTTTAAACATTAATCATATTCGTTTGATACATGCACCATAAACGATAATGTAATCATTGACACAAAAAAGGGTTAAAATCAAGAAGAAAAATATATAACATGACAAAATCATATGTAGGACCAATTACAATAATTATTTCAAAAGAAAAAAAGGAAACAAGAAAATGAAAGTTTATTCTTCCCTAAATAGTTTGCTACTTGATAAAAGACAATTTTTATTAAATCGAAAGATCACAATATTTTTGTATTTAAAATATAATAATATAAAAGGTTATTTGAGTTGTTCTTTAATCCAAAAATTAAACCAATAGTGTCGGTTTGGATCATAAGATACTATTTACTATATTATTGTTCATCAAGTTAAAATATTATTGTTTCCTAATAACTAATGAGTAGTTTAATTTCGCAAGATACGTGCAATTTATTGATAACACATAAAAGCCCAACATTTGTATACATTATTTTGAAAATAAAATTAATGGTTTTAATTGATCTTTACTTATTTTTGTAAGTTTACTTTTAAGAAATGGTTTTCACAAAATATGCACCCTATATATATGTATACATTAGCTTTAGTAAACCCGTATATTATACGGGTTAAATAAATAAATTATTAATATAATAAAATATTTATTAATTATAAAATGATATTCTAAGATATATATATACACACACACACACACACACACACATATATATATATATATATATATATATATATATATATATATATATATATATATATGACTGAAATTACGTATGAGAAATGTTTTTAAATTCTTTTCCAAAAAAATAAACATATTGTTCTAAAACAAACCGTATAAAAATGTCATTTTTTAAAAATTTTCTTAGTATAACTCAAATTAATTATTTTTGGTTTTGAAAAATTGACTTTTTAAAAATACCAATTTCTAAAATATTTTGTATTTTTGAAAAAGTTTTATGCTTTAGAAAAATTTATCATTTTATAAAAAAATTGTTTTTTAGAAATATTATTAATAAATAGATCTCTTTTTTAATTTATTAAATGCAAAAGATTGTTAAATAATATTATTAGTAATTAAGTTAATTATTTAAGATGAAAGAGAGGCGGGAAAATTTTGATGAAGATGATTGTGGTGCTGACACGTGGCACCTCAAGTTACTCTTTTATTAGAATAGGAAGATACACATACATATGAACAATATTCTTTTTACTCATAAGTACTTTATATATCTATAAGTTCGGACTAGTTGTCTAATTTTGTTTATACCATATCAACAACTCCTTGTAATTTCGAGGTGCGAGTAGTGATTAAAGTTTTAGTGGGTTTTAAACCCAATACTTGAAATTTTATATGTTAGAATCATGACTTGAATAGCTTGAAACATCTCATATATAATTATTATAGATATTTGCCATGTTTGATTTTAAGTATATAGTCTAACCATGTATGTTACATTTTTCACCAATTATGAGGTTTTCTAAGAGATTTTATTATAAGCATATCGGATAATGATTAAAATAAACACTAAATTTATTTAGACGAAAATTCAAGGATTGATTTTGAAATTATGAGCTCTAACAAATGTAGTTATTTGACCAAATTTTGTTACTGAACATGACAATTTAGTGAAGTGATTGATTATTCCTCCATAAGAAGATGCTAAATGCAAATTAGAATAATAATTTACGTCTTTAAATATGAAAATAAGAGAATATAACTGATGCAACGGCTTGAAAGTAATGCAACTAAAAGTGATGTAGTGAAGGCACTAGGGGTGAGCAGATAACCGATTTAACCGAACCATAACCGAATTAACCGTATTAACTGGACCAAAGTAACCGAACCGAACAATTAACCGATGGTTCGGTTAAGGCGTAACCAATTAACCGCACATTGTGGTTCGGTTTCGGTTTTTATGTGCAAATTAACCGAATTAACCGCACCGAACCGAATGTCATTAATTTATAATAAATTACAATACTTCTCATGATTTTACTAAAATTGTATACATTCATCCTTTTAATTCTCATATATAAATATATATTTACATAGTGGATTCCGTTATTTATTGAAGAAACATCATAAACAAACGGAAGGAATGCAAAATGCGCGCACACATTGTTGTATGCACACCCCGACTTTGGTTTTGGTTTTGGCAAGGCCTTAAAAACTAACCGTATCATGCACACCCTTATAAATTGGTTCAAACTTAGCCTAACAATAATTTATTAGTTAATATTTTGGTTTAAAAGCATATGTTAAATATATTGATCAACTAACCGCAAATTAACCATAACCGGTGGTTAACCAAAGTGTGGTTAACCGAAGTTTCGTTTGCAGTTACGGTTAAAAAAATGATATTAACCGAACTCGCGGTTTCGATTTCAAAAATAATATTAACCGTATCGAACCGCACCGTGCACACCCCTAGAAGACACATTTAGCACAATCCATTTCATTGAATTGTTTCCAAACTTTTAGGCATAATTAGTACAATCCTTTTCATTTAATAGTTTTCAAACTTAGAAAGTTTATGTGGAAAGTGAAGATGCTCATTTAGATGGTCTTTAAGACGAGCTGTATCAATTTGATGTTGAACAATTCATATTCAAACTCGTTGTAGGCGTCTAAAACGATCAAATAAGTGCCAATTAATGATTTTCATTAATTGGAGTTGAACTGGTCATGTACGTCATGAAATTGAATAAACATGACAACTAAATGGTATTTATAAGCAAATTTAGCATGTTTATTGGAATTTAAATGAACGATAGATGTTCAAGTGCTTTTGGACAATGATTAGTAGTTGGGAAGCTAAGCTAGCCAAGATGAGTGGATTAAATTTCTCCAAACAAAGTATACGGCAAAAATGCAAAATGTCATATTTTAAAGAATTATATAACATAATTGCTCAAAATATTTAATATATGTATGTAGGAAAATTAATGGGTGGAATAAGCTATGATAACCTTGATTTGAGTTGCATCGTATTGGTTATAAACTTTTAACCTTGTGTGTTAGACGTTTGTTTGCTTGAGAACTAACTTCCACGAAGTTAGATTTGGAGTCATGACTCCCCTCACTAACTTGAGGCCGTGTTTTGAAGGTGATACTGATATCTATGGCCTTAGATGGCTCGAGGGCTTGATGTCATGAATTGGGATGAATGTGAATGATTTTCGCCAACTTGAGAATCTAATGCCTATTTGTTGACTAGGATAGTTAACGTATAAGAAAAACATGTATGTGGTATTGTCAATCAGACTTGTTCGGTTGACCATTTACACGTATGCATATAAAAACCTCAATAATACTTAAACTAATCAATTATCAAGTTTGAGTTAACTTGTATGTGAGGTTGCGTAGAATAAATCACTTTTAGTAGTTTCATTGCCCTAGGCATCTAGCATGGTGCATTGGTACAAAGTATCACTTATGTTATTTTTAGCGGTTTTTTAAACCATTTGTTTACTATGGGATTTTAATTCTCAACGTAATCACGAGGGACACATTACTTAACACCTTGATACTGCTTATATGTATACACAAAATTTAATTCTTTAACATTGAAATTACTTTAGTTCAGTAAGTTAAATTACACAAAGGTTGTTGGAGCATAACTAGACACTATATTTGGGGTTTGGTTATAAGTTTGGTTAGTAACCACACTCCTATGTGTTTAACATTTCACATAGTGATGCTTTACCGCACCTTACAATAAAATGAAATGTACACAAAATGTCATATGGTAACTCATACGACTATATATTGTCACTTCAAATAGTCGTGGCTATTCATATACCAAAATGGAACTTTTCTTGTTATGACACGACTATATAAGGTCATAAGGTCGAGTCACATAGTTGTGTGCCTCCGTATCCAGTACACATTTGTGCTCCAAAGGTTTTCGCGTTGGTTTTTGAGTATAATATATGTATCAGTTTAGTCATGTCAATATGTTTACATGTATGCTTTCATATGAACATATAAAAAGATTAAAATGAAATCACGATCGTCAAAAAAGGTTTAAGAGTGAACTTTTGAATCCATCCGATAACCCAAATATGACTTGTTTAACTAAATGTATTCATAATTGGTCATCTAGTCCTATTGCATAAGTTGATGGTTTGGGTTTTGGATCTTTTAGTTCTCAAATTTTAACACGACTTAAGCCGGTTTTCTACAACGATTAGTTTCCTCCTTGGTAGTGTCTCTACACGAGTCACGCCTGAAACATCAAAATCAGTATCAACATTTGACATCCCGTCTCAGTAAAACTCACTCATATATTAGATGTAGTTTCAAATGTCATTAGAAGAAAAAACTAAACCGTATCTTCATGTTGGACTCCAAACCGACTTGAATTCATTTATCCCAAACTCAAACTCGTAAAATTTCATGTTAAGTTAATATCACATCTTCAAATCCTGTCCAAATTTCACCATCTTTAACTTAGTACCATCAACTTTTCAGTTTTGTAAGTTACTACTTCCATAAATTATTATCAAAACAAAGCAAGACGTTACAATGGCATCTTTCTAACATCTATTTAACACACCACAAACACCTTCATGTTTTCCACACCTCCGACACCAATGGCGTCCACCACCACCATCACCACCATCACCACCACCCTCCTCCTCCTCCTCCTCAGCCTCTCCTCCGCCGCACCCACCACCGTCCGCCACCGTCGCTCCGCCACCCACAACTACCACGACGCCCTCACAAAATCAATCCTCTTCTTCGAAGGCCAAAGGTCCGGCAAACTTCCACCCAACCAACGAATGACTTGGAGAAAAGACTCAGGACTTTCTGATGGATCCGCCATGAAAGTATATATATATATATATATATGTGCATCTTTCTTACATATTCATACATAAAGATTATTATTATTATTATTATTATTATTATTATTATTATTATTATTATTATTATTATTATTATTATTTTTATAAGTTTGTAGAGGATTTAGAGTTAATTTCTAGTTTGAAATGGTTTATGGAGAGTTTGCTATCATAAAAAGCGGGCTCTAGTTCTTCTGACATCGGCTCCGCTTAAGTGGGAAGTGGATTTTAGACGTAGTATGCCTTATGGGCCATCACGTTGCAACAAGTTTTGTTAAAAAAAAGTTAGAGTACACTCGTTGAGACAGTGGACTCTCTATAAAGATGATTTTTTTAAAAAAAATAATAGATGGATTAGAGTTTGTGGGGAAATTTTTTTGGTTTCAAATTGGTTTAAAAGTGGTTTATGGAGAGTTTGCTATCTCAATCAGGGGCGAAGCTTCTTTGGGGTCAGGGCGCCCCCTCTTTTTTTCATCAGTAGTGTAAATTTTTGACTCGATAGTGAAATTTTCGGTACTGTAATGGAATTTTTTTAATAAATATAGAGCCCGCACCTCTTAAAATAGTTTATTTTCGCCCCGCCCCCTAAATGTTCCGCCAATTACCTCAATGACCAGACTTTAACTTTTCTGACACCGACTTTGTTTAAATGGCTAGTAGACTCCAGACATGTCGCAAACAAGTAAAATTAAAAAATTTATAGCTTGCTCGTTGAGACAGTGAACTCTCCATAAACCGTTGTAAAACTATTTTTAAACTAAACCATCGTACAAACTTTATACTCTCCGTAAATTAGAAAAATTGGTATAAAGATTGAAGATTTGATGTGGGTTTTGTGTTGTGTGGGTGATTTGTGGTGTGATTTGAGAATGCAGGTGGATTTAGTAGGTGGGTATTATGACGCCGGAGATAATATTAAGTTTGGGTTTCCGATGGCGTTCACCACCACAATGCTGTCGTGGAGTGTGATTGAGTTCGGTGGTATGATGAAGAGTGAGTTGGTGAACGCTAAAACCGCTATTCGTTGGGCTACTGATTATCTTCTTAAGGCTACTGCACAACCCGACACCATTTATGTTCAGGTAAAGTTGAAAGATTTGGTGTAATCGAACTTATCTTTGTTTAGTTTTCATGAGTCTGAGTATCGCGTTATGGTTCGGTTTGAAACCTTGAGATTGTTAACCTATAACTGTTTTGATTTCGTGTTATGGTTCGGTTTGAAACCTTAACACTGTCTTAACCCGTAAGAGCATTCCGTGAAATCCCTAAAAAGATGTGATCGTGTTTTTTATATTATATGAAATGGTTTTGAGTGGTTATAAGTGAATAAGAAGGAAAATGTTATTGTTAATTGATATATTTAAAGAATCACTGTTTAATTTCTATAATTTGTGAATAGATGAGAGATAAAAAATAATGGTAAGGGTATAAAAAAAATTGTTTAATTGAAAAACAGAAAGAAAAAATAGTGATTTTTAATGCAATTATATGGATAAAAATAATTAATCTACTATGAATGCTCTAACCGGTTTGGTTTGATGATTGGTTTTCTTTTAATATTTTGATTAGTTTGTGGATTTTTCAAAAGGTGTCTAACGGTTTGTTTTAAGATTAATACTTGAATCTGGTTGTAAAAAAACAAAGAGGACAGTTTGGTTACATTATCTTTTTTCATTTTACTTAAGTTATTATGTATTTTAAGTCATATTTGTCCTTTGTTTAACAATATGGTACAACTTACAAGAGTTGTTTTTTTTGTTTAAATAAAATTGTGTTGGGACATGATGGTCTTTTTATTGTATTTTATGTTTTCTTTTTTGTTACAAAGGCACACTAAATTTAAGTGGGAATTTCATATATTCCTCTCTCTCCAATTAAAAATGATTTCAAATTTACTCCAAACACAAGATTTAATTCATAAGTAATATGCTAAACATAATTTAAAGAAATATATAATTTTATAAATTTAAAAAAGATATATATAATTGCCCCATAAATTAAAACCATAAAGCTAGACCGTTAATAGTTTTGTATGGTTTTAAATCAACTTGTAGTTGTGCAACATTATGGTTTCTTTTTGTTATAAAGCCCCAATAAACTGTGCAACTAAACCGTAAGTTTTTGGTCTGGTTGAGAAGTCAAAAGGAGATGTAAATAAGCAATTCTAAACATAGTCTTAATTTGCAATGAACAAAAACTGTTACTAACAGTTTGACCCCTCAGTTTAACTTAAAAACTTTTAAAACCGAACTATGAACACCCTTAAGTTTCTGACCGAATATTATGCGGTGATTTTAAGGTTGGCGACGCGAACAAAGATCACGCGTGTTGGGAAAGACCCGAGGACATGGATACACAAAGAACCGTTCTAAAGATCGACAAAAACAACCCAGGAACTGAAGTTGCAGCTGAAACAGCTGCAGCTCTTGCTTCTGCAAGTTTAGTGTTCCGAAAATCCGATCCCAAATACTCCAAAATCCTCCTCAAACGCGCAATTCGGGTAAAATCAAACCACAAATTCACAATTTCAAACATCACATTAACACAAACAGTTTTATAAACAATTAAACTTATGTTCATGTCGCGATCAGGTGTTCGCGTTTGCAGACAAATACCGAGGTACTTACAGCAATGGTCTCAAGAGTTACGTGTGCCCATTCTATTGTTCTTATTCCGGATACCAGGTAGTTTGATCAAAAACATTGATTAGTGGGTGTTTAATTACGTAATTAAGTGTGTTTAATGTGAATTAAACAAGTTTTAATTTGAAGGATGAGTTGTTGTGGGGAGCTGCATGGTTACATAAAGCTACAAGAAGCATTGCATACTTGAATTACATTCAGACATATGGTCGAACACTTGGTGTGGATGAAAACGACAACACTTTTAGCTGGGATAACAAGCATGCTGGAGCCAAAATTCTTGTATCCAAAGTAATATTATCATCATCTCCCATTGATTTGGAGCTTTTGCTTCTGTAAATTAACGTGATTTTGGGTTTTCGACAGGCGTTTCTTGTTCAAAAGGTTCGATCTCTCCATGATTACAAGGGTCATGCAGATAGCTTCATTTGCTCACTTGTTCCAGGAGCTCCTTCTTCTCAAACCCAATACACCCCAGGTTCAATTTCAACTGCAATTTCATGTTTCTGTATATGATTTGCAAGATTTAAGTATCAATTTGGGGTAATAATTTCACAATTTATCAACTTTTGATGATCTTGATTGAAACAGGGGGCCTTTTGTTCAGAATGGACGACAGCAATCTGCAATACGTAACATCCACCACATTCTTGTTAGTAACATACGCCAAATACTTAACCCAATCGCACACGGTGGTAACCTGCGGTGGCTCCGTCGTGACCCCACGGCGGCTCCGAACCATCGCCAAAAAGCAAGTCGACTACATGCTCGGAGACAACCCCATGAAGATGTCGTTCATGGTGGGCTACGGTCCACGATACCCACATAGGATCCACCACAGAGGATCATCTCTACCCTCGATTGTTGCACATCCCGCGAAGATTGACTGTGGGTCGGGGTTCAATTTCATGCATTCGGGTTCGCCCGACCCGAATGTGCTGATCGGAGCTGTGGTCGGTGGACCGGACGAGCATGACCGGTATAGTGACGACCGGTCGGATTATTTTCAGGCTGAACCGGCGACGTATACGAATGCACCGTTGGTTGGGACTTTGGCGTATTTGGCTCACTCGTTTGGGCAGATTTAGAGGGTGTGAGATGTGAAAGTGTGTGTTGGGGTTATGGTGATTTGGGTTTATCTTGATTAATATCAAGATTGTTGGAGATGTTAAGAAGTTGTAAAAGGTGGTATGTGTTAAGGATTTGTGATTGTTGTTTTAGAAATTTAAGTACAAGTAATTTGGCAAATGAGGATGTTATTAGTAGGGTTATGAAATGGGTCGTGTTTGTTGGTTATCGAGCTAATCTGACATGAACCGGAAATTTTAAACGAATTTGTATGTGTCCCAAACCTAAAAAAGAATTGGGTTAGACATATGAGTGCGGACACAATGCGAAAATTCACTGGTCGACATTGACATGACTTGTTCAACCTTACTATTTTAAAGTGTTCATGTATGTTTTTCATATATTGATACTTTGTAGTTACTGTTTGACAACACAAAACATGCATATATACAATCTTTTAAGTCAAAAAATATAAAAGAAAACATCAAACTAATTTCATTTAAGGCATAAATCAAATCGAATAATAAATGGGTTAAGAGGGTCAACCGGCAAACCTGTCGGATTGACACAAACATAACCCATTTGGCCACTTAGCCAAATAGGTTCATGGTTCGAAGCGAAACTGAACTAAACCAAATTTTATGAATTTAACGTAAGTTTTGTATCGTGTTTTTGTATCATGTCATAAATTCGCACCTAATTAGCTAGTCATGTTTGTTATACAATTACAGGATGTGATGTTATACGGTATAAATCTACTATTGTCGATATAAAAGTATGCATAATGTATAAACCTAAAATACTAAATATATAAACATATAGAAAAGGCGAGCTCCTTTTAAAGAAACTATATGGTTTGTATGTAACTTTATTAGTTTTGATGCTGCAATGCAAAGCTCTTGAGTCCCTGGTCCCTGTTACATTGGTAAGGTTTAAATCTAATTCTCAAGTTGGCTAAAAAAGCACAATAATTATATTTGAAAACATTTCCAGTATATAATAGCATCAAATTCTCATAAATGATTGGGATTTTATAAAAATAAATTTGAATAAATAATAAGCATTTAAACTGTTAACTCAATAAATTTGCCTTCTTTTTAAATAATGATAAAAAATTAATCTTTGTGTTTGGAAATTAAACATTTTAAAAAATGAGAATGTCGTGTTGATTTAAAATTAAAAAAAAAAAAAAAAAAGTTGGAGAGAGGTGGTTGTGTTTGAGGACATTGGTCAAAAGGCTGCAATTTTTGTGTCAGAATCATCAGAAAGTAAAGGCAAAGCCTGGACCTCCAACATGAAGCCACAAAGGAGTTGGTTTTCCATGCTCCTAAATTCTTGTACTTTTTAAAACAACTATGATTGATTTTAGGAAACAAAAGTTTTTTATTGTAAAGTTAATTACCCAATAGTCCCTATAGTTTCTTATATAGCAGGTTTGATCCTCATGTTTAAAAGATCAAGGGGCTGTTTGACAACATTTGAATGATTAAGTGCTGAACCAATAAGAGGTTTGAATCATTAAGTGCTGAATCATTAAGAGGTCTGAATCATTAATAGCTAGTATATAATTTAATTATTCAAAGATAAATGTCTGACCAATTCAGATAATATGTCTTAACCATTCAGCATTAGACCTCTTAACCATTCAGCATCAATATAATGCTTAACCATTCAGAGGTAAATCTCTTAACCATTCAGACATGTGCTCGCGAAACAAACAGTCTGAACCATTAAGTGCTGAACCATTCAGACATCTGAACCATTAAGAGGCTGATTAAGAGGTTGCCAAACAGCCCCCAAGTGTAAAGGGCCTGTTTGATTACACTAACTCAATAAGATCTGACTGAGTCAGAAGCTGACCCAGTTAGAAGTTCAGACTGGGTATGCATCTGACTGAAACTTAATCGTTTGATTCAGTATCTGGCTAGAACCAAATCGATTCAGTATTTAAGTAACAAAACCCACCGGTGTCACACCACCGGTCGGAACCACCACAACCACCACTGTCACCATACACATTTCGACCACCACCGCAATCCACCGTACACAAAGGCGGTACCGAAGGCAGTGCCTGCGGGTCGCGAGGCCGAAGACGAAGCTGAAGGCGAAGGCGGTGCCTGCGGGTCGCGAGGGGGCGGCGGCCTGCGGGTCGCGAGGTTGTGGAGGCCTGCGGGCGCGAGTCAGCCGGTCAGCAAATTTTTTTTCAAGGTTTGAGTCAGCAATGGAGACCTGGTCAGCTAGGCCCGAAACCGAAATTAAACGAGCTGGCCCGCTGACCGAGTCAGCTTGTCAGCTGGGTCAGCCAAAAATAAACAGCCCCTAAGTGTCAAATATTGAAAAATATAAAAATACCCATTAAAAAAGGAAAAAAAAATAATATAAAATTAGAGTAGATGTGACCCACTTGATATATTATATATAAGTGTAACTAAAAGACAGTATGGTAGCAAATGTGTATGTCTCTTACCCAAATAACGGGTTTAAAATTTAATTGAGATATGTAGTAGATTTAGGTTGGAGTATAGTAAAATTATATAAGTTAGCAAATGTGTATGACTCCTACCCAAGTGACCTCGGACAATGCACACGTATATGATTTTTCTAATTTTTCATAGATGTAGTTGTTTTTATGGGTTGTTGAAGTATGCGACATTTATCTTTTAGGCCCTCAAAAGCTGGTTGATTGTCATTTCTTGCTGCTTGTTGCGCTTTATTGAATCATTGTCATCTGAAAAGATTGTCTTGAACATTGCGCGATGATAAAAAAATCACGATAGTTAAAAACTCAAAGTTATGCTTACTCGCCTCTAAATTTTCATCCTCAAAACTCGACGAGTCATACAATCATAATTCGAACGGGCACAATTCTTTTTGAAATAAGAGAGATTTAAAAAGCATTGGGTGTACAAAGTATAGTTTGATTGTGTTGTATATACACAGCTAGAAAATTAAAATATATATGTATATTTTTTTTAAAAATCGAGCTGATGATTGTTAGGTATCGATAAAATGGGATCAAAATGAGATCGGTGAATTTTCATCGGGGTAGGAGAGTTTTTTCGTTAACAGGTTTGAGTGCGGTATTCTCATCTAAGGTCGGGTGTTCCCCACCCCTCTTTGGGTTCCCACTCCTTGTCCTCTAATCCAACTTCTCCGTACTAAAAAAATTCCTACGCGCCATAATTGACTCCAAGAAATCCCAACTTAATGTATAATGCACACGTACATTTAACTTCTCATTTTTTCGATCTTCATCGCTCTAGCTAGTCGAGCAATTATTACCATTTTGCTTTTAAAACACCGAAAGTTCATTCCACATATTTTATTGATGACTCTTGCACTTTTTAAAAAAAATTCTTTGTACTAAACTTGATAAGAACATAATTTCACAAAAAATGACTAGGAAAGATATATACAGTTGGCTAGATAGTAGTTGCTTTTATATTCATGCATGTGAACATGAAACGGGCATATGAGGTTGGTTCCATCAATTGATTGAGAATATTAATTTCGTTGTTAGAACAAATCACACCAAAATAAGCATGCCAATACTACAAATATTGTGACGCAATGGCTCTGAGAATCACCATTTGACCATCGTGATCACCTCGATAATATTGTCATCACAAACGTGTAGGATAATTTCTTCAATCTCAATGAGTGTAATTAATGTTACCGAGCATTCCCGAATGCCATGTCTATATTGATGTGCATCGTACAATGATACAATATCATGGCTAGTGAGCCTTCTTACAGATTCATTATCTTATAAAGTAATAATAGCGTTGTAAAAATATTCAAAACATTCACATGAAGTCCTCCTAGCATACATCTATATATTTGTTGTATGTGTCCGTTGAATTGCATGTTGTGTGTTGACGTATTGTTGATGTGCATTTTTGTATAGGCATGAAACTTTATTTCCACCACACATCATACCCTTCTTTAAACCATGGAAAATTATTGCGTATATCTTCAACATGAGTAGAAATAAAACTCGAGGTAACCAGAACCTATTTCTAAATATCTCGCCTTTGTATTTTGGATTCTCCACCAAATAATCGTTCATAAGAATGTTATTTGCCCCGATACGATCATGTTTTAAAATTTTTTTTCTCGAAGTTTCAGCCCCGTCGATGTGTTCGATAAGAAGGATAGAAATTTCCAACCCGTCGAACTAAGAACTATCATAAGAGGATGAATATGAAACGAAATAAATGTCACGAGACATATTTATAAAGTTGATAGCCATTGGTAGGGGTGGCGTGGGGTGACTAACATTCACATTTTTTACCGTTGAACGGTCACAAAGGATGGGTGAAGGGGGATGTGGCTTGGCGTGGGAACGCCGTGAATTGGGCAAAGCATGCGGTGTGAGAGACCAGCGGCAGTGTTGTCGTGCTGCGCTACCCCGTCACGGCCATCCGGCGTGAGCGCCCCCAACCCAACCTAATAATTAAATGAAAAAAAATAGATTAAAGTTGCAAGCCACATGGACCAATACAATCTTAATACTATTTGCATCCACTTCAAATAGTTGTTTTATAACTTAGAAGTACGTATTTCAAATTCAATTTTGAATAATAAACAACTCGTTTTATTTTCTTTCCTTTTTTTAGCCCATGAAAACACCATGTTTAAGGATGGGTCGGCTAAATTGTATTCACCATCAATAAAATAATATTATACTCAACCAATCTATCACCAACTTTAATCTCTTTGCTTAAATTTTTAATAAGCATGCAATTAAAAGTATGTAATGAATCATTTATTTTCGATGTCAATGTGATAATGGACGACTTTAGCGCTCTGTTGGAATGTTTTCAGAACCGGATCGGACGTCGAACCGGGCGCCTTACTGGTTTGGTGGTTGGACCGGTCGGAGCGATCCGACCGGTTGGACCGGTCGGAGCGATCCGACCGGTTGGACCGGATTTAACTATATTTATATATGTAATTAAATATAAGTAATTTATATATGATTTATATATGTATTTTATAGTTATATATAACATTTTAGTATATTTATATATCCAACATACTAATTTATGGTTCAACACTCTGTTTTTACTCATTCAAATAAAAAAAAAATTAAAAAACAAAAAAAACCAAAAAACGGTCTGAATCGGTCCGGTTTCCCGGTCCGACCACCGGTTCAGGACGAACCGGCCGGTCCGACCACCTAAAACCGAATCATAGCAAACCGGACCGGCTAGAAAGCCGATCCCCGGTCGAACCGGTCGGACCGTCCGGTCCGATCCGGTCGGAAAAACACTGCTCCGTTGATGATTATGGTTTTGGGAAATTTAGGCAAAGTTGCTACAAAGAAGGCTTAAAACAATCTCAACACAACTTAATAAATTTTAATGAAAAACCATCACACTTTCTCCTCTTCGTAATTTCAAAAAGCAACCTTAATCTTCCCCTCTATGAACGAAGTTGTTAAGAATCAGAAGATTCACATGTAATCCATAGTTTTTTTTAAGCAGATCAACCTCCCCGCCTCCTCGTTGGTTTAGAGAATCTTTCTGTAGGAGAAGATCTTTTTACTTTTTTTTCTTTCACGCCATACACGCAACTATAAAAGACCAAACATGACTCATAATGAAAACATCACATAGACCCTCTATGAACGGCAAATATGCGACCCTGCTTCGGAGAATAGGTGTTATTTTAATCGGGCCAACCAATTCATTCCCATCTAAGACCACACACCCAACCCCGTAAGAAGAAAACTCATCTGAGAAAACCACATGTCTTAATTCTAATCAAAATGATACTTGAACTCATGAGCTCTCAATATTTACATATTATGATTATCTCATCTTAACCGGTTGTACTAAGGATTATTAGTATCTTATTTCTTTAATAAAACTGAAATCGAGGTTTAGAGTCTCACTCTGAGAAAAATGCTCAGAGTTGAGCCGGCGAATTTTCTCAGCAATGAGTTTTCTCTTGAGAAGGTTCAGGGTGCAATCTCGGCTGCAAAATGAATAGGTGAGCCCGATTAAGATAACATTTATTTTCCGAGCCGTTAAAAAAACTGAAATCGAGGTCAAAATCCGATGTCATGTAGCCTTAAAACCCGCCACAAGGCACCACCGTCGATCCACTCGCAACAAACATTTCACCAACAAAAAATATCTTCTTCTTGTGGCCACCGGCTAACCACTTGCATCATCTTCAACACCATTTCAATTTCAGTTACAGCACTTCATATAAACCCTAAATAATCTCACCGCAGAGCACAATCAATACGAAAAATGCGAACACTGATCATTCGACTTTACATCTGATACAATCGATTAACGGATTGAATTGATTGATTTTTGAACTGTTTGATCTTCGATGAGACTGATGTCCTGTTCTGATGCGTTTGATTAGATATGGCTTCTTCTCCGTTTATATCAGGTAGTTGTAGGTTATAAACTTATAATGCATCCATTGCTTTCTACCTTTGGTTTATTTCTGATTTCGATTACGGATTTACGGTTTGTTTGATTGAAAATTGAAATTCGATTGATGATTTTTGCAGTGTCGTTAGAACGTGTGAAGCTATGCAGGCATTCGAAGGGAGATGGAAGTGGTGGATATGACTGTAGTTCGGTTACGTGTGCTTGGAAGGCTCCAAGGGCGTTGACTGGATTGCTTGCTAGCACTGCTCATTCATCTCCTTTTCATTACAGACGAAGTGAGAGGAGGTTTCATCGTGTTAATGTAATACTCACTTGCTCCATAAGTAGAATTATTATTTTTCTCCTTTCTGGTGTGGTATAGTGTGATGCTAATGCTTCCTCTAATATTGTTATTACTACCATATTTTGAAATGAGTTTCATGGCAATTGTATCATTAATCCAAACTAGTGGTTTTTGTCAATGTTTTACAGTGTAATACTTACAACTCAGACCGGCTGTTAAACACTTAAACACTTCTCTTTTATGTATTGGGAATTATGTGTAATAAGAATCTATGATTCATTTTGTGAACATAAACTAAGGATATTGTCAGCTGCTTGTGTAGTTGTGTAAGCCAATTGCAAATCTTGATCCATGTAAAGAAAAAAAAAGCTATGGTGCAATCTGCTCATGTATATGCATGTTTAATCATGTGAAGAGCTCATGATATTGTTATGCTCATTGGAACTTAGAGGTTACATTACACCAAGTTACAAGTTACATCACAGTTGCTCCTAGTACCCAATATACATACAAACTATCAGTCTATTAGACTGCTGTGGACAAGTCTATATTGGATTTGTGTTTTACAATCTCTTTGAGTTATTGTGTGTCACTACTTTTTCCAGCCTTTCAAATTGAAGGCTGCCAGGGTCCTTTTTATCTCATAAGGACGTGCCTTCATTGTTTGTGACTAAACTAATAGGATTAATTCTGGACACAAAACTTGCATGTTTTCTTGTACTTACATCAATGAAACTGAAACTGAATGCACTTTTTTTTAAGTTTACAACCCAGTGGAACAGGGATGTATGTGGCGTGGAGAATGCTAGCGTATACACGTGAAAGAATTGTGAGGATTTGTTATGTCATATCTTGTGTCGTGATTCATGAAATAAATTGATCAGGGGATTAGTTGGTTAATTCAATGAAGTTATCACTTTATAGCTGTATATTGTGAGCTTGAGAAAGAAATTATTCTTTGTCTACTATATTAAAACCTTCTACTACAAGTTAGTGCAATGTCTATTTGTACCGTCTCAGTTTCTTGTTGAAGTGCCATGTTATTGCACTACTTGTTCTGCGCTATCAGATTGCTGTTTTTGATATTTATACATTTTATGTCCAGTGTCATACAACAGCAACCCGTTTCCTCAAATGTTCCAATTTGGTCATTGTACAAATTATTGTACTTAACTAGTCGTCAAACATTGAAAGTTGTTCTGTTATGACCAACTTTAATTAGAAACAACAATAGCATACATAAAAAAATATCCATGGTCATAGGTGTCATCATAGTTAGGACTTAGGAGTATTATGGTCATTTAGAAAAAAGAAAGACCAAAAGTGGAACAATTTTTAGAAGATAAGTGGCTTGTTTGGCATGATAAGCTGTACACTGATCACAACAGTATATTAAAAAAGGGATGTTGCTATTTTATGACTTTAGACCATTTATAAGTGCAAGATTTATATTGCTTTTTTGTGTTTGAAAACTGATGATAGTCTTTTAACCTAATATTTATGCTAGAGATATGAGGCTTCCAATCATTTACCTCTACGAAGACTTGTAAGGTCAGATTTGCTGCATCAAGCTTGTAGGAAATGGGTAGCTGGTTGTTCTTCATCTTTTTCTTCGGGATATGATGAGATTTCTCCTGAACATTTGTGGGAGGTATGTGGATGAGTTGCCATGTTATTTCTTTTTTAAGAGAGTGTAAGAGAAGTATACAAATATTAAAAGATGTTATTGTTGCACCAAATTAATAAAGGGATTATTGCGTAAAAAGGTAATAAACTTTGAGTTGATTTCTATGTGGGGCCACACACTTTGTTTACACCCACAAAAGGCTCAAACTTTATAAGAGTTCTCACACAGGGCAATCTGTATGGCGCCAAAGCAGAAAAGTTAGCCTGGTCAAAGTTATCAACAAGTGAGTTGCCACAGGCCACCTCATCAATTCGTTCGTCTAATCAAGTAATATAACCCTACAATTCAAGTTTTCAAAAGTTTGGGCGTTTAGTGGGTGTATTTAAAGTTTGTTCCCTAAAATAGAAATCAGTCTAAAGATGGTCAAAGCCGAAAAGTTAATTGTTGTAAATCCACCTTGTCTATTGTAGCAATTATATTAGAGAGGAGATAATCGTTTTTCAATAGTGGCTCCTAATATTAACTGCGTGATTTATTACTGTATCCTTTGATCTATTAAAGCTGGTTACTAGTCAGTCTTTTTATCTTGATCCTATCGTAATGAATTTACCACTCTACTAAATCATATAATTGATAATACCTGTTAAAAGTTTTTTGCTACACCAAGTAACATTTCTTTGTAATATGAAAATCAAAGAATGTAATGCATAACATAAATGAGTAATTCAGTCCCTGGAAGAGAAACCATGCTTCTAGATCAATCTCTTTTATAATCTATTTGCTGTAGAAATAAGATGTTATAATGTAAGCAGTAGTATGCCAAAAATATCCTGTTAATTGAGCTTTTGATTAAGGATTACTAATACCCTTTTTGTTTTGTTTACTTCAGGATCTTAGACCTGCAATCGCATACCTTACTTCTGATGAGTTAAACCTAGTGCATGATGCTCTAAATGTAAGGTTTCACAGTCGTTATATATGATTGATCCCTTACTAATGAAGTGTTTAGCATTTTAAATCATTGAACTTGACATTTCATTTCCAAGTAAACAATGCATATACAAAAGTCAGATTATAGATCTAAAATTAGTGCATGTTTGTTATTATCATCTGTTGTTGTGCAGCTTGCCTTTGATGCACATAATGGGCAAAAACGACGAAGCGGAGAACCCTTTATCATTCACCCTGTTGAAGTTGCAAAAATTCTAGGAGAACTAGTGAGTTGCACAAAATTATGATAATCCTGATAGATATCCCATCAGCAATTGGTGGGCCCTTCTTAGTTTATTAAAATTATTAAAGAGATAATGTATGTGGGGGGCCATCCAAGTAAACTTTTTCCATTAAGGACATTCATATATTTGAACTATTTTATCGGCCACCCAAGTATGTACCTGGTTTCATATAATATAGCAATTTAGGCCAAAACTTGTCGGATGACGAAAATGCCTAAATTTTTTTTAAAGATACACTTGATTAGGTGTCAACATTTCGTAGATTAAAAATGCCATCTATTAATAAAAGTGCATTTTCATCATTTTACATGCTTTGACCAAAAGTGGTATAAATGAATCCAGCTATAGACTTAATTAGCCTACAAAGTCATTTTAGTATACAAGTGACCTTAATGCAAATACCTGAATACTTGGGTGCCCTCAACTTACATTAACCTTTTTTAAATGAAATTGTAGTTAAGACCACTTATTTGACCATTAGTTTTTTGATTAAGGAATTGGACTGGGAGTCGATTGCTGCTGGTTTATTGCATGACACAGTTGAAGATACAAATCTTGTTACTTTTGAAGAAATAGAGAAAGAATTTGGTGCTACAGTTCGCCACATTGTTGAAGGAGAAACTAAGGTATTCTATTTTGCATTTAAGGGGTGTTTGTGATTATATGATACGACATAATTAGAACGTGATAATTAGCAGTCCCCAGATGGCCGCAGGAGATGGTGTTTGTGGTGCTTCTTCTGTTTGAAGTTGTGACACTTGTGATAGTCAGTTACAGAAGGCTTTAAATGTAAAGTGACGTTTAGATAACCAGATAATAAGAATCAGTTTTGTTAGTGTTGTTGCACTTATTATTCGATCTCTAAACAATAAGATAATCAGAATTGGATTCTCTGTACCCAAACACTAGAAACTGATTACCTGCTATTTTAAAAAGCAGTAATTAGATAATCACTTCCATAAGTGCAATGCTGACACCCGAATATGAAGTTTTGCAGTTGTGGTTATTATTATTATGTTGCTACACATGGCATGTGTCAAACATGATTTTAGTTTTATTCAGGTGTCAAAACTCGGAAAGCTGAAATATAAAAATGAAAGTCACTCAGTACAAGATGTGAAAGCTCATGATCTTCGACAAATGTTTCTAGCCATGACCGAGGAAGTAATATATTTAAGGAATTTCCAAGTTTGTAATCATGTCAACGGCTATCTGCATAAAATAGTGAACAAATCTGACCTGATTTATGTTTTGGGTGGCCAACTAAATTTATCCCAGAAAAAAACCATCAAAGTTACAATTCTTTTGATGTTAGGTAGGGCTAATGTCATAGAATAGGCGAATAGCTACATACTTAGCTTGGTGATCCGTTTTGGTGATCATGCTCAATAATTGAGTATAGGTATCACAATGGACCTTCAACCTAAGTACATTGCTATTCTATGACATTAGCCTATTTGGGTCATTACCTACGATAAATGGATTTGAGTATCATCAATATGGTCAAGAGTTACCGGCACATCATTGTTTTTGACCGTCTATTGGCTTAAATTCCCTTGTGAAAATTGGTTACCTTGAACCAAAGTATTCCAAAATTTTGAATGGTTTTTTGGGACTAAGAAGGTTGGTTACTCACGAATAATTGTAACAAACCTGGTTAGCATTTTATGCAATTAGCCCTTATGTCAACTGCTTCTCAATTTGCTGCTTTTTTGCAGGTCAGGGTGATAATTGTCAAATTGGCAGATAGATTACATAATATGCGAACTCTTTCACATATGCCTTCACATAAACAGGTGGGATCAAATCGTTTCAAATATCTGCCCAACTTATTATTCAAGTTCGCAATGTATTCATAGATTTTACAATGTACAGTCCAGCATTGCCATGGAAACACTACAGGTTTTTGCTCCTCTTGCAAAGCTTCTGGGAATGTACCAAATTAAGGTATATTTAGAATCTATAAACAAATCTTGTTTCAATATTTTTCTTACTTGTTTTTTTCCTGCAGTCTGAGCTTGAGAATTTGTCCTTCATGTACACAAATCCTCAAGATTATGCTAAAGTTAAGAGACGAGTTGCTGAACTTTGTAAAGAACAGGAGAAAGAAATTGAAGAGGTACTTTACTTGCATGTGAAAATTACAGTATGGGATGTGGGCTGCAATAAAATCAAGGATTAATATCATATTTACTCATTTCATACCAGATAAATAAAAGCAGTTACTTATAAGTTATAACACACTGTTTCACTGAAGAAACAAATAAGAAAATGACAAATTATCAACGCATGATCTTGTTGTTTATTTACTGAAACAGGCTGTTGCAGTTAACTGATTTTCTATAATTTACAATTGAATGGACACAGATGGCATTTTTATTGTTGGAAAATGTGTGCCTGTGTGTGTATGAATTTGCCCCTAAAGTTAAAGCATTGTCATCCATAAAGAAGCTAATATGTGATTAATGTTGATGGATTATTATTGTTTCCTGTTTTAGGCAAATAAAATTTTGATTAAGAAAATTGAAGGGGATCAGTTTTTAGACCTAATGACCGTGAAAACTGAAGTGCTTTCAGTCTGTAAAGAACCTTACAGGTAAGGTGATTGATATCTCTCCGTTAGTTCATTTTCTTTCTGAAATTTTACTACTGCATCTTGTTTGATTTTTCTTCTACTGCAGCATCCATAAATCTGTACTCAAATCCAAAGGTTCAATTAATGAAGTTAATCAAATTGCACAGGTGGTTAACAGTGGTCAACAAGTTGTTTGTCTAGAACTTAGAGTTTCTTGTAATTCTATTTTTGTGACATGTTCTTTGCATATCGTATAACAGCTGAGGATTATCATTAAACCCAAGCCTTGTGTTGGTGTAGGGCCTTTGTGTAATGCACAACAGGTGAGTTGTATTTGCCATACTTGTTGCAGCTTTGGGGAAAAGGAAAAGGATATGAAATGGAAATGAACTTCTCATATTCCTGATTTTAGCATTCAACTTCATATAGAGACAAAATAGAAACCAACTTATACATATTTCAAATTTTAGCAACCATGCTAGTATGCTACGATTTATTACCGGTTGTGTAGAATGAACATGTTTAATTGGCAGAACTGTTGAAGGTCACTTTTCTGCCTTCTTTACCTGCTGATGTGGCATCGTATATTTGATTTTTGTGCTTTCTATGCCATGTGGCATCTAATGTGACATTTAATAATGTTTTTTTATGTATGTATGGAAAAATGATGATATTTTAACTTGTAAGTATTTTTATTTTTCTATTTTATTCTTCACATAAACATTTCTTTACATATGTGGCGTCTAATGCGGAGGCTAAACATTGTATCAACAAGTGCCACATCAGCATTTACAGGAGAAACAATTAAAATGTTGCTGCTTACTAAAATCGTAATAAATCATAAGTTGGTTATAACTTTGAGCCTAATCTAAAGTTTGTTGCTAAATTCATGAAAAAGTGTAAAATTCATATTGTTTGTTTTTCTTATTTTGCCTAATAAATGTGATTTCATGCAGATTTGCTACTATGTTCTTGGGCTGGTACATGAGATCTGGACCCCTATTCCTCGTGCTGTATGTATCTTGGCCATTTTGTCTTCTTTTTGAACTTAAGGTGGCATTTCTGGCCCATTTATTCATGAATGGGTCAATGTGGGTTATGTTATATTTCAAATAGGCCAAATCCAAAATTTTAGTTAAAAGAGAAACCTGTCAAACAGATCAAAAAATCAAAAGTCGCGCAAATGTCTTTATTGAATACAACTTTATAAATCACTTTATGCGGAAATTTTGATGATTATTTTAATGCTACAGTTGTAATCATATGTAAGACACTAAGAATTTATAAAAAAAAACCGTATGACGGATTTGCTAAACACTTACATAAGTCCATGAATACCTTTTACATGGTTTAAACTTTTAATCTGTAAAACCAAAAGAAGAGGTCCTTTCATGAAAATTAGTAACTTGGTGATGCAAATAAGGACCTAAATACCTAACCATTGAGTTTTTGCAAGTTTTGCGTCTTAAATATACGAAAAGGACCATTTTGTTGACATTGGAGTTCAGGGACCTTATCATTGAGGTTTCATATGTTAACGTATATAATCATTTTGAAATAAAGTTCACGGGCAGAAGTCCATAGGGATGTTTGACATTTTTCCTACAAATATTTAAAAGGTTTGAAATAAGTTAGGTTAATCCAAGTATCCAACTCAACCCAACCTGCTTTGACCGAACTGGTTTCAGCTGTAACCCACCCAGACTGACAATTTGTTACTTGTTTTAACTAATATACAACTCCTCTCTTGTTAAAGTTAGAATTAATAACCTTTTTTTCTTTTTTAATCTCTTACAGATGAAAGACTACATTGCAACCCCCAAACCCAATGGTTATCAGAGTCTTCATACTACTGTGATTCCATTTCTTTATGAAAGCATGTTTCGTCTAGAAGTGCAGGTAGGATTCTCAGGAAATAATGATCCTTCTTTAGGAATCGCTTGGTATGTTGGAAACTTGGTTTGTTAATGTAACTAAAAACATTAATCTTCTATAAAAATTTAGAACTTTGATTAAAGGGATTTTTACATATTTCCTCTTCTTAGGACCATAATTACATATTTCCCCAAACCAAAAAATCAATTACATATTTCCCCTTCCTAAAACAACATATATATTACATATTTATCCATTTTATTATAACTAAACTCTTAAATGTCTATTTTACTTTGTTTTTACTAAGAGATTTTTTACGTATTGATGTTTTGTTATTATAATTGTTTAAAACTTTGACAATTGTGTTTTGTATTTGGAGATATAACTTTGATTATCGATGATTTTTTTTGATATAAAGTTTTAAACTTTTGTATTTGAAGATGTAATTTTATTGTTTTTTATTTATATAAAAGACTTGAAGTTGTGTAAATTTGTAATTGATGGTTTTAGGAAGGAAAATGTATATAAAATAGCTTAGTATAAATACGGGTAAAACAATTATTGAATAAGTCATTTTAATAATATGTTTTAGAAAGATAATTTTATTATCTGTTTAATTTCTATGACTTTAAATTAAGGTTATATGATCTTTTTTATGTTTAATTTGGACATAAGCATCCAGTAACTTCTATTGAATAATATATGAAGCTGAGATTATATATTGTCCATAAAGCTGAGACTATATATTGTCCGTGTATGTACCATCATATTAATGTTGGCAGATTAGAACTGAAGAGATGAACTTAATAGCAGAAAGAGGTATTGCTGCTCACTACAGCGGGAAAGTTATTGTTAATGGTTTAGTCAGACATACAGTGGGTGATGGCAGAAATTTGAGGGGAAAACCAGTCTGCCTCAACAATGCAAATGTGGCCCTGAGGGTATGATAGTAAGTTGACTCATTTAAACTGATATTCTAGATAAAAGTTCTTATAATTATATGGAGAAACTACGTTATTTGTGCAGATTGGTTGGCTTAATGCGATTAGAGAATGGCAAGAGGAATTTGTTGGAAATATGAGCTCTAGAGAGTTTGTAGATACAATCACCAAGGATCTTTTAGGTAGCCGGGTCTTTGTATTTACACCAAGGGGAGAGGTAAAATGATGAATTTAATTGATTAGAAGTTGTAAAATGGGCGGGTTAGGCAACCAATGGAAATGGCTTTAGGTCAAAATGGACCAAGGTTGGACATTTTCCCCATTTTATGATAATAAAATGATTTCCAATTTGTTTGAAAGAAAAATCAATCAAGAAGATTGAAAATATTTGAATAACACTTTAAGATATTGTTTGTTTATTAAGTGGCTAAGATATTGACTTGCTTTAGATAAATTGCAACCCAAATCAACCCTGTTTTATGTGAATGGATTGACATTTCACCTTTACTTCATGAATGACAGACCATTTGTACGTGTTTAATTAAATTGTATTCCCCCCCTATTAAGTGTATTCTTTGCATTTTGCAGATAAAAAATTTGCCCAAGGGAGCAACTGTCATTGACTTTGCTTATATGATAAATACTGATATTGGAAATAGTATGGTGGCTGCTAAGGCAAGTCCTTTCTGTTTGTTGATTTTTTTTTAAAATTTTTAGGCTCATAATGATGTGACCTTTTTTGTTTAGGTTAATGGAAATATTGTTTCTCCCTTGCATGTGCTTGCAAATGCTGAAGTTGTGGAGATTGTGACCTATAATGTTAGTTGTTCTCAACCATCATCGGGTTATTGTATGAGAATAAGTAACATGCATATCTTTTTCTTTACTGATTCTAGCAGGTCAAAAAGGATAAGTCTTGGTACATGGTACATGTAGAAATGGGTTGGGTTGGGTTGATCTGGAACACTTTCTGTCCAAACACTTGGTGTCAGATAGTGTTACAAAGATTGAGTTATTTCAATAAAATGATTTAGGATATTTAAATTACACTTTGGGCAATTTTAACCGGTTTTCTTCTAAACATTTTCTTATCTTACGTGTTTGAGCTGTTAGAGATAAAATACAACCTGCATCGATCCGTTCCGAAGCAAATAAGTTGAAATTGTCGCTTTCCTTCTTCTGCTGCCTTATAAGTTTCTTGACATTCAGGCGCTCTCAAGCAAATCTGCTTTTCAGAGGCACAAGCAATGGCTGCCACATGCAAAAACAAAAAGTGCCAGACACAAGATTATGAAAGTAGGTCATTGTGGATTCATTTTTGTACTTTTGATGCTTTTGACTAGATATGAAAAACTGGCCTGGTCAGATAGCAGGTCAAATTGTTCGGTTCGGTATTTTTAAAAGGGCCGGGTCGAGTTGGTCTAGTTTGACTTGTTTCTCATTTTACATTTACATTAAGGACACACTTTGTGTGACTTTCTGGTTCCCACCCATTTGACTGGTTTCCCTTATAATTAATATTTATTAGTGAATTTTACCCATTGACCTGTTAAAGAATAAAACAGCCAACTCGACCCATTCATGAGCATGCTTTACCCCTTTGACCTATTTTCTCTGCTGCTGTCTTCAGTTTTTGAAGGAGCAAGCTGCTCTATCTGCAATCCAACTAACAATTGACTCGGTCAATGAGTTTCTTGCTGATTTTGGAGACGATAGTGAAGTTGAAGAAACAGTCGACTACTCGAAAGGGTCCCATCACACATGGGAAAAGATACTCATGAATGTCATGGAAATGTCTTCCATGAAAATGATTGGTGGAGATCTTTTTCAGTTTAAAAACGGCAGTAGTATCAAGCTTCCAAAAGTTAATGGAAATCATAACAAAAATATGAAAAATACGAGTTTAACCAAGTCACAGGGGGGCCAACTGCATCAAGGGAATGATGTTGCCAAAATGATATTTGCTGATATCCCGATGGGTAGAGAAGTGTTATCCGGTCTGGATTGCTGGCGTGACAGTAAAGTTTCATCATGGAGTGATCTTGAAGGACACTCAATCCAATGGATGTGCATAGTTTGCATAGATCGAAGAGGTAAACTTTTTACCCAGAGAATTACTAGATTACCACTATTTATTGCCCAATATGCAAGCGTATGACCTAACTGATCTCTCTTAACCAGTCTCATAGATACAGGGTACTTTGTTATCGTTGATAAAAATAATTTGTCAATTTGATACCTCAACAATATACAAATACATATATGTACACACACATACTTTATATGTATAGTACAAACACACAGGTATGTGGGTGCGTGTAATGTCTTTTTTGGTCATTTTATCTAGCAGTTTCTTAAGTTAGCTGAATTTGCCAATTTGAAGCTCTGATCGTCTGATTATTACAACTTAGAAGTTAGAACAACAAAGCGACATCCAAAACTATCTAATGCGACATGTCTTATTTATTATAGCAATATATCTGATTATAGTTATCAAAAATCACATAATTACTGCCAATTTACAGGCATGCTTGCTGACATTGCGAAGACATTAGCAGATGTTGGTGTCACTATATGCTCATGTGCGGTGAGTGATTGACCACATTTCTAACTCTTACACAACATTTTAGAGGTGGCAAATTTGGCCCATTTAGTTATGATTATTTTAATCTCAAATGGATTTGTTGATCAAGACAAATATTTATCCAAGAAAGGAGAATTTCAAATGGTTCAAATAAGCTAAAGGTCACTCAAAATGTATATAAATGCATTCAATTTCTTATATCTCTTCATGCAAAAATTTAGATTATAGTTCAACAATATTCTTTTTGTAATCATATCTGATATGATATTTGATCTTGTTAAATGTAAATATGCAGTAGTTTAGGTATAGTTAGTAGTCTTGGCCCATGGCCCATTTTTTTAGGTTCTTCCTTTATAAATAGAGGTGTCCTCACATTGTACAATTGAGTTCAAATAAGACATACAAGTTTACAGATCTCTTAATTGCTAATTCATTTTGTTCTTATTTGTCGTATAATGGACAGGCGGAGACTGTTAGAGAAAAAGGAATGGCTGTCATTCTCTTTCAAGTTGAATCAAGCTTCGACAATTTGGTATGTTTTCTACAATAATGTATGCATATGTCATCCTAGCATTCAGATTGTTATATTAAGGCCATCTGAGTTGAAACATTATATATAGTCAACCAAGGATTACACAGAAATTGAGCAAAAACTTCCGGGAATTATGCGAACAACTAAAATGCCTTTTAACTATAAAATAATAGTAATCATAGCTTACATGTGTATTATTTAGGGGTGTAAATGAGTCAAGTCCGGGCTCGCCATTTAACTTGAGAGAGCTCTAGCTCAAGCTTGAATCGTTTATTATATAATAATTATTTATCTTATTTATATAAATTTACATTTACTTTTTTATATGTATCTAATTATAACCTATGTTATAATCTATGATACATAATATATTATTTAGTTAATTTATAGTAAGTTTTATATAATAATAATTATTATGAAATGATTTTTTTATATGTGAGAATACATATTGTTATTTTATCAAAATCTATATATAATAATTATTATATAAATAATATTAAATAAAATCTATATAAATAACAGGCTCTTTTAGGCTCTTGAGCTTCAAACATTGGGCTTGAACTTGTTTAAGTTTGGCTTGATTTGAGCTTTAGCAAGCTGATTTCAATTAGCTCACAAGCAGCCAGGCTCAGTTACAGCCCTAGTGTTTCGAGTCTAACAAGTTTTTTTGCCAAAATAGGTGGTGTGTAATATTGTTTTGTTTTGAATACTTGGGGTGGCCTGTGGATTATTAAAGCCACTTTAATGATTATTGCCATTAACGATTATATGTTTTGAAGGCACATGGAATTTACTTATTCAAACAACTTATTTGATTATTAACGAGTAAATTAAGTTTTTCTGAATAAGCAGTTCGAAGTTGCTTATCCTAAACTTCTTTTCCTTGTAAAGACAATAAGCAAATGTTTAGTTTTACCTGGCAATCTATACATTAATTCATTTTTCACCCGGTTGGAATTGTTGTTTTTCAAACTTAAGTGGTTGCATGGATCCAGGTCAGTGCTTGTTCACGTGTCGATTTGGTCCTTGGCGTCTTGGGATGGTCCACTGGGTGCAGCTTACCTGGCTTAACCGAAAACAAGCTGTTATGAGTATGTTGATCAAGGCTTTTTGTTTGGTGTTTTCGGTGTATATAGTTGTCATGTTTGTACAGCCAATCATGACCAAAATAGATCAACCACCTGGAAGTTTGATGAAACGTTTAGAGTATAGTGAAACTGTATATAAAAGAAAAATAAAAAGAGGCTACTCGAAGTCTACATGTGAAGGTGCTTGTATAAAGGACGTTTTACTCAGGCTAGAAACTGTAATAGTAAGAACACCTTTATTGATTACTATACATCATAATAACGTTGGGTCATAGATACTAGATAATTTGCTCAAAGTAAATCGCTACCACTCCCACCGTTGTTAATCGTCATTAGTCGTCATAAAATTGGAATGATATAGAGAAGTTAGTATGGTCTGAAACTAAAACAATTCCAACTCTTTTCGAATCGTTTTTATTAAAATGTGTTTTACCTTGAATCTAATAATATTTTAGATATTGTCTTGTTTTTTTGTTTTTTTGTTTTTCATTTTCTTCGGATGCCACATCGTCATCGTGGCGGTTGTTCTATGTTTTTCTTATTTTCTTCACATAATCATATGTACTACTATTCATAAAATACAAGTGGGGTTAAACATTTTATTTTCTGATGAATAGGTAAGTGTTCACCTTTGCCCCTAAATTTTCCATGAAAACAATGTTCTCGGTTGGGGACTTTATTCATCATTCAATTTCCCTCTTTTCCCAAATCGACTATGACCTTGTAACAACTGATTAACGTGATACATTTTCTTCCCTTTATAAGTTATTTTTGCTTTCTCTAATTACATCATGAAATTTCACCTAATACAAAGGTGACTCATATATGAAACTATAGAAAGCAAACATACCATCTACATCACATATCAATTTATTTATATACAAACTTAGTTCTGTTTTTGCCATTATTGATTCAAAAGTTACCACTAAAAAAAGATGATTAATCATACTAGTGTTATTAATCGGACGCACAACGCGTATTAAGAACGATGTAAACCAAGGCTCATACCTATGTTTCCAGCATCATAGCTGCAACCTAAACAGTTTCAATCGGATCCAAAGTAATCACCAAAGCGCGACTGAGAACCAGCGTCCGGTTGTGACTGCACACTGGAAATGGCTGCAAGCCAAGGCAATCAGCACCAGTTTTCACGTATCATCACAACCACGAAACAATCAAAATCAAGGTCTCAGATGAACACATGTCCATTATCATCGACATCAGCAAACAATTATTTCACCCATTACCAACAAACTAGTCAGAATACATGTATAACGACATCTTAGAAGAGCTAAAGCTCAACATCATCGACTTTAACAAATGACCAAAAAAACCTACCATCATTGACATCAACTATCAAAACAGTAAGAACATATCGGAGGGACAGAGGCAATCGACTGCACCACCTCAACCACATAGGGGAGGCGAAAGGGCAACAGACCCACCGCCACCGCCAACACAAAAAAAAACATTTAGATCTTAGATCGAGCATGCCTCAGCGGGAGAAGAAGAAATGTACAGACGGCCCACACACAGCCTCCGTCTAGGTAGAAACGGACGGGCTATGGCCAAACAGACAGAGACCTCTGGTCACACACACACCCATATCTCTCTCTCTTACAAATGAGGAATGAAGAAGACCATTGCGTAAGAGACCTCCGGTCACACACACCCATCTCTCTCTCTCTCTCTTACAAACGAGGAATGAAGAAGACCATTGCGTAAAACCAAAGAAACCTACATCAAAGGTTGCATGAACAACATGAAAAAATACATTACTATTCATTTGGTTGCTTTTTTAAACAATAGGAGAATTTCCATAAAAGGATTGTACAATCTAATTTTCTAGAAAATAAATGCAGATCAATTACTCCCCAAAAGAAGAATGGTGTTTAACTGCAAGCTCATAACTTTAAACCTCAATCTTTCTAATTCATGACCAATTTCATCCACCCACGTACTAAAAAACATAGAAACAAAAAGATCAAACTTCATCTTCTTCACATATATATTCTGAAAATTACACGATGGAATCCACAACATTTTGTATGAATCCATCTTCACAAAACCGTACATATAACACACCAAAAACAAACTATGTCCACTATATAACACCTTCTCGTAGATCTACGCTGCCGACGGTGCACAAACAGCAACCTTCGGGTCCGTTAGTGCCGACGGTAAGACCATTTCGCCATTGTTTCCGGCGGTTGTCACATGAGCTGCCATATTACCATTAGGACTCTTGTAATCCAATGACTTATCGTTATATATATCCCACCATTTCTTCACAAGCATCTTTATGTCTTCCCTTTGCATATTCTCTTCTTTGCCGGTATACCGCCATGGCTTCGACCCTGCGGCACAGTAGTGAACCACTTTCACTTGTTCGAGATCGACGTTCTCCGGATGTCGCCATAGCATTGCAAGAACAAGATTGTAGATAAGAGGCAGTGGCTTGTAAATGTCCTTGAAATACAAGTTGAGGAAGTCCTGCAAATTAAAAACTCAAAAAGATTATCAAACAGCCTCAGACATCATCTATGATCATGTGTTGTTTATTTAGTATTATTTATAACCGGATCAGACGAGCCAGTCAGACCGAAAACAAGCCATAGAACTTTCCCGTAAACCCTATTTGGGCGTTTCAGTTGAACCAGCCGATTACCGGTCATACCTATAAACTAGGTGCACCAAACCAGGATGATTGGACTAAATTTTAATCAACTTTTAACCTTCTCTCTTTAAAAGCTCATTTTTTTCTAATTAATTTCCCATTGTAGAATTCATATCCAGTATCAATTATTATAATTTATAAAGTGAATACATATAAATAATTTTAATTTTCTATCATTCAATCATCCGGCTCTTAAATCCAGTCAGACCAGTGAATCATTAAAACGAGTGGTTTATTGTCCACCCGGTAATATTTTAATGTTAAGTTGTTAATTACAAACACTCTACTATCCGATCCGAATCTAAAATCTAAAAACATTTTAGATTGTTGATTAGAGGTCGGACCGGTGGCACTTGCTTATCTAGTCTGGTTCTAAAAACATTAATTTATGCCAGCCATATAATAAACCTATAGAGTTTAGTACTTTTGCTCTTTCTTCGGTTTTTATCTGGTCTGGTTCTAAAAACATTAGTTTGTTATTTATTGATATTTTACCATCGGGTTCCGAAAACATTTGTTTAATTCTAAAAACATTAATTTACTATCCGGTCCGATTCTAAAAATATTAACCCATCTCTTAGTCCGGTTCTGAAAACATTGGTTTGTAAACTACCTGTTCGGCGAAAGGGGTAACCGGGGTGACCCGAAGGGTGTTGAGCAGGTCATGATAAGTCTCGATACTCGGTTCGAACACGAACATGCCGGCGTTGAAGAACAACGAGGGTTTGGGGCCCATCTCCTCCGGCCACCGGACCTTCTCCGGCGACTGTTGGCAGTATCCGATCTTATACTGCGGCGTATGGCTCCACGTCTTCTCGCAGAAACAATCCATCACCGCATAAAAGTAGCCGTTGGGCAAGTCAAACAGGTGGTCAATGTTATCGAACACTTGAATGTCTCCATCTAAGTATATCATCTTATCATACTCCACAAACTGCATTCAGATAATGAGAAAATATAGATTATACTTTGTTAGTATATTATGCTTTTTAGTTCTGATACGTTTCTTTCTAATAGTTTATTTATTAGAAAGATACCACAAACTGCATTAAAAAATTAAAATTAGAGTAAATTATGTTTTTAAGTCCAAATGATTTAACAAAACATGTGGTTCCTGTTTAAAAGTTTATTTATTTAAAACATTGCATTCAAAAAGATAAACTGAAATTAGAGCAAATTATACTAATCAGTTTAAGTTCAGTTTTACTCACAAAGCTTTGAAAAAAATAACTTTTTTTTTCAAAGATTAAAAATATAAATTTACATCCAAAACTTTTATAAGATATTTTAATTTAATCCTAACAGTTTTATCAATATTTCAACTTGAATCTAAAATAATAAAACTTTTGTACTGAAATTGTAATAACTTATGTATGAAAATTAAAATTTTGAAGGTAAACTAATATTTTTAATATTTAAAAAAATGATTTTATTACAAAATTAAAATTAACTTTAATATTTA
Source organism: Flaveria ramosissima (assembly GCA_025215565.1). Taxonomy (NCBI): domain Eukaryota; kingdom Viridiplantae; phylum Streptophyta; class Magnoliopsida; order Asterales; family Asteraceae; genus Flaveria; species Flaveria ramosissima. The sequence continues at coordinate 27,016,344 of CM046045.1, forward strand.
AGTAAATTATGTTATAAATCTATGTGATTTCAGAAATACAGTTTATAAAAAAAAGTAAACCTAAGAAAACTATAGTTTATAAACGACAGACTGTAGCTTTATAACTTATAAGCGTGGTTTATAAATAACCCTTTCAATCGAATAATGTATTAACTAAACAAAAAGTCCAATAATACTAACAGATTCAACTAGACCAATTAATCCACGTGTAAATTGGAATGACACGTATAAACCCCTACGTAACACGTGTCCCTACGTGACACGTGTCTCTACGTGACACGTGGATATTATTACTAATATTCGTATTATTACCTCCCAGATACGTAGTTTAGAGTAATTGATGACGTAATACGCCATCGCAAACTCCGTTTGACTCTCCGGCGGGTACACCGGCGCAATTTCACGCACAATACATCCCTGAGCCTCCAGCACACGGCGGTGCTCCGCCGGAACGTCCGGAAGCACCGCCACAACAAGCGGATAACCGGAGTTAACCTTCCGTAAGCCTTTCGCTAATCCTACAACGCCTTTGATGTAATCACCGTCTCCCGCCAAAAACGTGACGTAAGCCTTCTTCTTCGCGTTCGAGATCGAATCCGTTGGTTTTATGCTCAGATCCACAGCTGCGGGAGCCATTGATGACGTAAGATGATCGGAGAATGAGAGAATTAGAGAAATTTGTGATCGGAAATTGATCGGAGAGTTTGTTGACGGTGGTGATACGGTGGGGGAATGTGGTGGTTTTATAGGTGGTGATGGTGGTAGAGTTTGTTCATGTGAGGGTTGGTGATCGGGTGACACGTGGCAGCGGTTGTGATCGGACGGTGGGGAGGGGGTTGTAGAGAAGGTACTAGAGTAAGAGAGTGACGGGGGACTTTTTTTTATTTTTATTTTTGTTATTTTTATTTTTATTTTTTATAATGTGGAGGTTTTTGGAAGAAGCTAGAAGGTTGTAAATGTTTTTGTTTGGCTGTGAGTGGGGGCACCCTCGAATCTTCTTTGATGTGGTTTTTACTTTTTTTTTTTTTGAACTATTGTGTTTTATATATTGTATTTTAGGAACAAGGTTGGCTCTGGTATGATGGGATCGTGAGAGGGGGTGTGATTGTTGTGGGCGTGACGGTCACTTAAGTAGTTTATGAAGGCAACTACTACCTTTTATTGTCGTCTAAAGAAGCGTTGCCCATGTCTTGTGACCACGCTCAGGGGGAAAGGGTGGGTGTTGCCCATGTGAGAAGATCGGAATAATGATCGTGTAATGGCCAACTATATCTAACCACGTCAACTTTTTTTTCTTGGTTTTTATTTCGTTATTTAATTGTAAAACTAATTACACTCATTACATCATTATATTTTCTAACAAGTGTGAGCAAAAAACTTGTCTAGATGATGCTGATATTGCTATATTATTTTATTTAAACTCACTATCACATTACACACATTAAGTTTATTTGTGCATCATAGTGTCTTTGAAAAATATTAATTCTACATGGTGGTGTTTGTCTAAGCTTAAGGGGTTTCTAAAATACTATTCAACTAAATTAGCGGTAATAGTTGGCTTTGTCATCGTATACATATATTTATTTATTATTATTATTTTCATTTTGAGAGTAGGAGTTTGAAGTTACAATGTCAAAATGGTGTCGGATGGTATTAAGGGGTTGTCACGCGATTAAATCATCGCCACCTAATTTTATACTTTTACAATAAAAGTACCAACCTTATCACAACAACACACTTATCATGTAAAAATGTGATTATAGAAAGAGAGATAACATTGATATAATAGTTATAAAGATATTATATTTAACTAGTGTGTAAACTCGTGTTTTTTCGCGTATTGTTAAAATTTAAAACACTTGAATTTGATTAATTTTACATAGTGGTCGCTCGATATAAATTTGACACAAATCCATTTTGAATAAAATTTATGTCGGCACGTATATAAAAATAATCACATCGCAATGATATATTTGAATTTTTTATAAAACGTTATTTTAAAGTTATAAGAGAAAAACAAACTATGAGTAAAATTAGTTATATTATTATTAAATTTCGAATCAAAACAATGGAAAGTTGTATAGAGATGGGTTACCAGGGGCAACCGCATCTTCTTTGGAGCTGGACGCCTCTATTTCGCGGGCGGGCGACTCTATTTTACAGGTTGTGACGCCTGTGTTAACTACGTGTCTAATTTTTAGTGGGCTCGGACGTCCGCGCCTGTGTTTAGTGGTGCCGACACCTTGTCCGGATGAGACTATGTTACTAATAACTTATGTTACTAATAACTAATGGTAGCATGGTATAGTACCAAGCCCATCTAGGTAATTGGATCTCGCTTTTACAAGGCCCAACTTAAGTTTATGGGCTTTAAAATGGGCTTGCTACTGATTTTTCTGCCATAAGTTTTGGTCCAGATGGAACCCAAATGGCCCAATATCCATAACTTCTTTATCTAAATGTTTGGCTAGTTATATACTTATATTTTGCCAAGCAGATTTGCTTTTATAAACTATTAGATTTTAAGTTTGATGAGTTCCTTCGAGAGTTCACCAAGTTTAAGGTCGAGCCCGAGGATAAAAATAGGTTCAAATATGTATAAATGAGCCTAGCTCGAGTTTACAAAGGCTTATATTAGGATCTTATCTAGCTTTTCAAGCTGTCTATTGAACCTAATGCGTGTATCATTTTCTTGAGCATATTATGAACTAATTGATCTAGATTTCTTTAGTTTGTACTTTGTAGTGTGTTTTTTTATATTATTTTGGTTTCACATTCATGGTCCAATTTTACACCAATGCATGTCCATTTTATGTCATGTTTTGTCATGGGTTTATTTCGTTCTTTTACATTAGAACTCTGGCATCTATTATGAAGATCAATAGTCTCTTTTGTAACTTTGATAAGATATTACTGATCATATTCATTTACCTACGAATATAAGGTCTTGTAAGATCTATAATAAGATTTGTATGGTATAAGTACAAAAATGTACGTATGTGTGTGGGTAGTTAAAACACTAAAATCAATATAAACAACATTCTCGAAACTTGTTGGTTAAAAACTTTGTTATTTATAGAAAGGTCTAGGGTAAAGATATAAGTTCTTTCACTTCATTCGAATTGTGAGAGAATAGCATAATGTAGGGATTAAATGATCCAACTTTGTCAAAGAGTTATTAAAGATTTTGAAAAATAAAAATAAAAATACTGATATGATCTCTACCCTTATAATATAAACATTTGGTTTTTAGGACTAGTTCAACAAGTCAAATTGACAGGATGACTGGTTGATATGTGATTAAGTTATCCTAATATTTAATAAAATTAGCAATGACTAAGAAAAATATGTTGTGATCCATAAATCACCTTTCTATGTTAAAATAGCATAACCCAAGAGCATGTGATTCTATGGGTCGTTAGTAGAGATTGGCTTAATTAATTGTTTTGAAGGAACAAGATGAAGAAAAAATTTTGGGTCCTCTTTCCTTTTTCAACTAAGACATATAGTTTAATGTTTTTTTCCTTATATTCGAACAACCATATATGGATCAATTTTATGTTGTTGCAATTTAACAAGAAATCAATTATTCAAGTAATCTTCCTATTTAAATAAAAAAAAAGTAACTAAGGGGACACGTGACAACATTATATTTCTCCTTACCAAAATTTTTTCATTTCTTTCTACTAGATAATTACGTCAATTACTAATAATATTATTTAATTTCTTTATAGATTAAAAATAGGTTTTAATAAATTAAGAAAAAGATCTTTTTATTGATTTTATTTTTAAATAAACAACTTTTTATGAAATTATTTTTTTAAAACATCAAACTTTTTTTAAAAATACATAAAATCAATGTTTTTAAAAAGTAAAATTTTTATAAACCAAATATAATTAAATAATTAGTTATAATAAAGAAAAATTTAAAAATAACATTTTTTTAAAATGGTTTGATTTAAAACAAAATGTTTATTTTTTATGCAAAAAAAAAAATAGAAACAAAAGTTTAAAAAGTTGACATCATTAGTTTATTACGTATAGTACTTACTCATACGTAATTTAAATTATATCTTTTCTTAAAATATTGTTTAATCATTAATAACTTTTCACTCAGTGAATCAGAATTAATAAATAATAAGTCATCACCATAAGTCAAGTCTTAAACTAATTACATTCTTTGGGCCCAAAACAAAGTACCGACTACGTATATGTAATTTTTTTTATTAAACAGAAGGCCTAATAATTTTTTGGATGAAGCCGCCCTGGCCGTTAGAAATTTAAAATAAGTTTACTATAAAAATGAAATAATCATGGTTTCAAAGAATTTCTTTTATAGAATTAAATATGTTTAGAAAATTGTTATAAAAGGAATAATAGTGTATACTAATATTACAAAAACATGTTGGGTTGTTTGGGAGATATGGGTGACGAGTTGGACGCAGGACCTATAATATTTGTGACGGAACCAAATAAAAATAAAATAGCTTTTGACTAAATTAAATAAAAATGATTGTAATGATTAAGTTGGTATAAAATTGTGTTTCATAATGTTTGAATTATTGACGTTAATAATTTAAAGCTTCAAAAATTGCAAATAAAAATATTAACATGACAGTATTATATGTATCTAACCGATTATTTTATGATAAAACGTTGCATATTATTTTATATAAAAATATTAAAAGAGCAGGAAAATTATATATATTTCGGCCGTCCCTGCTCCTTTATACATTAGCCGACTAGCCGACTAAGTCCCCTTATTTATGGATATAGTTTCATTTATTTATTTTTTGTTTTTTATTATTTATTTATGTGATTTAGTTTTTATTTTAGGTTTACGAGTCAATAATATTTAAAGTTGCCATGTTATACGATTATTTTATGTATTAACTTTTTGATCGTTTTAAAATAAGTTGGAATATTATTATAAAAAGAATGTTTCCGTATAAATAAACAATAAGCATGAAAACATATTTGTTGAACCACAAACATTTTTCTTTTTTACATTTTAATTTTCAAACCATACAAGAGAAAATTGCATAAATGGTCATTGTGGTTTGACCGGATTGCATGTTTAGTCCTCATACTTTGAATATTACAAAGTTAATCCCAACTTTTTACGTAGATGTTGCACTTTTGGTTCCTAAAATTAAATTTAAAAGTTAGTTTAAACTTTATGAAATGCATGAAAAGTAAATGAATAAGGGACAAAACTTACAATGAGTATACAAAAGTTTGGATTAATTTTGATTTTTAAAGTTTAAGGATCAAACATACAATCTAGTTAAACGATAGGGACCATTTATGTTATTTTTTCACAATACAAATATACAATGTGTTACTTATTTATATGTATACAAAATCAAATAATAAATCATAAGTATAATAAAGATAAATTCAACAAAATCCGAAAGATATCTATTTTTAACCAATTTAATATATGTAATAGGAAGAGGGTTAAGAGAATCATTTTATCAAAATATGATTCAAAATTAGCTTATTCTAGTTCATTTTTGTTTATCAAGAGGAAAAAAATTATCTTATCATTTGGTTTGGTTCCATTTAGGACCTTCTAGGTCAAGACTACCACGAATAAGGGTTAAATATACGTTTTAAATTTTCGTATTCGAATTTAAGAAATTATTTAGTATTATGGCTTAATCGAATGTACTACTAAAGATGATATCATGACCAATTGCTCATTATGTTACTCTTATAACTCATATAGATCCGGTTTTCGTTTTCACTTAATTTTGTTTGATTATCATGTGAAATCAAAAGTTAATCAAACACTAATACGTCTAAGCAAATAACACTCCTAGACCTGTGTATCTTTTTATTTAGTTGAGCATAAAATTCTAAAAAATGTTACTCGTTATATAAAAAATAGACAAAATATATTATTAAATGATCGAATACATATTACAAGATAGTGAATGGTATAGACCATCTACACTTCCCATTTTCTACAGCCAACAAATTCATCCTGCAAAAATTCATTTTCATAGGTGATGACTTAATTAATTAAGCACTTAATTTTTTTTCTTGTCAAATTGATTTTTTTTCCTACTCTAAACTATATATTGTTCCAAGGTACGGAACATTTTATCAACATAAAGTTGGTTTACACTTAAAAAGATCGATTCTTTGATCTCCCAGACGTAGAGAATACGCGGCTTTTTTGTACTCGTTCCATGTAAATGACTTGTAAAGTCTTAGGTTTCCGGGCGAGACCATTTGTGGGATTGGTGATATCCATTCATTCAAAGATGGAGCCGCAAAATACATCATAGACATTCTCGACCTGTTAGACATGTTTGCCATTACTCTGTGTCTTACACTTTTAAATCTTCCATTCGTCAAAACCTGTATTTTTAACCATAACTTGTTTAATACACTCATAACAAGAACAACAACTACAAGAATAATTAAATAATAACTTAAAACTTGATAACGTACTTCCAAGACATCACCAACGAAGACACAAAAGTCGGTAGGCTCAGTATTGACGGGTATCCACAGCCCATCAACGGTAGAAATCTGAAGGCCAGGTACATCATTAGATCTCAAAATGGTAAATATCTGAGGGTCCGAATGCTCTCCAAACCCAATTCGATGAGCGGGTTTTGGTTGATTGGACTCAGGCTTGATCCCAGGGTAATGATTGACTCGAAAACACGAATCACTATCAACATCCTGAATCAAACGACTAAAAACATTTGTGTCCGGTAACGAAAGACCAAGTGCCAATATTTCCAACAACCCACATGTCAATTCCTTCACTGCTTTGATGTAGTCCTCCACAGCGCATCTACACACAAGAATTAAAGATACAAAATTTCAAAATCATATTTTCAATTCTTACACAAATATTAATTTATGTTTCAATAAAGAACACTTCAACTATCTTCACCTAACCTTATACTTAGTAAAACAGGCTGCTAAGGTCCGTCGTGTAACAATTCAAAACGCGCTCTAAGCAAAAATGGTTTGGGTTAAAACAGACTGAAAGATTACTCGATTTGGGTATGAAAACTATTGTACTTGTCGCGTCTATTTTGGGTACGACACATGGACTGTTCCCGATCTCCTTTTTCCGTTTTAATAATAAATAGTACGATCAATGGGACACTATCACATTCATCATTATAATGTGTCACTATTCATGTCGCTTTATATATCAAAACAAATATTCTTTATTTTTAATAATTGATGAGAGATTTAAAGAAATGATAATACGTTATATAGCGTGTTTAAGAGGCACAAGTGAAGCTATTTTGACTTTTGATTTCATGAAAAACTGGTTTGACTTTGGTGTTATACACATATACGCTTAATAAAGTGATTGGTAGTCACTTTAAGATTGCGTAAGGCATGAGCTCAATACCCACATAAATCTCTCGCTAGTGGATTTTTATTTAATGAAAGTTTGCCTTTTTTATTTACAAAGATCCACTTTTAACTCCTTTTTAAACACTGGTATTAAACAAATAGCTATAGTTAGTAAAGATGAGAATATAGGAGGAAAAAAGTTAATTTTTTTCTTCAACTAAAAGCGATTTTATACTGCATTTAAAATAATCATCCCAAAATGAAAGAAACTAAAAGTGTTTTTAAAACTATTTAATGTGTATATAGTATATACATGTTGAGTGACAGTTTATTTCAAAACCAATAATATATTGATAACTGCGAAAACAATTTGTATCAATAGCTTTATATGTGGTATTCCAGACAGTACGCTACCCATTTGTTTCTATCCCCCACAACTTATTACTATTACGTACTATTTGGAAGTGCATTATGAAGTTTTCATGATTTTTAACATATAATTGTTTTTTTAAAAAAAATCTCCTACTAATTCTACTTAATTAAATAAAAAACATGACAAATAAGGGCTCAATTTAACTAATAAAGTTTTACCCAATTAAAGATAACTAAAACTAATATGAATATGTGTATATATACATAAAAAATAAAAACACATGACAAATAATTGCTCCGACTAATTTCCACTTAATTAAATAAAAACACATGACATATAAGGGCTCAATTTAACGAATAAAGTTTTACCCATTTAAATATAACTAAGTAAATGTGGGGTTAGCCCACTTGGTAGAGACTTTGTTTTTTAGAAGGGAGGTCTTAGGTTCAAACCCAAACAATGGTAAAATTTGATGTAATGTAAGAATAGGATTCTTTTGCCGTTCAAAAAAAAACTAAAACTAATATGAAATATATAAAATAATAATAATGGTGTCCGTTGAGTAAAAAAGTGAAAAAAATCCCTAAAATTCGGAAAAGAATAATAATAATAATAATGGTGTCCGTTGATGCATGGAAGCCGGCTAAAAAACGGGGTGGACCTCGCCGCTTTGAAACATAAACAAAAAGACGACCGCATTTTAATATTCATCTTTACTTTCTACCAGCCCAATCATCGGCCAGCGTGGCACCCCATCCACCTGTTATATTATATATTATCCCACATTTTATTTTATATTATATATATTACAGTACGCCTCATGATTCAACAGTCTTAATACATAAGACGGTTATGTAACCAACGCTCTTACCTTATTTCCAAGTTCTAACTCTAACTCTTATTATATCCGTCAAACACTATTTGTGTGTGCATTGTACAATTTTTACGATCTTTTACTTAGAATTGGTTGTGTATCAAACTTGCTCTTGTATATAGGTGTAATAGGTTAGAAGCACGATATATTACACAGGTTGCATAAGTTTAATGTTGTATATATAAATAATAAGAGCTTATACATCACATATTTATGAGAAAACGTTATATAGTTATTTTTCTACCAGTTTAGCAAAACGAGTGAAAGAATGTTAAGTTTATAAAATATCTTAATGATCGAACCTACCATCTCTTAAAGAAAAAAAAAAGTATATTTAGTAAAAAAAAGAGATGAGAAAAAATAGAGGAGACACAAAAGTTACATGTGTTCTATACGATTTTTATTTATTAGATAATGATATATATAAATGCTAAACCGCTACGTAATCAATTTATAAAATGTGGACCTAAGGTTAGTACAACCAACGAACACTACATGTGTTGTAAGACATCCTCCACAACTCATACATATAATAATATATATTCTCCTAGTCATTAAAATGTTGGCCAAATTATGGACAAATCGGATGAGGAAAACTATGTACTAGAAAACGTTGAGACATTGAGTTAATATGTTTGGACCAGTTAAACAGTTGTTCAAAACTTTAAATCATTACTACTTTTCTTAAATTCGGCAAAACAATAAATATCTTGTAGGTTTTCATTCGCCGTTAAAAGTATGTCTTGTCTTCGTCATCGATTGATTAGCATGTTTTGTGGTTGGTAAAAGAGTTATCGGTTACATATATGAAGTTTTGACGTATTAAAAAAGAGTCATGTTGATTAGGTACCTGAAATTTGTTGGTTGATCAGCGACGATATTGAAAGTGTCTGAGCCATTGGAAAGAGAATTGGCTTGAAGGAGAATGTACTCGAGTTCACCAACATCGCCATTGAAACCAATGTTTCGGCACCCATAGCCGAACGGGCTAGGCGGGTTGGCTTTGACTTTGACCTTTTCAGACGCGGGTTTTGAGAAAAACCCGTTGACGGCTTCCTCCAATTTGGAGATGACTTGAATGGGGACTCCATGGTTCACTAGCTTAAAAAAACCATAATCTTGACACGCGGCGATGATGTGGTGGGACAACGTCGTGGTGTCGAGCGAGAGGTCGATAACGGGGATCCCGAGGGCTTGGGTTTTCTTGGTTCTTAAAGGGGAAGAAGAAGAGAGAAACATGGTTGAGTTGGGTTGGTTTGTGTTGTGTTGAAGGAGAAAGGGGAATGTGAAAGTAAGGATGATAATGGGATTAAATACTAGTTGGTGTTCTAGAAATAAATTAATAAATAAATAAACAAATGAATAAATAAATAAAAAATGAATAAAAAAATGAATAAAAAAATAAATGTATAAAAAAATACTAGTTGCTGTTACGTGAGATTGCGTGATGACTGATGAGGGGTACCACAACTATCGGGACCTTTTCTTTTATGGAGGACAAAATAGTTGTTTTTGTTTATTGTACTCTGTATGATATTTTTAATTATTATTATTATATGATATTTATTTATTTTTTTGATGTATTACTTCGGGTGTTGTTAGTATACAACAATTTATATAAAAAATAATGTGACATAAAGGCTACCTTTATTAATTTTGTTGTTTTTGATGGTTTTCTAATGATTGATTTCTGCTTTTGGTTTAACCATAAAACTTGTTGAAAGTGTGACATGTTTCTTTGTACGGGCAACTTACAAAAATGGAATAATGATATTTTGTTTTATGTAGTAAATTTGTGTTTCTCGGATTATATATAAATTTAGAAAAAATAGTTTATTCATTTTCAATTACTTAAAATCATTAATTAATAACTGATAATCAAATTTTAAGTTTTTTTTTAGTTTTCGGATATTATCAATGGTTTTAAAACCAAACTACCAAAGAAACAGGTGGGTTTTATTATTCATCGGTTGAGATGGTCAACTCAGTCTAAAACCTATTTATCAGTTAAATGAGGTGATAGAATTTACGACATTCACCGTATGTCTAAGTTCACTCGAAATCAATTGATTTATTTTTGGTTAGCAATTAGTTAACAGTCGAGCCACAAACATTAACTGTTTCTAATTGAACCGGCTTCACTAGCCCGTTCTCAATATACTTGTTTCCCAAGAGTCGCTACCTGCTTTATAAGATTTTAACCTATAACTTTAACGTATAATAATTAATATTAGCATCACTCCTTGTTTATATTTATCTATTCATACGTTTAATATTTTCAGCTTATAACAATTGTTAATCTTTATCACATTAAAAGTCTACTTTCGCTTAAATAAATTAATGATTGCTATATTGGTGTCAAAATCAACTATGTTATTCACTTAATTGCACGCGTGATATGCCATTATACCAATTTTGTTACTACCTAATTATTGTTGCAAATGCTTATTGATGACAACATCATGAGCGTAACTGTACGGGGTCCGTTATTTCTCCGAACTTTTTTTAACGGTAAATGTATGACTCTGCTTCGGAGGATATATGTTATCTTAACCGGGCCCACTTATCCGTTTTCCAGGTGGGACCGCACCCTCAACCCTCTCAGGAGGAAACTCATTGCTGAAAAAACATCCTTACTCAACTCTGAGCAACTGAACATTTTACTCAGAGTGAGACTTGAATCCATTACCTTTCATTATTTATATGTAATGGGTACCTCATCCTAAACAGTTAGACTAAAAATCATTGATCGTTATTTATCTGACTAGATAGTTTACTAATAGATATATCAAGCATCATATGATATCTTAAATTGTTGTCAGTAAAATAATTAAAATGAAAATGAAAAAAAAAATAATGCGACCCTTCATTATTTTTTATTCCGCTCTTGACATGACACATATATACATACAACTGTTTCACATAATGAAAAGTTAGCAAAAGATTCATGTTTAACGAATTAGAATTTACTTTTTTGGTGGTTTTCAATGGCAAATTATAAGCAAATGTTCATAGAATGCGTACAATAAATGCTCAATAGCATAAGATACGGTAGCCAAAGTCCACGAGAAAGGAACCCAAATAAAGCACGTCAATTTACCTTACTTTAAACTTTTAAGTATTTCAATCAATCATCATGTTCACATCACTTTTTCTTGTAATTGTATCAAATAAATAGTGGGAGAGATGTATAAATCAATTTCAACTGATAAAATGGTATGTTTGAAACTGGTTTGAGACATGAATCGGTTTAGAACTTATTGGAATTACAATGTGTGATAATGAGTGATATTGATATGAAGCCGGTGGTTTTTCGGTTAAGTATTGGTCTAGATGGGTAGTTGGCTACCCGTTCATCTTGTTGGTTTCGATTTGCAGACCATGTGTTTTTTTTATTTACTTTGGCACATCTGGCTACCGATGAAAATCTAACTCTACAGAATAAATTTTGTAAGTTAAGTTGATGGAAGTATCATTCGATTTAAGTACTAAAAAGTTGAGCCAACATTATAGACGAATGATAAAGTAAACAAAAATGATTATAAGTCTCAAACACCAAACCTTTAAGGGGTGGTATTCTTTATATTACGTTAAAAAGTCATTTATTAAATGTGTTGAATAAATTTAAATTGTTGTAAACCAACACTTTCTATAAGATTTAAATGTCAAATGTCATGAGCCATTAGTTATATGATAAATTATAAAAATTCATGAATTATAAGTAACAAATAATAAAGATTTAAGAATTATAAAATTATATTTAAGATAATATATAATTGAAATCTTATTATAACTTAATAAGTTTTAATAAATTACCAAATAAAAGGATTAATATTTTAAATCTTTAAAATCTAAAATTATTGTTATTTATTATGAGAGATAGACAGAAAACAATAATCTAGACTTCACTATAAAATCGAGTATTTTATTATCCTTAATATGAGTATTGCTATATCTTTTTAAAGTAATATTTTTTAAAACATTTATGTGTTATACGAATAACTTGGGTAATTATGAAAATAACTTACGTAATTATCATATAATTTGCGTAATTATTATTTATAGCTTAAGTAATTTTAACTTGTGTAGTTATGAATATAACTCGCGTAATAATAAATATAACTTGCATAATTATTCACTTTATACGTGTAACGCGCGAACAAAATTACTTATTTTCCAAAAGACACGTGTCACGCATTGATAATTTCGTACGCTTCGCACAATTTTTTATATTTTGTATAGTAACATTCAATACATATATAATATTATATAATTAAATTGGATCGGAAAAGCGCGTTATGTTGTTATTATAAATAAAAACTATATCGGGTAATTAGTGGGCTAACTTTTCAACCAAATAACTAAAAGAATACAGCAAATAAAGAAGACATGAGGGTCAAAAATATTGAAAAAAAACATCTAAAAAAATCTCTTAAAGTTTTATTGGTAGGAATTAACGAACCCTCTTATCTACAATAATGTTTCCAGGTGTCAAAAGCCGGTGTTTATTTTTGATAAATATCCATACAGCTGTTTTTTAAAGGACCTTTGATATCTTATATAAACTTAATTTAATTAAAGTAGTTATTTTATGACGCTACCAACATATGTCAATATATATTTATTTTTAAGTGGTCGAGTATTGAAGTAGGTACATATATTTTTTAAAATCAGTAATATATAAAAAATTGTAACAATCACATAATATATTTACATATAGTGTATAAAAGTTAATCAAAGTAGCACGAGAGAAAAAGTTTTTACATATCACATTCAAAGCATTACATATGATTATATCATGCGGTTCCCTTAGATTTTAACATATTATTGGTTTGAAATGAACGATTATGTATGTATGTATAAGCTTGTTTTAATATTGTTTTAGGAAAACTTACGCACCCACTAATCTACTACTAAATCTACCGATATAATCTCATTTTCATAGCTTGTTTTATTTAATTTGGGTATAAGACCCAATAAACATTTTGATTTGACTATGTCGAGTACTGATCAAGGAGTCTTTGTTTTAAAATAATCAATGACTAAGTTGTCAACTTAACATCTTAGCAACGTGAAAACACAATCTTTGACCTTTGAAAATGTTTACATAGCAAGTTAAATTAATATCACATAGGTCATAGGTGTAAACAATAAGCTATTTAGTCTCGTTGGTTCTTCTAATCCAATAACAATACGTCGTTTGTTACCATGTTTTCAAGTTTGATTTCTTCACTACGCACAATTTTGACCCGTTTACATATTTTTAAAACACACACGTCACGTATATAGTTGTTATTATGACTTTAATTTCCCCGTTATATTTGTCACAATCAAAACCGACATAGAAGACCTTGTCTTTTTGTTTTCCTTTTTAAGTCGGAGGATTTTGGATGTGAGGAAAGAGTTAGATCATAGATATCGTCACAATAAAACCCTTTGTTATTTGCAATGTTCACAAGAAAGTGTGTATAAAACCCTAATTCGGCTATAATACATTTTGTTAATACCTATGACACATTGTTATAATCTTACATCGACAATATCATATAAACATTGATACATCTTCGTTACGCTAATCGAAGCATGATTTTTTATTAGATTGTATGTTGATTTAATCTTACTATTTTAATATTAAGATGATAAATATAGATAAATTAATGAGAGCGTGAGTTATGGGTTTTCTTTCATCTAATATCCATGGTAACATCATGTAATGCATTCGGCTAATGTTCACTTGTAACTATTAGACATACGCAACGGAATATTATTACAGACACAAAAAACAGTAAAATTAACACGAAAATTTAACATGAATCGGTTTATATGACCTACGTACATAAGCTGCAACTAAGAATTTTTATTTATTAGTTCTATATATACAAAAGAATACAATAACATACAATAACATGACTATGGTACATATAGAGATACATGGGGGTTAATAACTTAAAAGGCAAGATATTTAAAATGGGCTTGAGACCAAAGCCTAAAGCCTTTACAAAACTAACAACAACATTGTGTTAGTGTTACGTGGTTGGTTAATTTTGTTAGTAACTAATTAATGATCATTTTTAAACAAATAACCTATATAGATGACCATGTGACCTACTTAAAGCCATTTTTATACGTGTTTAGATGAAAGAACACAATGTTACTTGAAAGATTACAAAAGTTCATCTCTTGCATTCAGACTCCCTAGAATATATAATTTTGGAGTTTGATAAAAAGTATTTTATTTAGTAATTGAAGAAGAGACTGTTTTTGGTTTTGGATTTGGCGTCGATAGTGGAGATAGGGGGTTGAGATGTTGCACAGTTGGCCGATTTTATAGATGTGCTACGTAATGTTGAGTTTTCAGATTCTACAAACAAATGGATTTGGGACTTGGAGATTGACAAATCTTTACGTTTAGAGCGACGGGTTAACATATTGATAGGTTAACTCTTCCGATGGTGCATGCCTACGAGATGAAATAGATTTATTCTTATATAAGTAAATATTTAATTTGTCCTAACAAGGGCTTTTAGAACTAGGGGCCATCTTTAATTTTGGTGATTGTGATGTTGCTTGTAGACGATTAGAAGATGGTAGAATGCTGATTTTTCAAGTTCACTTGAGCCAATGTTGTTAATCTCTTAGCTTGACTCGATCATTATGGTAAATCCAACAAAGAGTTGCTAAGTGCTACTAAAGACAACTCCTTCACGATTTTTTTTTTAATTTTTATTCGATTTTTCAAGTTTTCAATTTTGATTTTCTAATAAGAAATGTAAGGCAAACATTCCTTGGATCGAGTGGTTACAAAATCCACTTATGTTTTTATAAACGCTTATTTTATACCTAATAGCATCTTGCTGGTTGGATGTTTTATATAATCTTTTGTTGTTAAAAAAATAACGTTGAAATAAATCCTACTAGTCTTTTCTCTAAATCAAAATCAAAGTAGCATTTTAACTAAAATTGCAATGAGTCATATTATATACAAACTAATTGGATTAATATTATTTGAACTCTTGAAGGTTTAAAAGTTTTTCATTTCTTTACCTTATTTTAAAAAGGAATATTTTTACCTTAAACTGAAGGTTAACCCTCCTAGTAATAAGAGTTAACAATGGCTTATTCCCCAATGTTTCACATGATGGATCTTTAACCTTAAACTCTTTCATAGTGTTTTTTATCGTATAGCTTAATATGCTAAAATAATATTTAACTCACCGTTAAAAATATTCACATCTCACTCCTTATATTAACTATATCTATATAATATAAGGTAAAATGTATATGTTTGTCATGCAATTTATCACTTCATTTCATTATTTAAGATATGGACTAACTTATCATTCATATATTTAACAAATCACTATTCATCTCTTATATTCATTTCATATTACTTTTTTGAGTGTAAGAATAATAAATGAATTTACAAACATTATTTAATTTATTAGGGTTAAGTATAAGGAATGAGTTGTTGGAAGTTTTAAAATAATTAATAAATCTTATGAATATTCATGTTTTTCATCTAAATTATAATATTAATGATAAGAAATCATGAATATGAATGCTTTTAAAGGATTGGTTAAGCTAGTAGCAGATAGAAAAAAAGTCATTATGAAAATGTTGAAGGATTAAATAATGGTAGTTGGTGGTGGTTGTGGACCTTTGGTGGTCAGTGGTGTTTGGTGATGGTGGTGTGGTGATTGGTGATTGCGGTGGTAAGAATTGTGAAAGAGAGAATGAAAAATGCGAAAAAAAAGAGGGGTTGATGATTGATTTTGTGGTGTTTAGGGTGAATAAGAATTCTTGTATAATATGTAATTTCATTCTATTGACCAACCATATGCTTTCTTTTTCCGTTTTATCACAATGATCGATTTCATTCTCATTGGTTAAAACATAAGTTGTTAAGAAATAACTAAGGTAACATGTGATTAAACAAAAATGGGTCTATCTAAAATTTTAAACTTTTAGAATGATATATATATAACCATCTAATCTGACTCTTAAATCTACACTAATGTTTATCACAAAACTCAAACACTCCTCATCACGGAAGGAACGCTATGCACACACTTGTACACCAATTAAGTGTATGGAATTTTATATAATGTCAAATCTTAATATAAAAAAACTAATATAATCCAAAAACTAGTCATTCGGAGACACCTATAAATAGGTATTAGTGAATAAAACATATATTAAAGGACAATAAACGTAGTATGTTAGACAAAGTAGTTAACACCTAATCTTTTGTTGGATAATAATCCTCTTTTAAGCTTTAATGTTTATACCTTCATTTACATACTATTATTCAATCTTCAAGTTTATGCACCTAATTAAAGTATGCTATTTTTAATATGAAAATATAATAAAGACAATTAGCGGTTGATAGAATGATAGTTATATCTAAAGTTAGAAAATGTGTTAATTTAATATAATATTTATCCTTAGATGGTCACTGAACACACGGTATTAAAATGTGTGTCTAAGGTGCGTTTAATATGCGTCTCTCTCTTATCATGTTTTACATTTATTATATCTTATATTATACTAAATAAAATATAACGTGTTACTTTTTGCCAACTGCAATTATTAAAAAGATATGTTCAACACATTCAAAATTAACCTAATGGAACAGGTAAATATATATATTATCGCATGCTATAATCAACACTGCTACAAAAGAACGTAAAGTGTGTGTACAATGTATACATATATGTGATATAAAACTTCCCTTACAGGACAAGTACCAAAAATATATAGTAACTCGTAGTTGTACACTTGGTAACACTTACTTACATATACATAACCCGTATATATACGTAACTCTTAGTTGTACATTTTGTAACACGTACTTCCTTATATGTAACCCCTAGTTTTCAAGGTTTTCAATAAGCATGATTTTCATTTTATCCCTCCCTTATATATAACTAATCAGGCATGCTCTTTTAAGAACCATCAATACGTTAAAAGTACTAATATTTATAAATGGACTAGTAATATTGGTGATTGCCACCCGTAAAAATAGCATGGTTTTACATACTTACTCATGCAAGATTAAATAGTATTAAAAAATAAAAAATATGAAATTCTTTTTTTATGAATAATGCATAGAAGAATTTCAAAATAAATGAGAGAGAGACACAAAGACAATTACATAATTGTTTTTATGTATAACATATACAAATATATTATACACAGTTTTCACATTTTATCTATACACGAATTACATACTGATTAATAATGAACGCCTCTGATTGGCCAGTTATTATCTTTTTTGTTTACTTCATAACACATAGTAAATCTAGCTAATTTTGTTTATGAAGTGAACGGCACTTCATAATCATTTTCTAGTTGAAAACTACTCTTTTTTAATAACAACAATTTAAGATTTTAAATGATATGCATCTTTTAATTATTTTTGTAAAATGCAAAACTAAAAATCATAACATTTTTATTGTAAAACACATCACTTAACACTTGAATCCAGAGGCGCCTAAAAAACGATTAACCATTAGAATTGAAATCACAACCGGTTACCAACCAATATAAAACAATGTTCTCAAACCGGATTGGACAGCGAACCAATTGGATCGGATTTAAAAACCAGATAACATCATAATTATATATATAGTTATATATATAATTCAATATAAGTATTTTATATGTATCTTTTTATAGTTATATATAATACTCAACAATAATTATATATCCAACACTGTAATTCGTCATCATATCCGATCTACCCATTAAACTCACTAAAATCCAAAACGAGTTGAGGTGGAATTATATATCCAACACTATAATTTATCATCCGATCTACCCTATAACCCATTAAAATCCAAAACGAGTTGAGATGGATCGGAACAGTGGCCTCATCAAATTCCAGTCTGACCGGTCAGTCCGATCCAACCAGTATAACGTTGGTATAACAGTAACCAGTTACTAACCGCTTTTTAAGGTGGACCCCAACCCCAGCCCGTGTGAAAACTACTCCCTATAGTATAATGAGCAGGCGAACCAAAAATATAATTGAATACAAATACAAATAAATATTAAAAATGAAACGACAGAAAGATGCCGTCGCATAATAATCGGATGTTAGGGAATATATGTCGTCGAGAGTTTCGGTGCGATTGAGGAATGTCGTAACGGTGTTAACGGCCGGCGTATTATATAATAACGAATAACAGAGAGACACGTGTCAGTTCAAATCCACAACAATGAGAATGGAAACCACATGTCACCACTGCACTAACCGACATGTTATGTGCATAAATTGTTCCTTTTACATTGTATTTAAAAAAATATTTTTTTAATTTTTATATTGGTGAGTAGAAAATAATTCAGGATTATTTTTATATAGGAAAAAGTTCAATGTATCTATTATAATAATCTGACGTCGGTTTGACTAGCGTGCATATAAACGGTTTCAACTTCTTGATCTATCATAAAAGATTCCAATTTTAGAAAGTGTTTTTAAATTAGACATAAAGAAATAGGGTGATAATAATCAAGCATGAGAAGACCTAAATCGAAATGATTGGCATGTTACATGTTTACACGTAGGGACATAAGAGAGTGGATCCGGTCATTATTATTCAATGAATTGATCGACTGAGTTCAAGTTTTACATATCGAGTTTTAGTAGGTTTGGGAGTTTAAAAGAACCTATTATTTATATAAGTTTGATATTTTATTTGAAATTTTAAATATACAATTACATAAAAACTATCATTATATTATATAAAATTATGCTTAAATTCTAAACATTTTTATGTAATATATAAATAATTGAATTATAAATGCACCCACTTATATAAATACATAGATAATAAGCGAGTGCCCGAGCCTCACTCAAGTTAAAAAAAATTATTCACGAGCTGTGTTTGAACTTTAAACATAGAGCTTGAAACAAACCGAACTCAACTCGAGATGTCTTCAATTTAACAAGTCAAATTTAAGAGACCTTCATTTGAACAAGTTAAACTATAGCTCGACTCGTTTACACCTAATTTGCATATATCTTCTTATAAGTTTTACATGTAACCAAGAACAAAGCGGAAAAAAATTGGTTTTTGAGAATTTAAAACCATTTTGCGCTGATTTTTAATGTTCTTTTCTGGTTTTTAGTTTTTTTATTTTTATTCGAAGATTTAAGCCCACGAAGAAACCACCATAAGTGTTTAACCAACAAGTACTTACAGGCTTACAGCCCACCAAACCCAACCTTTGAAGAAAATAAAACTAAAGTACTCAATTAGTGCTTTTTGTTACAACTGAAATGGAAAGTATTTGGGCTCTTTTATGGGCCTGTAAATTTCACTGGTATATGGACTATGAACCGTATCTCAAATTAATATTTGAAGCCACAAGCCCACAACACAAGTCAGTGATTACATTTGTTCATGCTAAAGAACTTTCTTGGTACCCTGTTTTTTAATTTTAACCAGTTAAATTTATAACAAGTATTTTACAAGTTCAAATATGTAATGATCATATAACAATTCGGTAAAGTACAATGTTCCCTGAGTTTCTTTAGCTCTAAAGCAAAGTTATTCTGTGAACACAACGTTTTCAATATCTGTAAACTTTTCTTTGATCGCTGCTTTGACTCCCGACCCGATTGACTCGGGCCCAGTATACTGCACAACGCATTCGCCGCCTTTCACTGATAAGACCAACACGTTTCCACCAAAATTGGCTATGGCGGGCCTTAGTATTTCAAGATGTGCGTTCACTGCCTGCAATTGCAACATATAATATGTCATTGCTGTAAGGGCGTATCACAAGAATATGCAATGTGTTATCCACATGTTGTTGGTATGTATGTAACATTGTTTTTTGACCATTAAACGCAACATACCTACCATTTTTAACCGGCTAAGGTAACAAAGTTACCATTTACCCTTTAGTCCAACAAACGGTAAAAAAAATGGTAGCTATGTTGCCTTGAATGGTAAAAACAAAGTTAGCTGCATATATGAGTAAAAAAAGAGTACATGGCATCTTCTCACGGTTTCTTTTAACCGTAAACAAGATGTCACAAGGGTAACAGGTCAAAACCAGTTCAGGTGATACGGGTCAATTTCTAGTTAGAGTACATACTAGCACAGGTCAGGCCGGGTTGGTCTGCAAACATTTTCTTATCTGTCTTTAATGTTTTTCATAAATATTTAGTATCTTTATTATTATTACAAAAACAATACCACCATGGTAAAAATCTCAATCTTTGAAAAAATTTGAAGGTTGTATGTGTATTCATTAAGATTTAAGAATACACTATTAGACTTTTGTAAACTTTTTACCCGTTTCTCTTCTAGCTAAACTGTTTGATTGACCCGTATGAGATAAAAACAGATCCCAAACCGACCCATTTGTAAACACACCAAATTGCCACCTCTACTACAAGTGTAAATTTTCTAACTTTCTTAGTCTCGAGTCTTTAAAAACGAAAACTTAAGTGAAAATCTTGCCTCGACGGTTGTTTCAGCAGGCTGCTGATCATAAACTTGAACAATATCCTTAACAGCATCTCCAAATTTCTCTTTAAGTATTCTTTCAATCCCCATTTTCATGGTTGTTGTTGAGCTTGGACAAGATTCACATGCCCCTGATCATATTCAACCATTAGTGTTAACTGTTAATTAGTCACATTAAACATACAATCATAAGCAAGAACTCATGCCCCAGATTAATATTTAATCTTTAGTGTATAAGGTTAATTAGTCGCACTAATCATATAATGATAAACAAAAACATGTATCCGAACACTAGAAACTAAATTGCAACTTCAATTTGCAGTAATCACATACACCCAAACACCCCCTTTGCCCCTGTAATAATCTCAATGTCTCAATCAACATAGCAATTAGGGTTTAAAAGACCCCAAATTTCCAATTAGGGTTCAACACACCCTAAATTGGCAAACAATCCGATAATACAATAGTCTAACTTCCAATCAAAAAACAATTGAAACACGAGGGGATCAAAAGCCCCAAATCATACCTTGTAGCTTGAGAGAAATGACCCCATCTTCAACGGAAACAACATCAACGTTCCCACCGTCGGCGATTAGGTACGGCCTGACGTCATCAAGAACAGTATCGACGTTTTGGGGGGTGAGTTCGAACTGCTGGGCGGAGTACAGCCCACCGCCGGCGGAGGCCTTGACGGTGACGGTGGTGGTGGTGGTGGACCTATGAGTTTGATGAATTGCTTTGTTTGTTCTGTTTCTGATTACGATTGATGTCGGAAGGGGGTTGTTTTGGGTGGTGGTGTTGGTGGTGAGTGACGGTGGGAGTTGGGGTTGTGACATCGGAAGAGATGGTGCGAACGCCATCGTTGAACCACCGTAAGCTGCCGGAGAAGATGAGAGACGTTTGAGCTCCGCCACACTAGTGTTACTGGTTCTAAAAGAATGTTAGTTTAGTACGTATTTAGCTTGAAAGTTTATTTTGTTAGCTTTTTGAGTCCATATATGTGTTCCCACTTTTGTTTGATTCATACATATAATCGATCAAATTTAAACATATAACTTTTTTAACTAAAAGATCACTGACGGATCATTCGTACATCTGGTCATGTTCATTACTCGAATATGGTATTCAAGATCTTTCTCAAAAGAAAACTCACTTTCTGGTTCAATCTAAAACTTTTTTTTTCCTACAAGTGATACTTGAACTTAATATTTTTCCTATTTTAATAAGGTCTTAGCATATAACCATGTTAGTTTCTAAGATAACTCCTTGATTGTACAAAATGTTTTTAGTTGTAAAACATGAAGTGGTTACTTTACTATATTGGTATGGAGGTTTGTTTTTACAACGTATAAACGCATAAGGAACTTGTAATTCGTGTATTTTTCTACTATAACAACTTTTAACATGATTGAGGATTGTGCAATGTTCATTATGTATTGTTAACTTTTGTGAATCACAATAGACCTAAACATAAGTTCCTTCAAAGAAACAGATTCTCACTGATACAATGAATTTCAGAGATGAGATTTACACCACAAATAAAGTAATTTCATCAGAAAACAAATGATTATCTAATGCAGGAATCATAAAAAAAATGATACAACACAATATGAATTGTATACAAAGAATAACATACTTAACCGAGGCAATAATGAATCTCATCATATGACCTAGAACCCTAATACACAAACGAACCAGAAGAAATAAAAGATAATTAAAATGACGAATACAACGACTGATGCGAAAATGATATCACAAAGCTTGAATCCTTAAACAACTCTTGATGAAGAAGATGAGTTGATAGAGATGAAACATGACTGATTTCAACAATAGAGGATGTGAAAGTCTTCATCAAATTTCTTGAAGTCCAGATTAGTTATATTGTAAATAATGCATGATTAACGAAAGAATCATCCAAAAGCTAGATCTCAACCCATCTACAAACTAATCTACTACAAACCCACATGTAATCTTAGCTCATCAACTGTTTTCTGAGCCCATCAGTATTCATAATCCAGCCAAAAAACACCAATAAATCACATGTAAACATACAACAAAATTATAAGAAACAATCAATAAAAATATATATTCATAATTGAATTGAACACGTATATATTTCAACACGTATCATACTAATAACATTAAAAACAAAATTACTAATGAGATAACATGAATATGTATTTTATATATTAAAATATAACATTTGAGCATAAACACTTTAACAGTATGTTCGCGATAACGTTGATAAGATATATACCACTTAAGCAAAATATTATATTTCATGGATTGGACAAGTAAAGTTGTTTTTACTTTGTTAAGCTGACATCATAGCGGTAGAGTGCATTTGAGGTCGAGCATAAAACTACACATATCAGATAACCAATGACATTAAGTCACTTATGAGTCTTAAACAACACATTTCTCATAATCAGTAGCTTGCGTATCCAATGTTGATTTAGTAGCCTCACAATCAGTCATTCCAAGCACCATGATCTAACTCTCAACACACATGTATCTATTTCTATATGCGTGCTTAGACGGCTTTCCCGTTTAATGTTGTTTCATGTCTTTATATTGCATGTGAAGATATTGTGATCCACGACTTATGTGCCGAGTATCACGTAATTAAGTTTGATACCCCAAGGTTTCATATTACCATTTATATACTAGTACACGAATAAATATACACGACACATAAGTTAAAGGTCTATGAATACTAAACATTTTCAACTTGAAAACCACCTAATAAACGTCTCCAAGTAACATGTAAGGTCAAAATTGACACACTACTACTGGTCGTTTGTCGCAAATATCACACATAAGAGAAAAAACAAACATTCGTCTTCAGATTCGTGTATGTCATGACAATAGCAAAACTACGAGCTTGAGTGAATATAAATTGGAACATTCTTATTACATGTATATGTGTGATAAATCATAAAAGATTTGTACACCATGTTTAATAATCTCAAACGGACAAATCATACGGTGACAATGATCATTGTAATTTATACATACTTTTTTCAAAAAAACGGGGGAAATGGATGCGAAGACAATAAACAAATTAGGGTTTTGGAAATTGGGAATTGAGTCCACAACGATAAACCCTTGATCTTATTCTTAACGAGAAGGCCTTCGATTGAAGTTTACTTACTCGAAGTAGGTTCGAATTAGGGTTTACACTTCCACTTACACGAGTGAATCGACGATATTCATCAATTGTAGCCACTGAATCAACAATATCTTCTATAACGAATTCAGTTTCTGATTCAGGGTTGATAGAATTGAGCTGATGCAAATGTGTTCTCACCGAGAAACAGGTTTCGATTTTATGATTTTAGCTTTAGCATATTGCCACAATCGCGTTCTCTATCACTTATAGGCTTTTAGCTCTTCAATTGCAATTTTTCTTTACTGTTTGGGTGGGGGTGGGTTACTATTTGTCTTCTACATATTTAGTAAATACATGCTTTTGTGCTGCAATTTGTTGTAGTAATGTGATGATTTTTGCTTGTTTACTATCCGATTGAAACTCCTTGCTATGTGACTAAGGTGTCTTCTACATAAAAATCTTGATTGTTTTTGTTAGATAGTGCTGTGTTATGGATTGATCTGCAGTAAATGGTTATGATTCTGTTTCCTTTTTGGTAAAAATAAGAAAACAGCAAGGTTCAATTGCATGACATATGGTTCCCTGTAACTGTCTCTGAAGACTTGGGCAACAATTTGTGCTTGGTTGAATACAATTGCTTAGGGATCAAATGATCAATAACATATCAGAGCTTCAAAGAGTTAATATAGATTATCTTCACATTCGTCCCTTGGTTCCTCGAAGTATGGTTACAAATACTGGTTTCTTAGAAAAAGTGGATGCTTTTTATAATAATAATGGCTGATGGAGTGGATTAATTACCAAAAACTTGCTGACAGTTGATACCTTTTGTATTTTAAACACAGAATAAGGGGAAAGAAATTAGTCGTCTGGAATTAAGACCGTTTGTAGAATGGAAAGATGAAATATGGTTTACCACTTGTGAGGTATCCACTTGCCATTAACCTCTATATTGTAATTAGAGGGTGTGGCTACTAAATCAACAATTTCTTCTATATCGATTAAGATAATCGCTTGAGAGAACGACTACTTGTTTAGTCGGACGGCTGTCATCTTTATACGGTCTGTAACAAGTTTGCTTTGATTTCGAGCTAAACGACGTCGTCTTGTTCATCTAGACAGGTGGCGTGCAACTCTTTTTATGGAATCCATTTCTGAATCTGGGTTGACCGAAATGGGCTGATTGGGCTTTTAAATTTTTTAGCTTTAGCACATATCCCCTCAATATTTATATAATTTACCCCCTTTTCTATTCTACTGCTATCACGCACACACTATCGCCGCCTCTATCATTAGGGTTTTAATTTCTCAATTGCATTGGGGGGGGGGGGGGGAGGGGAGGGTGTACGCATGCTTTGTTTTTTACATTATTCAGTAAGTACATTCGTCTGTGCCGCAGTTTCTTCTAAAAGTTATGGTGAGTGTTTTACACCTGATCATTTGTTTTGAGGATTTTAGCTTGTTTATGCATCTGATTGAAACTTCTTGCTATGTGACTAACTTTCCCTGATTTTTTATGCTCATTTTCATTTTAGCATGCTTTAAAAGTGATATCTGCATTAGAATTTTGAAACTTTTATTAGATGGTGTGGTGTAGTGGATTGATGTGCATTAGATGGTTCTGATTTTGTTTCCTTTTGAGTAAAATAAGAAAACTTCAAGATTCATATTCGGTAGGCATAAAGGTCGAAGTATCTCTAGAGCATGAAATCTTGCATGACGTTTAGTTCCCTGCGACTATTGTTGAAGATCCAGGCAACAATCTGTTCTTGGTTGATACAGCTGCTCAGGGATCAATGATGAATCAGAGCTTCATAGAGTTAAAATAATTCATCTTCATATTTGCCCCTCGATTCTTCATACTAGGGTTACAAGTTTTGGTTTGTTATGATTTTGGGTGGTGTTGTGTAGTAATTACCAAAAAACTTGCTGATTGTAGATACATTGTATACTTTAAACACACAAATAAGGCGAAAGAATTTAGTAATATGGACTTTAGGCTGCATGTAGAATGGAAAGATGACAAATGGTTCACCACTTGTCAGGTATCCCATTGAATGATCTAATTGTCATTAACATCTTAATTATAATTTGGGGGTGTTTGAGATTTCTTTTGATAACTGCTTAGTGCTTATCTAATTATTGCTTTCTGAAAGAAGCAGCTTTGAATAAACAACATATTCACTCACAAATAATAAACTAAGCAATTTGGATGAGTAATCCCAAATACCCTCAAAACAGCTTACTGTCCACTTGCCGTACCAAAACACAAACTAAAGCATTATTAAACACCCACAAAACAGCTTATTATTGTATAAGCAGAAAAACATGTTTAATCAGCAACACCAAACACCCCCTTATCTGCTTGTAGTTTGAATGAGTTTTGATGTTTATGATCTAGCAACATATATTTATGCTAGTGGGAATATAGCTATTAACTTTTTTTATTCCAGTCTTTATACTTCCGAGTATGGATTTCTGGAGACTGAATGCCGGTATCTTATGATGTGCCATTTTTTTTCTTCTCAGGTTCCTATTTCTAATGATGCTGAGCATGATGAATTAAGAGAAACTGTTTCTTTAAACCCAACAAACCCAATTGAGGACACAACTAGTGGTATTGATAAACATACTTATAGTGTACCATCAATGAAGCGATCAAAACCGACAAATCTTGGTAGCAGTGATAAACTCATAAAGCCTTATAAGAGATTCAGGTCTGGGGCTGCTTCTCATGATCGGAGCTTATCAAATGGGAACCTAAGTAAAGAAGTTCGCAACTCACCTGTTGTTCATGCCGTTGATAAAACCAAGAAACTTTTTCGTGGAAAGAAAACGGTGTGCTGAGTTTCCCTTAGTAAACAATGTATGGACTATGGAGTTTATTAGTAAAACAACATAATTATTGGTTCTTTTTATTACTTCTCTTGTGCAGCCTGCTAAGCAAGACAAACGTGTTGAATTGAAGCTTCCCGTGGTTAAATCTGCACGAAAGAAAGGGAAACAATCAGCTGATTCTAGAGCCCTCAAAGCTTTACTTCTTGTGCAGCCTGCTAAGCAAGACAAACGTGTTGAATTGAAGCGCCCCATGATTAGTTCTGCCAGAAAGAAAGGGAAACTATCAGCTGATTCTAGAGGCTCGAGAGCTTTACTTAGAGGTGTGTACTTGTTAAAAGGATTAATTAAATGCATACCTTTTTAAAGTTTAAAATTTTTTGTTTACCCCTCAAAGGTTCATAATATCATATTTACTCTTTTAATCTTCAGAACACAAACTCTCATATTTACCTATTTCATAACAAAGAAAATAAATTTGTTACCAATTACAACTTGTTTAATTAAAGAACCAAAAAAAAATAATGCTATTACACATTTACACCGAGTCATGTCATCACATAATGTTCTGTTTGTTTATAACACGCCATCAAAAGTAATTGATTTTATTTATTTACTATGAAAAGGTTAGATAGGAGGGTACAAAGTTTTAGTGTCTTGGAAATGTAAATTTGATATTAGGAAATTTATAGGGATAGATATAATTTTTTGAACTTTTAGAAGGGTATATATGTAATTATAAGAACTGGAAATTCCAATACACCCTTCTAAAAGTTCAAGATTTTGTATTTACCCCTCAAATTTTATTTGCCCTTTAAAAATGCCGAAATTCTCATAATTAATCACATCATAATGACTAAATGTGTCACTTTTAAGTTATAACAACCTGTTTAATTTATTCTGTGAAATAATAGAAAAATACTAATCTTGCATCATTCACAATGCATAATGCTTTCTTTTATTTGGTGAAACCTTCATGCTGTTAAAACTTATAAGGAACTGCTATATTTTACTTGCAGTGAAATGAGTACTGGGTAGATAAGCGAGTTTTGGTAATGGAAACTTGTTATTACAAAAAGTTGAGGGGTTGATGTGAAATTTTGAACTTTAAAAGGCATACATGTAACTATTAAAAGTATTTATTTCATGGATACCCTTCTAAACATTCAAAATTCTTATATGCTATTCACATATGCAGTTTTGAAGGTATCATATGCACCCTTTCAAGTTCTCATATTTACTCGTTACATAATAAATCAAAGTAAAATCAGTTAATTATAACAGAGCAATATATTGAACAAACGAATAGAAAAGCAACGCTATTACTGTGAATCATCATCGTTCACAATGCATATCGTTCTCTTCTTTTGTTTTGTGAAACATGCTGGTATAAGTAAATAATGTTATTACATTTGTGAAATAAGTAACCACAAGAATATTTTCTCATATACATCCTCTAAAAGTTAGAAATGTTGTATTTACTATACACCATTGCAAAATTCATAATATCATGTGCAGGTTTTTTAGAGCCGAGGGTCTCATTAGAAGCAACCTCTCTATCCTCTAGGATGGAGGTATGGTTTGCCTACATCCCACCCTCCCCAGACCCTACCAATAGCTTTGGCGCTTTGCTATGGGTGGGACTTACTGGGTATGATTGTTGTTGTTTGTGTATGATCAAACCATTTACATATAACATGTTTCATTGAATTAAGGAACATAAAACCTTTGTTATTATTGTGAGTCATCATTTACAATGCCTAACTTTCTCTTCATTTATTTAGTGAAGCAAGTTGTTAGAAGTAACTAATTTTATAACACTTACAAATAAGTAAATGTGGAAGTTCTATTGTTTTGAAGTGTGCGTATGACGTTACAAAATTTTGGTAAAAACTAAAGTTTAAAGTTTTAAAAGGTTATATGTAAAATTGCTTTTTATGGAAAGGTATAGTTTGGATCTTTTTAATTTCTATGTTTCGTGTTTATGTTTCATCACACATCTGCAGGTGATTCGATCCTAACAACAACTCCAAACATTATCAGAGAACATGTTACGATAACTTTCCCTGTTCTTGTTGTAATAGGTTCACATGCAATGACGACTCGAAGCCAGAAATCGGAGCAGTCGACTTCTAGAGTTCCTCAAAGTGTGGGTGCACCTAATAGAACTCAATCAGGTGTTCGATTGGCACCTAAGACAACTGGCATTCAGGTGTGTGGGACCTACCTGTTTTTCATCATGTCGAACATAATGTTTGCTAAAAGGGGCAATGGGGGTGGGTAACATGGCAAAATAGGTTGTTTTTAGTATGGGTCAAAACGGTTTGGGCTGGGTCTGATTAACCCTTATATACTTTTCCATTTGTTCTTTAAATTTCTTCATAAATAGTAATTGTTTAGTTGCGGTTACAAAAACAATATTGTACAATATCTATCTAATTCTTTTTAAAAAAATCGGTTATTCCACAAAATAGAACTCTGGGCTAACTTCAACTTGATTGACTCGGTCTCCTTTTAGCTAAGTTTTTCTTTGCGTTCGTTCTTATATATCCTCCTTTAAGTTCAGAATTTCATATGCATCCTTCTATGTTTCATTTTATCTATGTAGTAACGAATTCTTTATTATATGTCATGGAAGGGATAAATATGATTGTTTCAGTGTTTCAAAAAGAAAAATATTTATACTTTGGAATTAGAATGACATGCTCGAAGTTGACCCTTTTATTCCTCGACTATCTTGAAATAAAGCACAAGTAATGTCGTCGAAATTATGATCCCAGTTTTGCTTAAATTTCTTAATCGTTATAAAATGGGCGACTAGGGCATGAAACAAGTCATACGATTGGTGTATAGAAGACGTCATGCTAGATATCTATTATTTCACAAAGAATTAATCGAGAGTGTATATCTCATTGTTTCTCATGTAGGATAAGGAAACCAAGGGCGACACATCAATAAATCGAAGGGGGGGAAGGAAATTCACAAGGCAACCGAAAACCCGCAAGACTTCCTTGGCTTGTATAACTTCAAAAACATTTACCAATTTGCATGACATTTATACCTACACATATCTTTTGATTAAGAAAACGGACATATCAATTTTTTTGTTTGCAGTAATTCATCAGAATGGAGATGCCGGTGTAAAGAAGTTGCCTAATAGAAGGCGGATAGAGTTGACTTCACAACAGGAAAAATCTAACAAACTAGTAAAGGGAAAACGAGGAAGAAGACGTACGATTAGTTTAAACACCGAGTCTTCACCACAAGGTGCACAATCACTTTATTTATAAGTTAGTAGATATTATTTAATAATAATATAATATTTACTTAAAAGATCTATTTTCATATTGCTCATTGCATTTTCTATAGATCTTCAAGATTCATCCAAACACAAAAAAAATGGAAAAACTAACATTAATGTTGAGAAATCAGTCGACACAGTGTCTGAAGATCAACCTCTTTCAAGTTGGTTTCTAGGTAAACTCGAATCCACTGGTAATTATCTGTGCTTTCTGTGAGTTTGTGTAGTTTTAATTATGGTTAAAATCCATTACTTTTTAAGACAAGCTGCACAAAAAAGAAGCAAGTTTTAAATTTTTTCATGATTTTAGCAACCAACTTTAGTTTCAGGCTTTCAGCTCAAAATAGAAACCAACTACACTTTTTTAATAAATTTTATCCACCAAGTTAGATTTTATATCCAATTGTAGCTACGAATGACTGTTCATTTTTTTTTGCTAATAATTGATTACCTGTAATGCGATTTGTCATTTACAGCCTTACAGGGTATATGTATATGTCATGTGACATGGCATCTGATTTGAATTTGAAATTGTATATATTGATTTGTTTTTTTTTTCACACGAATTTTTTCACATATGTGCCATCTGATTTGGTGGCTGGTGTGACATCAATCAGCGCAGCTGCAACAATTAATTTACAGTTAAAATCAGTTCAACTGGGGTTGGTTGCTAAAATCGCAATCAATTGCAAGTTGTATTATGTCAAAAGGAATTTGTTTTATGCCATACACAATCTGTCATTGAATAATGATTTGAAAGTATTATAACAAAGAAAATAGCATTTTCCAGCAATTCAGAGGCGAAGTCAGTTGAAATACGGCTGCTTGCTAAACTCCACATGAAACTGAATATCGGTTTATGTTTTGCAGTTATGCACTTACTTTTTATCTCTCCATATGCAGGCAAAAAACCACCAGGCAATTCTAAATTTCCACCCTCTATGACAAAGGACAATGATCCGAAGCTAAGTTTTGAAAAACAGAGTTCACTTTGGGAAACAATCGAGTCAATGGAAGCATTTCATGTAGTTCCACAAAGGCCTCATTTCCGCCCACTCGATAATCTTAAAGAAAGTGCTCGTGAACGCCAAGCAATCTATAAAATGGTTGACTTTTCAGGTGTTTACGAGAAGATGTGTCATTTTCGGCTTGATCATCCAAGAACCGAGATTGAAGATCAACTGGAGACCCTTTTGGAACTGGAAACCTATGGGTTTGATGTCGAACCCATTAGAAACCGTTTGATGAAAATGCTTTCTTTGAAGGACAAACTGGAAGCACTTGAAACTCAGTCAAAAGAATCGAAAGATAACCTTGAGAGTCAGTGTGTTAAATTTCAAGAACAAAACAAGGACATCGAGTTGATTGATAATCAGCTTGATGTATTGCTTAATAAACGTGAGAGACTTATAAAAGAAAATGAGGAAGCGGAGTTAAATATCGTTGCTTTGGAGGAAAAAATCAATGGGTTTGAAGAAGCGTATTGTGAATTTCGTCGCAAATTTGAAGAATTAGCGACTGCATCTTTTATAACTAACAATCTTAATTAAGATTAGTTAGACAGTTAAAGATGTTTGAAGAAAGTTTAGTTGATTAGTTTCTTCTTGTTTTCTTAATGTTATAAAGTGTTTATCATAGGGCCAACATGATTTTCCAAGTATTAATGAATGTGGCCATATTTTAGACCATACTATATATTCGAGTTTGGATACCATCAACGTTATGGATCATCCCGTTTTAACGATTTTAAACAATGTGCGAGTTGGTAATAGTTTTGGTGATCACCCGCTCTGTTAACCGACCCATCCTGAATCAGAAGCGTTAATGTGGTTGATATGAAATTATTGGTTTGTCTTGTGATGTGTTTGATTGGTAGCTAAGTGAGTTGGTTAAGATCAGTTAGAGTTCTGTTTGTTGAGTCGGTTAGCAAGTCAAATAAAGAGCAGAAGCATTGGATGATAAATAGCTTTTTTTCGTCAAAATACTCCATCTATCAATTCTCTTAATATGTGTTTTACTTGTAACTTTGATAAGTATTCTCCAATTCACCATTCGTCTAGGTTACTTAGCTTGGTGTTTGTCACTGATTCTGAACATCTACCTATCAATTGCTATGAATTCAGGTCCTTTCAGATGAAATTAAATGAATTCAGGTCATTCAAATGAAATTAAAGGTGATGAAATTAAATGAATTTAGGTCGTTCAAATGAAACCAAAGTTGATGTGAACATGACAGGTTAATCCAAACACTATCCGTTTAGCTAAATATGTTTGTAGATACAAATTGAGACTAACAAACTCATTTAGACCAAATCCAAACCTAAACCAGCAAATTTATATGTTCGTTGCATGTTTTCACATGTTAGGTATTCACATGTTGTGTCTAAGAGAAATGGCGTATCTGGTGCTTCACCGACTCTTAAGGAGCCAGACAGATGCCACTTTATGCAAAAGGCCATTTTTCAATGCTTAAACTCGTAACCTTAAAACCACAAAACAACCACCTTAATAGTTGCTTCAAGGCCCGCAATACATCTAAAAGAATCTAACTCAGTTTGATAAAACCAAACCAATCTGTTTTAACCGCATTATTTTAGAGAGTGTGTTTTAACCACGTATTATTTTAGGGAAAGTTTAAACCGAAACATACACAATCCTGGGGGCTAACATAGATAGAAAGAAGAAAACATTCCAAGCTACTAGCAAACCTTTTTTTGGGAGACTTAAAGTGACACGATACAAAATTGGACATATATTAAGGTTGTTCAAAATTCGTACAAGAACAAATCAACTCTTGCTAAACTAAAAATACATATGAAATTAATTCGGAACAGTTTGCTGAAACTGTAGATGTATGTAAAACCAACCAAAACGGTTTCTATCTTCGGTTTTTGCTCTCCGCTTTGTCTTTTTCCCGTTTCTTGTACAGCTTTTCAAGAACCCGTTTCGCTTCACAATTAGGGAAGTTCTCAAGATCATAGTAGTGCGGAGCAATATCAACAATCCTGATGCCAACAAAAATTATTTTAATAAAACTTAATTATTAAATCTGATTACTGGATAACATTGACAAAATTGGGTAATTTTGAACTGAATTTATTCTCCAATGGGACAATCAGGAAAATAATAAAACTCGGCTCTAGTCAATTCACTATAGGGGCATGCAATGCAAACATTCTAATTCTAAAAATGTAGCATTTTTTCAAACTTGTAAATAAAGCTACTTTTAACTTTTTTTACACAAGTAATTTTTGATAATGCTGCATCTGGTGTGGGGGCTAGCATGACCTGATTAAAACTGTCACCCAACCCGCACATTTCTGCACCTCAAACTATACTATCTTGAACCTCAAACATGTGATATCTATATGTGACTTTCCTTCCCCAAATATTTAGAAACAGGACACAACATCCTTAAGAATAACGATGGGTAGAATAAAAAACTTAATTTGAAAAAATTTAGTGAAGAGAAACTAACCATTCACCACGAACATCTGTAACAGTGCGTATGAAATTCCTGCTTGTTAACACGTATTCATTATAGATTACCCATTCAGGCTTGTGGTCTAAACAATTTGACGGGTGCAAATGAACAACCTGAAGAAATATATAAACATGTTAAGTTCTGATTTCTTGTATATTTCAAGAATATATAATAAATTCTAGGAAAAAAATTAAGGAAAAAACAACAAACCTGATTGTCTTTCACAGTCAAATAGTGACCCGTACGCTCCAAATGAGCAACCTGCATAAAATACCCTGCCAACATAGCTTTTCTGATGTTGATGTAATAGTCACGGCTATTGAAATCTGTGCTGCATAACTTGAGGTTGAACCGCGCCATAATACGGGCTAGCTGTTGCCTCACGTTATCTGCAGATTTGAGAGCCCGATGATTCACAAAGTTCTCATAACACCACGATTGATCTTCATCTGAAACCAATAACAAAAATCAAATTAAATTATGTTCTTTTTGTAGCTTTATCATCCAACCAAACTTGTAATTTCAGTGACAACTTACTTTATATTTTCAAAGAAACTAAATCTATAAAAATTAATAAAAGCCGCATGCCAAACATACCATAAGAGAAGAAATAGTTACTTACTATTTTGTTTGTAGGCGTGATACACATTCAAGAGCGTAAGATGGTCCCCATCAATGTGTCCAAAGCGAGCTTTTGCCTCATCAGCAGCTTTCTGGGCTTCTCTGGGCCGGACAAAGCAATTGGGTACTAAAGAAAAAATTGGGTTATCACAGAGGAGGCCCATGGTAGGTCAGTCAGTGAGTCAGCAGATTCGATACCACACCATTTGCTTGAAGAGAGAGAATACTGAGAAATTGCAACTATCTGCATCAGCACTTGCTTACAAATTCCATGGCGCGCATGCCAACCATGTGGCTGACATGGATCCAAGAAAGTTGCTGATGACAACCTAAGACACAGAACTAGGCACTAGGCAGTGTCTGGATGTGTGTTTCGACATTGACTTCTTGTTTTAAGTGTACTTGGTAACTTACATCTGAGTTTACTTACCGGTTATCTAGACATCAAATTACCAATAGAAATTTCGACTCCTTTAGTATTAAATGAGCCAAACCAAGTCAAAGGCTGTTCAAAGTGTGGTATCCTAAATTATTTTAATGAGAAAACAAGATTATTACTGAACTAACATAAATCTGCACCAGGAGTCCAAAACACATCATAATTCCGTTTTCTGCACCAGTTATTTCTAATAATGTGAAACCACATAATCACTATCAAAACACACATTTAACCACATTTAACACCCCTCCCCCCAGAAAAAGAAAAAAGAAAAAAACATATGTAGCCAAGTACAATGTACATGCATCACCCTATTCAGAGTGTAATCTATGCAAATGCACGATCAAGTACTAAGCAATATATGAAAATAAAGAAGACAAAATGTGATCTGTACCTGATAGCATAGCTGAGATTGAAAGGATTTCATTCGAACAATTAAATTCAGGGCTGACAACAAGCATTTTCCCCATTTGAGGATCTAACGGAAATTCACTCATAATTTCACCCAATTTAGTCAGATTTCCTTCATCATCCAACGCACCCAAATAATTCAAAACCTCTAGGGCCCGCATCAGAGTTTCAGGAGCAGGTGGGTCCATAAAATCAAAATGAACAAGATCATCAATACCAAGTTTCTTCAAGGTTAGAACTGTATTTGCTAAATTTGATCGAAGAATTTCCGGGTAGGTTTGTGGCTGAAGATCGTTGTTAAAACTTTTTTCTGTATACAATCTAAAACATTTACCAGGCTGTGTTCTTCCAGCACGACCTGATCTCTGGTGAGCACTCGCCTTCGATATTGGAGAAACCAACAAAGACTCAACCCGAACCCGTGGATTATAAACTTTTTGCTTTGCAAAACCTGGATCAATAACATAAACTATCCCGTCTATAGTTAAAGACGTTTCTGCAATGTTTGTTGAAATCACAATCTTCCTGCCAGCGGGCCCGCCTTCGGTTAATGGAGATGGTGCGGGCTCAAATATCTTCTGTTGCATAGCTGGAGGGAGTGTTGAATAAAGGGGGACCACTTTCACAGGGCCCACCTGGTCTCCGAGATTCCCGATTTCTTTAGTTATTTTCCGACAAGCGTCTTCAATTTCTTCTTCTCCAGTAAGAAAAACAAGAATATCACCAGGTGGCTCACACATGTGGATTTGTACAACTGTTCGAATTGCTGCTTCAAGATAGTCCCGTTCGGGCTCTTGGGTATAAAATATTTCTACCGGGTGAAGTCGACCCGGAACTTTCATTAATGGGGCACCAAAAAAATATCCCTGAAACTTTTCAGCTTCTAGCGTAGCACTCATAACAACTAGCTTAAGATCAGGCCTATTTTTCAGCACTTCTTTTAAAAGCCCAAATAAAACA
The DNA here is from genome assembly GCA_025215565.1 of Flaveria ramosissima. NCBI lineage: Eukaryota > Viridiplantae > Streptophyta > Magnoliopsida > Asterales > Asteraceae > Flaveria > Flaveria ramosissima. Next base: position 27,052,568 of record CM046045.1, read on the forward strand.
TCAGTAGCTAATGTTCTCTCGTGGGCTTCATCAAGAATTATCACCTTATACCTTTCTAAGAGTGGGTCTGTCATGGCTTCTCTTAATAGCATACCATCTGTCAAGTATCTATTGTATCAAAGAACAAATGTTAGTAAAAAAAAAAAATTCCTTAAGCAGTGGGGTGCGGGTAGGGAACAGGTAAAAACAGGTTCAGGTCAGAATAGATAATGTAAAAGTTGGCACGTATTTATTAGAGTAGTCCCAAATCACAACTTCTCCAACTAATTTTTTTATAAATTGATCATAAAAAATGATGCTAAAAAGGATTTACTAAACCAAAACTGGGTTTTAAAATGCGTGCGGCGCTCCAATCTGTCAGGGTTCCGAATAAGAGACAACACACGAAGAATGGATTTTCCACCTATGCAGGTGGCACTTGCTTTACAAAAGATACTTTTTGTACTTATCAAACAATGCAATGAGAAATTTACATCAATTTATACTAAAACAGTAGCTCATAATCAGTAATGACTTGTTGCACTTGCACATATCATGAAGTCCAATTATTTTACCATATAATAAAGTAGAATGTTTCATACATAAAATTCACTTTAAAATATCTGACTTTTCACCTGCTAGATCCATTTGATTAGTCTCACACGTTCACTTCAAGCTATTCTTTTACTTAACCATTTGGCCCATTAGCAATAAAACATAACTCAATAACCAATTCATTCACAACCAAATAGATCAAAACCACCAATTGTAAACAAAACTAAGAGAATTAAGACCAACTAATTTGTACTATTTAAAACAAAAAAAACTTACTTCAAGACAGTTTTTGCACTGCTGCAGTCTTCAAAACGAATGCTGTAACCTACCTCCTCTCCAATTGTAACATCCATTTCCTCCGCAACTCGCCTAGAAACAGACATAGCAGCCACCCTACGCGGTTGCGTGCAACCCACCATGAACTTCTTACGTCTATCCGCACTCTCTAGTTCCACAGCGTCCAACACAAATTGAGGAATCTGTTCATCAAAACTTATAAAAATCAAAACTAAAGCTCAACAAGCCTTCTATCAAACAAAACAACACTAATTACTTATTACTTCAACACATTGACAGAAATACGTTAGCAAACACCAGAAATTGATTCAAAACTCACATGATCCCTTTCAGAACGTACATCCACCAATTCATATACAAATTCTCAAGTAAAACAATCATATACACCATGAAATCTCGCATAAACATCAACAAAACCGATGAATTCGACTAACCTGAGTCGTTTTACCACTACCAGTTTCACCGACCAAAATTAGGGTTTGATTCTCTTTTAACGCTGTAAGAAACTCTTGTTTCTGATGCCACACTGGTAGCGTTTTCCTCTTCTCCAAGATATCGTAATACCGCTGTGAGTACGGGCGTCCGTTCCACTTGTTCACCGGCGACATGCCGCCGATGCCGGTGGCTCCGCCGTTGGCTTTGTGAGTTTTCGCCACCGCTGAGGCGTCGTCGACGACGTCGAACAGACTCACCTTTCTCTTCCGTTCGGTAGTCATCTAACCCTAGGGTTACAGAGGTGTTGTTGCAGTGGTTCCTCTGATATGTGTGTATGGCCTCTGTAAGAAACCCTAATATGAGTTTCGAGGGGAAAGAGATGATGTCATCGGCTTAAGCTTTTATACAAAAACCTTTGTATTTTATTTGTCTATGTTTAGTGTCGGTTTAACCTGGTTATTCTGGTTATTTTGATTAGATTATCACTTTTAAAACTTGACCAATAATTATTAACTAGTTTTTATCCTCTCTCTACGCGGCGGAAGTTTATTTGGTTTTTTTCCCGAGCTACGCGATTTTGATCTGGTCGTTATGTTCTCAACTCGTCAAAAACCGTAAAACGAATATTGAAACCGGTTCAGATAATACCAATGCCGCCAACGATGTTTATCGCTCATAATCGGTTTTGTTTCGTCATGATTGTAATGCTCAAAAAATAATGTAACTAAAAGGGTTAAAAATAGTGGATTAGTGTAATTATATAAAATCAAGTATTGTTCGATCAAAACGGTATTTCACTAAATATCAAATTCTTAAAAATCCTAAAAGAAAAAAACTTTGTGGCAAAAAACTAATACGATGAAATTATACTATAGCAACCAAATTGATATTTAATATGAGTGATAATATGTTAATCATTTGACTCATTTAAATTATATGTAATGGTTAATGTTTTTAAGAGGTATTATCAGTTATATAAGCATCAACTCGTCATCACTCTTTTAGGTAAAGAAGATGCGTAACGGTTAACGTCTCTAAATCATTACCTAATTATGATTTTTGTGAGAAGTCATGGTGTTATGATGAAAATGTCTCCCACCTATAACGCCCCTCTAATATCCATAAGGGTGGTGTAAGAGCGTTTTAAGGAACTATAGTACCCTTTAATACCCCCTTAATGCTTCATTACGTTTGGTCTTACATAAACAAAATTAACTTGGTTATGTTTGGATTGTATGATTGTAAGTACGTTTGGATTGATTGATGTTGATGTTTTTGACCTGAAAAAATAATAGAAAGCGGCTCTAATTTATATTCTCAACAAAAAATCATTACATTAAGATCTTCAACACAAAGTTATATATTGTCTAACTTACTTTACCAACAAAAGTGGAAGTTTACATGCTTAAAATTAATCTATTTTATTTGAAGGGAAGTATGGATAGGAAGAGAGTGTGGTGATTGAACGATAAAAATTTATTCAATGCAAAATGGTTTTTAGTCATGATATTAGATTGTCTCAAATGCAATCGCATATGGGAACTTTTAACCCGCATTGCATTTGATGATTTATAAGAAGTCTAAGGGTGATGTTTTTGGCTTTTAATTCTTTTCCCCTATTTTCCCACACAAATGTGATATCTAAATATTTAAAAGTGGGTTGCATGTGGTATGGTTGTGCATGGTAATGTTGTAAGCAAAAAATGTTTATGGAAAAACACGTAAAAAGCTTATGTGACTTGCTAACTAGACCTGCATGTGTCAATGATGAGATGTCACATTACGTATAGTCATGTATTAACCAATTGGTTTCTTGATTCAACTATACTTATGGGTTAAATAACGTCACATTATAAGCCCCTAACCCACATTTTTCAAAATCATTTTATGTGAAAGCAATTATGAATAGATTGAAGTATAGAAATCGAAATAAAATTAAATTATGGTATAAAGCTTAAACACATGAGGCCAAAAACCAAAGGATGATAGCATAACAAAATTTATTCTATACGAGGCTACTAACATGACTTGAAAATAATAAATCATAAAGTTTCATGAAAACAAGATTGATTTTAGGACAAAAGAATGATAACCAATGTCATCACGCCTCTAGCGCATGAGGCCGATGTGCTTAACTTCTGTAAATCAACATTGGTTTTTTAACAATAGTGATTAATCTTTTGAACTTTATCTTCCTATCTTATTCAGTAGTTTTCTTATATACATATTTTTCATGAATCAAGAGGTTCACAAAACGGGCTGGGCATAAGAACCGGTTAGGTTTAAAAAACCGGTTCAGTTTGCAGTCAACGAGGTCAAAACTATCTTGATTTCAAATATTTTTGGTCCAATTCAGTTTATGACTGGTTTTGAACATCTTTGACTGGTACTTGACTTGTTTGGTTCATTTTCAAACCGTTTTAAATGAAGAGGATTAGTTGTGAACCTACAACATATAATCAGTTCAAACCACTTCAGTTTTTGTTATGTTTACCGGACCGGCTTCGGCTCACGAACCGGTTTTTTTTCTACCTCTACATGGATTAACAATAAATATTTAAGAAGTTTTCTTATTGGGCTTGGTTTATGTTTTAGCCCACGAGGCACAAAAGCCCACAGCTTTTCATTTCTTTGTTTTTGGACCCGTCAAATTATTTTGTTGTAGATCCACAAACCCTAAATAGGTATCTATGTCGTCAAATATTGATATTTGGTAATTAACTACACCTAATAAATTTAACTAAGTTTTACTAAAACTATTATCTATACGACCATACCATATCATAGAACATTAAAATAAGATATTGTATTTTTATCTTAAATTTTTAAAGTTTAAGGGAATAAAAAGTATCTTTTATGAAATTGATTATCTTAATTGTCTTTTACAGGCATGACATTTATGTGATTACAACTGTTGACTTTTAAACCATTTTTCTTCATGGTTTTTAAAAGGCTATAACTTGTTCATATGTTCATATGTATTTGAAAAGTGTGAGAGCTCGTAATTAAACAGTGCAAAAACCTCACGTTATTTTTAATTGAACGATGATGCCAAAGGGTCTTATATGTAAAATTGTTGTTGAATTGAACTAATAAACTATGAACTCCTAAGCAGATAACATTAGTGACTTGTATAAAATGGTTGTGGCCAGATATGATTATAGGAGTTCGATACAGTAAAGGAGAACAATTATTGAGTTAATGATTGGCATTATGTCATCATTAGAGTTCCCTCAAATTTGTCACTCATTTCTTTTAGATGAAATACATGTAAGTATGTAACTCAAATGTTTTATGAATTACGTGTAAGTTTGTCACTCATTTGTTTTAGATGAAATACATGTAACTTAAATGTTTTATAAGTTAGGTGTGAGTTATATTTAAAGTAATGGTAGAACAGCTTCATTACAAAAAGTTTTTTCCGATAGAAAGTGATGTATTAAAAGCAGATATGACATGTATGTAGAGAATTTGAAATTAAACTTGAATAATATGAGAGATTTGAATAACACTTTTAGATTAAAAGTATTCGATGGTTCACCTGAATATCTCAATCAGATATAACTCAGATTTGATCAAGAACTAAGTATGATATTGTGTGCGTTTTTGTGAACCAGAAGAGAATTCGCGAGGGAATGACCAAATGTCGGCAATTCGATTTTCAAGAGATTGGGATCCAAAATTGCCATTTGGCAGTTTTTAGTTTTAAATCATAATGGCCTAAAAAGTGCGCCTTTTTCAAACCCGGATTTCACATGTGAAATTACGGAATTTTTTTAATACATTGTTTCATAAAGCCATTTTTACAAAAGTAAAAAAAATCAAACTAACCTGGCAGCTCGATCTTAGCCAGAGGTTTTGCCACTTGGACCCGCTATCAGAGACGTTGCCCTTGGACCCCTGCCAAGAGGGTGTTACCTCCTTGGAACCCTTATTGCTTTGAGGCTTTGCTCATAAGATCACAATAAATTTAAACAAGTGTGTACAGTACACCTTTTAACTTGTTTGATGGATATATGATAACATTGGTCATCTAATAAATTCAGTTACACTAAAATATCTAACAATATATATGAAGATATAACTTTCGAAAATGTTTGTGTCAAATTGTAAGGAGTTTGAGCGATAAGAACAGCAACTTGCTATTGTGAATAGAAAGTACATGATATTTATTATACTTAAACTCTGCTTTATTTAACAAGATTTGTTTTTCCTTTTTATGTAAATAATTATATAAATCCAGTCAAAGTCAGGACAAGAAAAACTAGGGTGTAACACCATTGGTTTACATCATAAACAAACAACTTACACATCATTTGTATGGAATTCAACTCCTTTTTAATGTCTTAAAAATTATTTGTAAAACAAAGATGGTACTTTACATTTACTAATTCGTTTTGTGGGATCCTTCAAAAGCATATAATTGTAACATTGCTAACATTGTTTATTTATATTGCATGATTGAGCATTGCAATATTATTTATTTATATTGCATGATTAAACATTTCAACATCTTTATTCATATTGTCTTTGTGTTCATAAATAATAATAGTTGTATGATAATAAATATTGATTTTTATTAAAAAATATAATAAGTATAAGTGAAATCTCCTCATCATTCCATCATTGAGTGAGTAAATGAGTGAGAGACTATCTTATGTGATGCCTAAATATTCCAGTTTTACTATTAATGATCTAGCCACTATTTTCTTTTAACTAGGACCCATCAAGGGAACCACTCAACCACACAAATAACAAAATGAAAATTAAAATTTTGAGATCTTATTAATTAACTGGGGTCATCTATGAAATTTGAAACCTAAACACCATTAATGCTGCATTGCGCCTATGCGTCCTCGTGTCCTCGACTCCCAACGTTACCATACGCCCACACAGATAGTCACCACTCGCCAGTTGCCACCGCCCTCTCCGCCACCAAATTACCAAGCACACGACAAGCATGAAGCATCACCGCCATAATTAATTAGTTCGTGTATATTTCCAAAAACATTATTAATAAATTCATATCCCAAAGGAGATAACTTGTCGGGATAAATAATGTACTCACTACTTAAGTGATCGTGATTATTTTTCTAGTAATAAAAACTATTATTAAATAAATGTATTTTGTTTAAATATGGTTTTTGAAATTTCAAAGGTAAAAGAAAAGACTTAAATCCAACTAACATTTAATTTTGCTATTATTTAGAAAAAAAGGGTTTGTAATTGTGTATATAATATGATATCATGATTGAAAATAAATGTTGTGTAGAGTGTAGGTGCAAGAAATTAAGTTATGTGGCAATAACGTGAGGTGTTTCTGCATATTGTATGGCCCATGCTGATTAAATAAATTGAGAGTATCGATTTGCCAAATCAAGTAATGACTCCATGAAATCGGGATAAGATACACCCTTTGTCCCGTGATTCAACATTTCAACCATTGTAAAAAAGTCAACCATGGTTGGTGGGAATGGGGAATATCAGTATTTCTGTAAACGGATCAAACGTTCACTGTATAAACCAATGATCCTTAGACCAACTGGTTAAGGTGAGGTACCCATAACATGTAAATAAAGCAAAGATTATGGGTTCAAGTCTCACTCTGAGCAAAAAATGCTCAGAGTTGAGCCAGTGGATTTTCTTAGCAATGAGTTTCCTTCTGAGGGGGTTGGGGCTGCGGTCCCGGCTGGGAAACGGATAGGTGGGCCCGATTAAGATAACATTTATCATCCGAAGCAGGGTCGTATTTTGTCGTTCAAAAAAAATGTTCAGTGCATCAGTGCGTCGTTCGATGAAAACTTTGGTTAATGTAACAAATGTGTATAAACAAAAAAAAATTTGTTCATTTAATTAAAGGAATGAAGAAGGACACATGGTTGTTTGTTTGTCTACGTTTGTGAACGCTCACTCAAAAGCTCGTTTATTTATGCTTATGAAAGTTTGTTTTTGAAAAGTTTACTTTATATGTTTGTGTTTGTTCTTATTTGTTTGTTCGTTTCAATATCTATTTAAGTTTATTTATTAGTTATATTAGTAACACTATGTGACAAATTACCAAATCTTGGTTTATTGACTATAGATTGATGTATTGATGAACATCCTACTTTTTTTATTTTCGTATGCCATTAATGTTCAGTTAAGCTTGCTTATTTCGTACATTTGAAATATTAACGAACAAATATGAATATTTGTATTTCCTTAACGAACAAATATGAAAAAAGAATTATGTTCGTTTAAGTTTTCATGTTTATTCATTTAATCTATTAAAGCGAAGCTAACAAGCACAACAATTAAGTCTCATTCGTGTTCACTTGGACATTTAAGATATAAAAGCATGTAATGGATTCACAATTATAAATACATAGGGTTGATAGCATAAAAACTAAAAACTTATCAAGATTCTACCTAATGAACTTGCATAATTTAACATGTGCTTCTGTTTAGGTAATAAAAACCGATTAACGAACCAAACGCAACCCTAAAACGGCTACATTGTGTGATTCAGTGCAAATCGTCATACAAGGCATGCGTTGTACATGCCTTGTATGTACATACGCGCATATATGTATGTAACATATATGCTACATATGAAAGCATATGTATATATACATTGATATAAATAATAGCATATTATAAATCTATTGGTAGGAGGTGGATAGAGCAAATAGGCAGGTGGTTAATAAGAGTGCCAAAAGGGGTTCGTTTTGAAACCACACGTTACCAATCGTAGACTTAATGACGGGGGGACCTTTAATAAATATTCTACTTTATTTCATCTTCTTTTTATTAAAATATAAAATAACAATGATAGCAACAAATAATAAATTATAAATAAATAAATGAACGTCCATATGACAACCAATATATGATTAGTTTCATTTCAAATAATAATAATATACCCTTAGTAGTATATTGTCCACTAAAAATGTTAAACCCTTGATCTCATAGGGAGAATTACCATCTTACACTTCTGGATATCGCTAGGCTAAAAGTCATTTGGTAAACTAAATTATATATATATTTTTTAAAAATATCGGCTCCTAGACTATTCTAGGATAGAATCACGACTGCATACTATATGACTAGAACTGACAATCATTTGATTAGAGGGTATACTATTTACCACCAAATGTAGTTAAAAAAATTGAGTATTTTCAAACTCGTTAACCGGTTTGTGTTACTCAGAAATCCATAATAATCAATGCGGTTCACGGGTTTACCAATGAAAAGACGTGGGATTCAAGCTATTATCTCTACCCTAACATCAAGTAATACTCAAACCCTGGTCTGGGCACCAATCGTCGTCGTGAACTGGTCACCCTAAGATGTTTACCCAAATGGGTTTCGAACCATAGTCTCCGACTCTCCGTTAGAGAATCCAGGTCGCCAACCACTACCACTAGCCCACCGTAGCGTGGTTAACCAAATCATAGTTAATAGTTGGTTTTGATAAGTGAAGCTAAACACGAAAGTAATTAATGTTTACGTTGACCACTCCTTTTTATTTCATTAATTAACTTGGTGGAATTGATATGTAACGTACAAAATGCAAATATAAATCCATTTCGATCTCTCTTTTTTTCAACTTTCATAATGTACAAATGATTAAATTAACGGTATCGTGCAAACTCCAGTTATGACCCCAAGAAATCGGATAAGGTTTTAGTATTCAACTATTGCAAAAGTCAACCACGGTTGCTTTTAGTGGGAACGCTATTTTTTTACGACAAATCTACTATACAATTTAGTTACATCAATATACGTCATGTCTGTGTTTGAATCTAGAACCTCCAAGTTAAAAGACAAGAGACTCTAACAAATGGGCTAGTTTTATATTAGTTGAACCTTATATTTATAAGTATATAAAAATATAATAACAGACTAATGTTTATAAGTATGTATAGAGGAAACTGAAGTTGATATTGTCACAAATCTAATATAAACGCGAAACTAATTAAAAGTATGTTGTTTTCATAAGATCTAACTAGAAGGTGATTTTCTTATATTTCACATTTCCTTCCATTATTATCACACTCTAATACCACACTGAATAATGAAAACCTCTTAAGTTATTGAGTTATAAATGTGTTATCTATAGATATAAAATGAGAATAACTAAAAAGTAAACATAATCAAAACGTAGTATACCTGTAAAAGACCAAAATACCATTGCACTTAACTGATAAAACTAACAGAGTTAGTGGTTAGGGGTTAAAACTATTATAAGATACAACGTTAGAGTCTAATATGTCAAATAATTCTTTTTGGACCAAAAGACCAAATTATTCAGGCCAAAATAGTAATGAACTCCTAACTAATATTTTATTTTTTGATTGTATGTATGTGTATAGTTACTAAATATGTAATGGTAAGAAATTATACATGTATTAATAATGCATATGTAAATACATTCATATCTATACTAATAAACCTTTACACTTTTTGACACATGTCATTACTACATTCACTCTTCCATTTATTTTCCCGCCTAAACTAATTATTTCATTTTAAAAAATCAAATAACTAATTTTCAATTTTTTTTCTTTCTCTCTCTATATTATAAATATAAGTTCTCACTAAATCAATAATATTAAAAGACATTTTTCATTACATAAAAACTTTGATTAAAAAATACACTTTTTCAAAAACAAAATTTTCTAAAAATATGTTTTTTCTAAAACAACGAGACTTTTTATAATAATGAAATTATTTTAAAATCATTCTTTTTATATATAAAATAATTTTACAAAACAAACCCGAAGTCTATAAACAACAAAATATAGATAAAAATGAAATTTTTATCAAAACAATAATTTTTTATAACGAAAGTTTTAGAAATAATATAAATATTTTATCAATTAATCAAAGTAACTACTTATATGTAATTTCAGTTATATCTTATATCAAAATAATGTTTTACAGTTCCTTATTATTCATTTATAACTATTTAATATTTTTTAATTCAACCCGTGTAATACACGGGGTTATACCCTAGTATATATATAACAACATATTATATATGTCACTTGACAGAGGCCACCAGTTGAATAGAACAACTAATCAGGTAGTAGACTGCCAGAAGTGGTTTGGTTGTGAAACTATAATATGTAACGGACCTAACGGACCCAAACTTAATATTATAAAGATATGATTATGCGACAATACATGTTTGATTAATTACAACTAATTTAACTGGACCATAGAGAAAGCTGGAAAACAAAGACATCTAATAATAATAACAGTAACAACTAATAACAACAATAACAACAATAATAAATAAATAAATAAAACGTCGGCACGTTCCAAAAAAATAAATAAAGTTTGTCAAACCAGACATTAATTAGTTTTTCCTTTTTTTAATTTCAATGGTCCAAAGATTAACTAGTAAATAGATGATTTAATAAGTGGTATTGAACACGAAAGTAATTCATATTTATGTGGACCAATGTTTTTATTTACTTGCAAAAGTAATCGGTGGATTTGATGTATAACGTACAAAATATATTAAAAACTAGCCATTTAATATGTAAACGTACATGTCAATATTTTGACACATTTAGGTATAGAACTAGAAATTAAGCTCATCGCGCGTTGAGTCGGAATCGTACGCGTCGTGATAAACTAAAAACTACAATTGACTTGACTCGTTTTTGAACTAAGTTAATGGCGAAACGTGAAATAAGTCGAATTTTATCATTGAATGAAAATATTTATATATGACCAACTCGTTTCCAAACAAAATTTAAGTCGAAACGTACACCTACAATTGACTTGACTTGTTTTCGAACTAAGTTTACGGCGAAACGTAGAATAAGTCGAATTTACCCACAAATGAAAACGTATTATATTTGACCAACTTGTTTTCAAACAAAATTTAAGTCGAAACGTAAACCAAATCAAAATGTACATAAAAATAAGCACGTGCAAGGGCACCATCTTTGGCGTAATTAAGCATAGACTATAATCGCTCTAACTCGTTTCTGAACTAAATTTACGTCAAAACTTAGAACAACTCGAATTTATAACGTTGAATGAAAACATGTTATATTTGACATGACTTGTTTAAAAAATTATGTTAAAACGTAGACTAACTCAAAATATACATAAAAATAAGCACGTAAATGTTTTTATATTTAATATGGTTTGTTTCCGAACAAATCGTTTTATATTTAAGGATAGACAAACTTGATTTATACGGACGCCTACATAAAAATAAAAACGCAAGTAATAAGTCTTTTTTTGAAAAAGTGTATAGGAATAAACCTGAAATTTTAGAACTCGAGACGGTTAAAGAGTCACTTGATAAGTTTTTTAAAAAAGTTGAGGGGGGCAAAACAACCAACCAAGGTTAACTCACATGTTACGGCCTAACAACTTATATAAAGTTGTTAAACAAAAAAACAACTTATATAAAATTGTTTAAACAAAAAAAAGAAAAACAAAGTGTATTTCGTTAGGTTCTTTCTTGAGGTTAGAATCAAAACCCAAAGGACTTACCATCATGACAAAAAAATTCCTTTATAGATTTAAAACTAAATTATATACATACACTTATTAATTCCGAGCGGAAATCTGAAAAAAAAAAAGAAAAGAAAAATTATTTTGAAAGCCAGTGGGATGCAGACACGTGGTGGCCAGTGGGTAACCCATAGACCTTGTTTTTTAAATAGTAGTATAATATAATAAAAAATACTTTAAACTTAATATAGGCATAATTTACAACTACAATATAAGATTATTATAACAAATTTTTATCGAAATATAGTAAACTCTAACCATCTAATGCAGCCGGAATGAAAAGAAATTAAACGCTCAGACTGTATCATAAAACATAAAAATAGTATATGAAGTTAACACAAATACACAATTTCAACAAAACATTCACCTTTCAACAAATAGTGGAGAGTGGAGACACTGGCAGAGGGATGAGTGCGATGACAATATTGTTATGTTAAAAGGAGTTACAACTTTGAAGACAAAAAGAAAAAAATAGCATCTAATTTATACAATATGAAAAGTTTTTAAGATGAATTCCAACTTTTGGTTAAGCCTAAACTTTTGTTTTCTGTCTCTCTATTTTATTAAATAAAAATGATTTTAAATAAGTAAATTAAATAATTACATAACCAAAATGTAAATCTTATTTATTTTAATAAATTTTTAATACATACTAAATTTTAAGATTTTAATTATATATTATTTTAAGATGTAATTTTATAATTCTTGAATTTTGTTATTTATTATTTATGATTTTTTAAAATTTTATGTAACATACAAAATCTTAATAAAACCTATTTATTTTAATATGTTGAATTTCTTCGACCTATGTAATACATGATTTTCTGACCTAGTACGTATATATGTGTCTAATGGGTCCTTAATACATAATAAAAGTGAGAAGAGAAAGAAAGACAAGAATAAAAGAAAAGGCTACATAAGATAATAAAAACTCCATAGTAAATATATATAAAAGTAAAATAATGATGATTATAAGAAAAACTAAATATAATCATAACAATAATTATAATGAGGAGTAAGATAAATCTTAGCGTATAACAAATCTTGACTAAAACAAATAATATGATATTGACTAATATATTTTATGCATCCATAGTGTCTCATTTATCTAGACCTCGTGTGGCGCCTTGAAGAGCCATTCCATTAAGCTTATGATATGATTCACTAGCTTCGCTTGCCTTAAATTCATCTAAGAAGCGGCTATAGCCTCTGATTAGTATTGCGATGATAGTATAAACACTCTATTGTAAAACTTTCCTTAATAAATATGACTCTCCTCGGTGAAGAAAGGAGTAGCTAATTTTGTACCTATGCACCAAGTCTTTGAGTTAAATACTTGTATGAATAAGTTGAAGCCCCATGCCTTTAACATGAATCGTCCCTCCGACCCATTAGTAGCTAATCTATACCTATGCTAATGCAACAAGTTTTCGAGCTAAGATGTTTTTACCTACTACCGCTATTATTGCTTAGCCATCTTTTGAGAACATTCATGATAAGCGAATGAGCCAACTTGCCTGATACCCCACAATCATTGTTTACGGTTTTAATTGCTCTGATACCACTTGCCACAAAGTCATCTCTCTAGACCCTGTATGATGGCCTTGGCCGCCCAAAGGTAAATCATTCCATCTCACTTAAGGTTCACATGTTTTGTCCCCACCTTAAACTCATCAAGTGAACGACAACCCCAAGTCCCAACTAATACTACGCCCATAGTGCAAGCAGTCATTGTACAACTTTCCTTGATAATTCTGGCTCTCCCAGATAAGAACACTACTACACTAGGAGTAGCCACTAACCAAAATGATTAAACACGCACAATTTGATTGGACACAATTTTCTAACTCTTGGTGATTCGCAATAAATCTCTCTACTGATCAAACTTCTTAAAGTCTGACAAGTGACATCATATTTAGATAATAGTATATGTAAAATTAACTTTTCTTTTTACATCTGTGTTAAGTTGAAAGTCTTATTTCTGTTATAGCTTCAAATTTAAATTTAAAAAATTTCTTTCTATAACATATAGAATTCATAAGATTTAATCTAACGATATGTTTTACATTATGATGCAACATTTCTATCGAGTAATACATAAATAACTAACGATACATCAAATAAGCTTAAGCAAATGAAATAGTTTAACCATACTTCCATATGTATCATTAAGCACCAAAATAAAAATCATACTAGACAAATGAATATATAATATATACAACATACGCAAAAGAATATAAATGTATACTTTACACAATTAAAACAAAAAACTCATAGCTCATCGTTTGTTACTTGTGGTAACAAATCCTTCATTACCAGCCAATACAAGATACTTGTCTTTTCTTGTAAGGTTCGTGCATTCAAAATCCAATGTTTTCCCAATCTCACTTTGCACATAATTTGCGATATCGTAGCGTGTAGCCTCTGAGTCACTAGCCTGTGACGACACCCCGTTTATCTGGTCCAGAATCTGGACCCTATAAGCAGGGTTAGGGTTCATCATAAACATAAACGGGTCCAAACACTTTAACCCACTAGCCGTTGTCCCGTAAAACATTGTAACGTGAGTGTCCAATGCAACGGGGACAATGTGATCACTAAGTTCCGCGAATAATGGGCTAAACCGCAACAAATATGGTTCCCTACAAGTTGTCCCTTCCGGACAAACCACAAGGTCTCCTAGCTTTAACATCTTGTCCATTGTTTTTGCATCTAGATCGCGATCTCTTGTTAATCGCACGGTTTTGATTGGTGATAAGATCTCTGACATTCTACTGAGACTGTATGTGACTGCGGCGAATGGTTTCTTGAGTCCGAATGAGAGGTATAACGGATCAAGTAGCGTTCGGTGGTTACATACATATAAACGACCTTTATGTTGTTTGTGACCATTAGTTGTAGCGTCTGGAGTTGAGTTGTTTGTGAGCTCGAGGCGCAAACCGGTGAATGCTAAGATGGGGATCAATGCATTATAGGGCATGGTGAGCGCGATAGCCACTCTGAAAATGGACAAAAATATCGCGAAAGGGAACCACATGAACAAGACCAACATGATTAGTGGTTCGGGTCTGAAGGCTAATCTTCCATCGTGGAAGATTAGGTCTTTTGGATATTTTTCTCGTGGAAGAGCACGCCACGCCTTCTTTTCGCCATCGTGAATTGTGTAAACCTCCTGTAAGAAAAACAAACAAATCAATAATGTTTCGAAACATGTTTGTTAACATGTTAAATATTTTGAGAAGTTAACGTGAATTATATATTAACAGTGACGGAAGCAGAACTTTTTGGTCGGACAGATCATACAACTCTTTTTTTCTCCTCCTGAAAACTAAGGGCAACTTATTATTTTCTTAAAATAACTTAGATTTTGTAAAAAGATCTGACGTATTATGGTGATCGGGTCAACGACCAGTTGACTCCTTTGGTTCCGCCCGTGTGTGTGTGTATATATATATATATATATATATATATATATATATATATATATATATATATATATATATATATATATATATATTAATATTTGTTTATCTTTAGTTAAGTACATACCTTACTACACGCGATCCAATCGCGCTTAACAGACTTGTTCGACAAGCAAACCGCTTGATCATCTTCTTCTAGCACTTCACTTATACGACGTTTAACGTCGTTCGTGTTTTCTTTCATGAGACCAACATAGTACCCACGAAAAACTTTAATCTCCCTTCCAAAAACATAATCAACCTCCAAATAATCTTTCAAAAAACACTCAACCATAACTTGTGGCAACTTACTCACACCAACACTCTTCTTCCCTCTCCTCAACACATCAAAACCCTCCACACCAACATCTTCCAAGAAGAACTTCGGCAAAACCGAACTCCCGACACGAAAACCATCTTTCTTGATCCCGAAAAACGAGACCATAACCATAATTTTCATCGATAACTCATCGTTAACCAAAAACACAAGCGGGAAAAGAGCGAAAAGCACAAACGCCCTAATCAAACTCCCGGATTCAAACGCGACCAACATGAAGTATGCAAACATAGATGATGATCTCAAAAGGGTTTCTTCCACATCGAAGATCAACGTCTTTCGCGAAAGATCACACGCATGAATCGAAGAATTTAGGGTTTGTGATTTGAAGTGAGATGCATGAGTGTTACTTAGGGATCTTTTGAGAGCTTTTGTTTGATTTTTATGGAGTTTTAGAAGAACACGAGGGATGAAAAGAATGAGTTTAATGGCTTTTGGTAAAGCTTTGAATTCCATTTGGTTTTTGCAGGATATTGAATGTTGTACAACGGTGGCAATATTTATGGTAGTCGAGTTAAATAAATGCCATTGGGGTTTACTATATTTACAAGTTTGACACTAGCCCTAATAAATGCAACCTTGAGCTGGAAACTGGAAGGTGTATAAATGTTGACTTTGACTCGTGTATGGTAACAATAATATTAATTAATAATATGACTATGTCAAAGTATGGGATGATAATTTTATATTTTTATGTTACCAAAATAGCAAAAAGAGACCACGAGAAACGTGTCTTGTACTTTGATATCACGAATGATTGTGACTTCTAACTACGTATATGTGCAAAAGGGTTTAGCATAATTCAAACTTGTGAGATAATGTGAGTAGTGTCGAGTTGGTCATAAGTTACACGCGTTAGTGACGTGACATACGAGATAGACAGTATGTGTGTGTGGGTTGGGGGGGGGGGAGGGGGGGAGGGGGGACGAAGTAAGGGTTAAAAAAGTTTATTGATGCTCGGTTCATTAAATTTTGTTTGTTTTTCATATATAAAAGTCGGTTTAGTTTAAGAAAAAAGTATGATTTGACTTGCTAGATATAGTTAGTAAAGAAGAGAGTCTTACAAATCTATAACTAAAATGTCTGATTCCGTCACTAATAGACAATAAAATCAATTATCACTTAGGTTATTGATAATGAAAACACTAGCTTTCTGAAGTGAAAGTATTACGTATGAGTAGCGATTAACAACTATTTTGGGTATGTAACGAAAATAATAAATTAAGGTCATTTTTTATTCTTTTTTGTCTATCCTTAAATCATGATTTATCCGATATTCACCTATTTAGATAAATTAGATGGACATAATCTAAATAATATATATATATATATATATATATATATATATATATATATATATATATATATATATATATATATATATATATATATATATATATATATATATATATATATATATATATATATATATATATATATATGTCTATTAGCTATTTTTCTCCAATTATTCATCTATAATTTATCTATCAAATGTTTTTGTTGAGTATGATCCTGAAGATGATGAACATGTTGAGGCATCTTCGATATCTTGATTGGCTATATTATGAGCCTATGATGATGATGATAAAAATTACGCATGCACTTACATCAGATTTCATATGCTTCCTCTTTTAAGTATTTGTAATCGAATTGATTTCATATAATATTAGATTTTATACACTATTAATTATTTATGTTTTTCTATTTTAAAATATGAGGTAAAAGCACCGAGATATAATATATTTAGAAGAAATATTGTAAGCTTGCTTATTAAAGTGATTAAGAAATGATCTACAAACCTTAGGTTAATTAAACCATGCTCTTAGAATTAGATAGTAGTGATTATTCAATATTGCAAGCTTGTTTATTATAGTCATGAGTTAACTACACAAATACTATGCAAAACTTTGAAAATGAAATAATAAGGGTTAAGTTTGTGATATTTTCATGTTAGATGTGTTATGTGATAGATATTCATTTCATTGTCAATATTAACCATCCACTTTATACACACTAAAGTTTATATAATTAATGAACCCACATGTATTTAAACTAACCCGTCTCAATAATGTCTATATCAACGCGTTAAATATCAACTTGTTGTTTAAGACTTTCCTTTAACTCGAAGGTATCTACTTGGGGATGATGATCGTTTTATTGATTTCATAAAATAATATTAATATTTTTGTTCTATACCCATATATAACTTAAAAGCAAAAATTTTCAAACTTAAAAGTAACTTGTTTTCTGAAACACATAAATAAGAGTCTACGTTTGAACTAATCTATCAGATAAATCCATCTGAATAATAAAACATGGATAATCAATCTGACACACTTGTTAGAATATAAAAAGAATGGATATTTACCTTATTCAAACATAATTCCCTAGTTATTATATTTGGTTGATTAAATCTTTGCACTTTTTAGAAAGCAATAAAAGGATACTCTTACTATAAGTTAATATTTTTTATAGTTTTCTTGAAAGTAATATAACTTAATTTACCTTCTTTTAATCAATAATAATAGGATAGTCCAAATAGTCAACTCAAAACTATTTTTGGTGGGTTGACCGTTGAGTCACTAGCTCATCAATTTTAATTACAGTTAATTGGTAGTTATTTGAAAGGACTCTAGTGATGTCAATAAGACGAATTCCTAACCTCTTCGTAGTTGTTGCATATACTCGGTTTCATTGACCTCACAATTGCCGACATCTCATTTCACTGAATAATATATATATATATATATATATATATATATATATATATATATATATATATATATATATATATATATATATATATATATATATATATATATATATATAGGGGAGAGATCAAATGAGAACTCTCTTTTTTTGTGAGAACTCTAGGAACCAATGTGAACCACTAGTTTTCAATGGCAAAATTGTAATTAACACCAACATAATCAAAAAAATCATAAAATAAAAAATAATAAAAAAATAAAAAAAGTAAAAACACAGAAGTGTTTCTCTCGTTTCCCTCTACCATTAAAAAAAATTATAAAAAATTAAAAAAAATCTCGTTTTTTTTACGAACGTCATTTTACACATATGTAATTCTTGGAATTACACATGTGTAAAATAGAATTTACACATATGTAATGACTAATTTACACGTGTGTAAATAACGGGTGGACGAATTTTTTTAAAAAATATATCAATATGGTAGGCGTTGGAAAGATAAAAAAATAATGAAATTAATGGTGAAATTTTTATAAAAAAATAATGTCATGAAAAAAAGTTATGAACGTTTTAAAAAAAGGTGGAAGTGGCATGTGACTTGCATGTGACTAAAATGTGTGGTTGATATTGGTTCCTAGAGTTCTCACTAAAAAGGGTGGTTCTCAAGATAACCCTACCCTATATATATATATATATATATATATATATATATATATATATATATATATATATACATATATATATATATATATATATATATATATATATATATATATATATTTATATATATATTTATAATAGGTGTTAGTTCATGACACGATTCAAATCATGATATGGATTGAAAATAATCTAAAGTTTTGGATGGTCATGTTTAATCAGTTTAACAAATGATTTACGTTTTATTTGATATGTTTAACGTGTTTAATTGAAAGGTTGATATCCTAGCTTTTTGAAACTGGAATAAAAAATGTATTTTATAAGGTAACAACTATACGCCTATTTTTTTACTCGTTCAATCCATCTATTACTACTCTTTGACTCATTTATATAAATGGGTTACGCTGATTATGCTTAGCTATATGAGTCTAAATATTTTTGGATGATGTTAGAAGTGTATAAACTAAACTCTTGCATGAAATTTTGTACTCACTAGTGATTGAAACCTAAAGGCTACAACAGAGACATTAAAGTTTGTAAGACTCGATTTCCACGATTTATACATTAGTGTTCACCATACATAAAAAAAATTCTACATCAAAACATTAATATAAACAAGCTTATCGCAACGGGAAATCTAGTTTTTTAAAACTATCGATTTTAAAGGTTGTAATGGGAAGAAGAAAATTAAGAAACACAAAACCTTGAAGCACATATATTTATACTTTGACGATGTTAGATTTATACTTTGATGATTTGTATATTATCAAAAGCAAATCAATTTTTAATGAAAATCAGACAGACGTATAGATAAAAATAAACTCATGCACATACTGAATTTTCTAAAAAAAAATATAATAGTTTAAAACTTATAAGTAGAGAAACAATATGTTTAAAACTAACTATTAATATTAATCTTAACCAATAACGCAACTTTCTTGTAGAGAGTAAACGTGAAAAGATCTACAATTGAAGATTCTCCATCTCTCATTTTCTATGTTGACTTTTACATACTTGTCTAACCTACATGTTACTTACGAACACACTATCTACGCTCAAAGCATTTTAATTAGTATTGAGCATTTTAATAAGATTACTAATGCGCAACTTTAGCATATTAATATATATGTTAGTTTTATCTATTTTAGTAAAAGGTATCTTTTTTTTATATTTTTTAGTTCTATAATTCAAGTCAAACAAGATCAGACCGGATCGAGACTTTTTCTTCTATGTTGAAGAGATCTTATACAAGATTGTCATGTTTATGTACAACAAAATCCTATTATATTTAGGGCTGTTCACGAAGCGAACCGAACCGAACGCAGCTCCGCTCGAACTCGGTTCGGTTTCAAACCGAGCGGCTCGGTTCGGTTCGAATTTACAAATTCGAGCGCAAACTTCATGCTCGAACTCAGTTCGGTTTTAAACCAAGCGCTCGGTTTTGCTCAGTTTTGCTCGGTTTTGTTTGGTTTCGTGTAATAATTTAATGCAAAACTAATAATTCATTCAAAAGTTTCAACTTTCAAGTTTCAACCGTAGTATCTTCACCAATGCTTGTGCAAATGTTCTTTAAGAACTAAATTATAAAAAAAAAATCTAACCTCAAGATATCGCGATTATAAACAACTAAATAATGTCGGGCTTCGAACAAGGTCGGACTTCAGACTTCGAAGGTGGATTGTCGAAGGTGGGATACGCGATCAAACTATTGCAGGTCGGATTGCCAAAAGTCGGGGTCGCATGTCAGAGTGCTGGAGGTCGGGGGTTACATGTCTGAGTGCCGGAGGTCAGCGCCTCGGCAGTCGGTAGGGAGGTGGGGGATACGGGAGACAACTGGAAAATGGTGATGGGTGGAATGGTAAAAGGATTTTGAAATGTGAAGTGATGATTTGATTAGAGAATTAAAATTTTTACATTTAGGGTAGTTGATTTTTTGACTAAATAATTAAAATAGTGGTAAATAACTAAATAATATACAAAAACTAAATTAAAAAATAATTCGAGCGAAACCGAGCGAGCGACGAGCGAGTGTACCTTTGCTCGTGCTTGGTTAGTTTTCAAACCGAACCGAGCCGCTCGGTTCGTTTACAACCGAGCCAAAAATCGAATGAGCTAAAAACCGAGCTTTTTTCGAACGAGTTCGAGCGAGTTTCGAGTGCCGAGCTATTTGAACAGCCCTAATTATATTATAGTCCAAACTTGGAGTTTAACAATTACGATATTTGTTTATTATTTGCTACTTTATAAATAAATGTTGCACACAACAATAATGCTCAAGTGTGAAAAAACTTATGTTCTAGTTTCTTACCATTTTGTTTGATGGTGTATGAGCTAAAATAATCATGACAGGAGAAAACCACACAAACTTAATACCAGTATATGCCTAAGAGGCTAGAATGTTGCATTAAGCCTATCCTTAAAGGGCCCCAAGTGAAGCATGAACCAAGATGGATGTGATGTTACATACTTGCATTCGTCAAAATGTCAATAAAAAAGATGTTTGAACTCCAACGATATTGATGAAACCGAACACGACCATGTATCATTTCTATTCCCCGTTCTCATTCTCATTCCAGATCCTTTTCCGCTAGAGCGATAATCATGCCGAGTTGTGGGTAGAGATCGAAGAAAGTGAACATGAAGTGTATGTTTATTTGTTGAAGGATTACTATTTAATTGTGAACATAATAGTCTAAGGGATAGAGACTAAAGAAAGTTAGATGTTGTTTGTTTTTTTAAAAATGGTCTGCGCAAGTCCTTCTGTCTGCGCTACGCAGACCACGCGCAAACATTACCATCTGTATACTGTTTGTTTTTTCAAAAACGTCTCATTAAAAAAGCTCTGTGCGAGGTCTTCTTGACCTCCTTTTGATGAAGATCTCAAAATCGACTTCTAACCTTTTCTCAAAACAAATCAATCCTCAAACTCTAACCCCCCCCCCCCCCCCCCCCCCCCCAACAAATCCCCGTCCCGTCACCTGCAACCGTTCTGGCACCACCGTGTCCTTGCGCTCCCACCGTTGTCGTCCGTGTGAACCCTCTCACCGCCATTCATCTCGCTCGACCTCCCACTGTCCCCTCCTGCCGCCACCGCCTCCTCTTGTGAACATCTCTGGTTAGTGGTTTGTGATTTGCTATGCTTTGTGAAATGGTTTGTTTAGGGTTTGTGATTTGGTTTGTAGTTTGTGATTTTGTTTGGTTTGGATTGTTGTTTATGTTTGTGGTTTGTGATTGTGATTTTTGATTATTTTAGTAGTGTGCAAAAGTTAAAAATCAAACACTATTTTTTGCGGAATGGAGAAGCAAACTACACCTTAGTTTAGCGGAAGAAAAGTCAAGAGAGAGGTTATATCTCTAAGTTATTCAAGCAAATCTTCTGTGAAGGATGGTTCATATGTCCTTATGACTTATGATGAAGCCAAATCAAGATTGATGAAGTCGGAGAAGATGAAAGAAGACCAAAGTTCTTGTAAACAATGATGTGGTCAGAGTCGAAGATGAAACTCGGGCTCCTTTTGGCTTCAAAGAAACCAACCAACCTACCGGCTTATGGAGGAGATAAAACACATCATCTTCAGGCTCTGAACAAACCTAACCAACTTCTTGCCTCTAGACACCGACAAAACTCGAACTCTTGCTTTTGACTTCGCCGAAGCCCCACATCATTCTGTAAAATGCAAAGAACAAGACTACAACAAAGAGAACACAGAAACCGATCAACTTCTACATGGTTTAAGAAACAACACTTCAACCATGAAAGAGGGGGAGGTTTAACTTAGATTTACGCATCTTGAAGTCGACTCAAAATGAACATAAATGATAATTTTGTTATTTTATTTTTTAGACAGTCTACTTTAAAAACTTTACAATCCAATCACCTTATGAATTTTCAGCAAATTCCAGTTCCATTCAAAATTATCTACGAATAAAACACCAGATACTTTTCACGTCATCAACATTACCAGATAGTTGGATACCACAAACCAAATGCTTGAATGTGAAAATTTAAATCCACCA
Source organism: Flaveria ramosissima (assembly GCA_025215565.1). Lineage (NCBI taxonomy): Eukaryota > Viridiplantae > Streptophyta > Magnoliopsida > Asterales > Asteraceae > Flaveria > Flaveria ramosissima. Next base: position 27,075,533 of record CM046045.1, read on the forward strand.
ACTACCCACAAAGATACAGACTACTAAGTAAAGAGAATTATGTTCATCCCTCATAACCATGATTTCCTTAAGTAAAAGGGATAATAAAATAGCAGTAATTCAAAATTAAACAAGAACATGGTTAATATGTCATACGTGAAAAGCTTGATCCCCAGCATGAACACCAGTCCCTGAAAATTTGTAAGTCAAAATTTAACTGACAGTGTATGATAAATCTTTTTAATTTCTGAGCAAGTAAAGAAATCATATGAGATGATGAAAATATCCATGAAACTTGAAAAAAGAAAACACTTTATTTGATGAAAAGCTATTTGTTAAAATTGTTGTATATAAAATGTGTCTGGATATGGTTTAAAGCCACGTGTATCTATGGAAGCGGCCTCTCTAATTCAAAGGTATGGTTTGCCGACATCCCACCCTCCCCAGACGATACCAATAACTTTCTATGGCTGGGATTTTTGTGGGTATGGTTGTATTTTAAAAAGCCTTAAACCAAATACATAACGGGTCGTGTCTAAATTCATTTCAGTTATACCAATTACAGAGGAAGAAAAAAAAAACAAAAACAAATAATAACGTCAGAGATGCGTATAAAATATTTGAAGACAAAATACATCAGACGTAAAATCTTTAAGGGAATTTTCATCACCCCACATGTTTTTTTGTCCAAATTGGGATAAATGAAACCAAAACATACATACTTGCATAACCTATAAAGTCGATATTGTTATACCAAGCCTGGCAAAGAAAACATGTTGCCATGTTGGATAAACTAAAAGCACTTAAAATTCTCTGAAAATACAAGAATTTTGGATTGTCAACATGTTATAGGTTACAATTAAAGGGCAAAGACATCTATTGTCAACATCTTATAGGTTATAACTGAAAAGGCCAAAGGCAAGGATTGTCACCATGTAAAAACTTATAAAAGTCCTTAAGATCAAAAGGTAAGCTTTAAAACTCAGCTACATCAAAAGGAAAGTTTTATAAGTAAATTAAATCAAAAGGTAAGTTTTTAAGTCCAATGCATAAAATAGGATAAGGAGTAAAAATGAATACATTTCAATGCAACTTAACCTCTCGAAAACTTAAAGAGGGCATTTTCGTCATCCAACAGGTTTTTATTCCTCAAAATTGGTATCAAATGAAATAGCCTATGAAGTCATCTCTATATATGAATGACCTTAATAAAAAAATGTAAAATGTAAAATACTTCAAATGGTAAGGACAATACTCACCTAATTTCCCAATGCATGCTATTCAATATCGATTGTATGCCTCCCCGTAATCCTCGTGCCTTTGGCGTTGAAAATCATAATAATTGTCGTTGGACCTCAAAGAAGGATAGTTGTCAACTTCTGGATACCTTGCTCTTGATTCCATTTGCATATTGTCAATATAAGGATTGCCAGCAGCAGCAGCATCACCATAATCATAATGATTATTATTTTTATAACCACCAAACCCTGCATTAGGCATTTGTTGACGGGTTTCTTGCTGTCTTTTTCGTGTTTCAACTTGAAGGAATTCATCCCATTGTTTTGCATGCATTCCCCTTATTGTAGCCAATTTTTTCATGTAATTTTCCCTGATTTCTTTGATAGCCTGTCACACACGAAAAAGTCAGAATCAAGAGTGCTTTTTTTCCCTTTCAAAGAATCAATATATGAAAACATGTAATTTTTTTCTAATTTTGAAAATATAAGAAATTGACGAGTTTCTTTCAAAGAGTCAGCAGAAGGAAATTTGAAAAACATGAGAAATTGACGAGTTTCTTTCAAAGAGTGTTAACATTTTTTATTTAAATTTAAGAAACATGAGAAATTGATGATTTTGCCGGGGAAGATGTCAAAAGGACCTTATGGTATGGACTTTTGCTGAATTCACAACTAAGTTCCTCGCCTTTGTGTTTGTATCATTAAATTCCTTATCTTATCAAGCTTGCCAAAAAAGACCTTTCTATAAAGATTAGGCAATTACTCATGCAAAAAATAAACCCCCTTTTTCTTTAAAGAAAAGTTTAATCATTCAAAAAAGGACCCTTTGTTAGAAAACTCTATTCATTGAGCTTTTATAAGTTAAAAGATTGAATCACACAAAAATACGGTGGAAGCACTTACGGCAAATTGTGAAAGTTGATAGGTTTTTTCCTTTAGTTGCCAATTTTGTTTCGTCCAAATAAAATGTTTGTAAGCCAATAGATTGGACCACATGCAAAAGTAAGAATAAACTAGTGGTGTCAAGAAGAGCAACTTGGGCAGGTAAAATTTCTCACCTTTTGTACCTGGGTGAGTATGTCAAGTTGTGCTAACCGCCTAACACTTATTAATCGTTCTTTTTACTGTATCATGAATGCATTAATTATGTATATAGATACAATATTTACTAAAATTATAACTTACAATAAAAGTATTCCAACATTGTTTGACCCTTTGACCCGTTCCCTTTTTTAATTTTTATTTTTTCATTTAAGCCATTTGAGATGGAACACAAACCAAATGAACCCATTGATTGCTAAACGGGTCAAAATCACCGCCTCTAGAGTAAGCTAAAGATTATAATAAAAAAAAAAAGAGAGAGAGAGGCTATAAAAACACCATTACCTCACGATGCCTATAATTCTCTTCATCTTCTTCCTTATCTCTAATTTTTGCAATATCCATTGCATCCCTTTTATACTCCAACTCTAATTCCTCCAGAGGTGACAAGGTAGAATAGCCTTCCTTATGACTGGACTGCACACTGGGCCCACGCCCAAATTTGTGATTATCATTTAAGTCATATGAGCCACCAGAGTATGGTGAGTGGCGAGCAGGAGATTTTGAATGTGTTGATCGGCTCTGAATGCCATCATTCCCATAAGCTAATTCACCAAATGAAGAGTGTGTTAAACACTTTGATTCAAGATGCTTTCACGAAGATAATCGGTTCAATTCAGAGTTCAGAGCCACCCAGAAAGTTACTTAAGAATCCAACACATAATTCTTGAATATAAGAACTTACCTCTAGCTGCAAATATAAAAATAAACAAGCAACATTATTACACATTTTTTGGCCACCAAAATGATATTTTGAATGTTAATTACACTAGAAGCATGAGTTTGGCATCTACACATGGACAGGATATCTAACTCTAGGTTCTCTAAGGGCACAGCATATCAGCATATCTAACTCTATGTTCGCTAGGGGCAGCAACTGCAACTTGACACGAAAACCTAAACAGGTAAACACGGCTAGCCCATCTATAAAGACGTCAACTTATTTTCAATCTGCCAACCCGTTTACCAATACTTAAAAAAGTTACATGCGTACATACATACCCTGCAAGAATTCCACTAAATATTAGGGTCTTGAAAGGGGTGGGATGAGGACAAACCTTACCTCTATTCCAATCGGATATAGAGGGTGCTCCCTGAAATACCCTCAGCCCATGAAAAAGCTCACTATTTTCAGGGCACATACAGAGAAGACAAGAAAAGAAAACAAACAGGAAAAACAGGTATCGTAGTGCAGTCCATTCATAGTAGAAGCTAAAGAACATGAAGGCGATGAAAATAACTCTCAAACTAAATTAGCGAAGGCTCAAAAGGCGCACCTAAGGCTAAAGGCCACCTATACTAACGGCACTCCTATATCTAAGGCGCACCATAACTAAAGGCGCCTTAATAACTAAAGGCCCACCTAAGATTTAAGACAAAACGTAGGAGATAGCTAAAACCTACACCTATGATTCTAATTCTGTATTAATGAGTTTAACCAATCTCTATAGTTTTATAGTCATATTATTTGAAAATGGAGGCTGATTTTGATTTAAACTATTTAAATAAAAATCTATTGTTCATTTTGGTTGTGTATAAGGAGTTAAAGTGTAAAAAAAACAGGGGCTGATTTTAATCTTATAGTTATATTTTCTTTGATCTTGTACTAGTTTCCTATGTCCTTTTGTAGTTAAGTTATCAGTATCAATTGAAATAAGCATACAAAAGAGCCAATACAGTTAGCCTGTTTGATAAAAGTGTCCGGGTTAAGGTTTTATTTTTCAACGCAATTAAATAAACAAATAAGGTTCGTGTATAAGGGTTATACATACAGACCCACCGACCTGAACCTGAAACGAATTAAGCACTGCTGAGTGCTGTCCCTACCTTGTGGGGATCTTCTTGGGAGTTTCTGAAACTCCTCACGTGCGTGCTCTTTAATAACTTTATCTTGTCTGCTGGACCTCTGCTCGTAGTTTGAAGGATTTCTTGGACTAGGGTTAGACCTCAGAGAATCAGTGGACCCTATTTTAGAGGCAACAGGAATTCTCCCTTTTGGTGACCTGGAATTAGATTCACCCATGTTGGAACTCAATTCACGCGTTCTACCACCCTCATCCTTAATTTTGTGAACAGCATCCACACCCTTCGATAATGTCTGTCCATCTTTACCACTCACAATTATGAATTTTTCCTCAATTTTAATTTTGCACCCAATATCCTTCTCAATATCTTTAACAACCCTATCAGTGAAAAGTGCCTTTACTTGAGGATCTCTTGCAGGAACCCTTTGAAATAAATCTTGAGACTTGCGGCTAGCCCCAAGAGTTGACGGGCAACCCTGTTATAATTAAATCACACATTGAGCACTAGAAACAAATTCTCTTTTATATTAGTGTAAAAAACAAGAACACTCAATACGCAAGATAATTCTGCCAGAACCAGGATTAAAGGCTAATTAAAGAATTAACAACAAACTTTCCCAAATGCACGTATGGGTCTTTTTTTGTATGGTTCAGATCATTAATGTTGGAAAAATTGTTCTATTTTAGTAAATTTTACACTTGACCATAGTGTCTGATTGTCTTCAGAACAATAATTTATTTTACCTTCAGAAATTCAACTTATTTACAGTACACATGTAAGATTATTTTAAAAATGAACATGTTTTTTACTTCATCGGACCCACGGTACAAAAAAACCGCATGGAATATTAGTGGAAGTTAATGATATTTTAGCATGAAGAACCCAGTAAAATATAACTAAGACATTAAATACGGTAAAGCTGCATAATAACTCTGCTGCCAATAGCATCTCCCAACAGCCTTCTAGTACTTCCATATCATTGCAGCAGTATTGAGGCTTAAGAGTGACACATAAGAGAAACCTCATCAAAAGAGAGATATTATCTGCCAATATAGGAGGTGTTTGGGGTTGCTTATTTATAAATTAATGTGCTTGTCTGCTAAATTTGTTTTCAGCAGATAAGCACTTTTGAGTGTTCAAAGAAGAAAAGTGAATATGCTTTTATTTAAGGGTGAAATAAGCTATTTTCAGCAAGCGGTTTCACATTGAAACTCACTATTCTTGGTGAATTCAGAGTTAAAAATTTGCTTTTAAGGTGAAATAATATGAACTGATTATTTGCTTCTCTGCTTCAACCATATCTGTTTAAATATGCAATCCCAAAACACCCTCGTAGTTAAGCAGCAAATAGACACTAAGTGTTTAAATGAAGAACGTTTATTCACTTATTTAAGGGCCAAAGTAAAACCAATTTACTAACTATCTGCTGCTGCTCATTGACATATGCTGTTCAAATAAGCAATCCAAAACACACCCAATACTTACCATCACAGGCCCTGTGCTATGTAACCAACCAGACAAAATATAGAAATTACTTTACATCACTGAAACAAATACCTGTGTATAATGACTGGAATCTCCACATAGTTTACAAATCATTTCTTCTTCCTTTCTTTTTTTCCAGTTTCTTTCAGTGGCTTTAGATTTTGCCTCCCAAACCTTAGCTTCACGGCTGGTGAAATCAGTCGGAACCGCATTAGGGTCTAGGGTTTCTTGTTCTTCTTCTTCATCTGAATCAGCATGAGACCTTTTGCTTGTTTTTGTGGTTTCAGGAACACTAGTAGTATTGGATCTTACTGGACCAGTGTATTCTTTGTAGAGGTCACTAAAATCATCATCTATGTCTGAATCGTCTCTACTGCCCATTCCTAAGGTTGTTAAACAATATATCCCGATCTACATGGACGTTATACCGTTAGTAATCATCATCACATCAAAGAAGCACGGATTAAAATGAGAATGCAGCATGTGATATGCTGATAAGCCAAAATGCTAGAAATATCTCCACAATCCAAACGCAATGCTAAACATGAACAATAACCTTAAATAACCTGCTGCATATTATTGGATTAAATCATTTTGTTAATCTGTTTTAATCAAGGTGCACAATTGTCCCGTAAACAATTCTCTTTAACCAATACACGCAAAACAGCTAACATTTTAATTGTAAAAAAATTTGCTGAAGATTCCAAACATGTAGTATGCATTCAAACCAAATCACAGCTTACAACAAACTACTGAATATACGTCGGAATCACATTAGCGCCAAAATCCATAACAAAATTGCTTCTGGAGAAAACAATCACATAACTCAAAAGGTTTATAAAAACACAATAATAACATGATTTCTTCCGTACTGATATCATGCGACAGAAAACTAGCTTCAAAAACTATCATCTCCACATTCTTATAAACAGCAAGTGCCACATGAACAGATACAGATAGCAAGCGATTAAGAAGCATACGATAGTTTAGATTAAAACGCACAAAAACAAATTAGCACATAAGAAGCCCTAAAACATTTAAACCTATAAGCACAAGAATAATAATAATAACAATAATACAGATAATATAGAACATGAAGAGTACTAACAAGATGTGCAGATGAACGGAAAATAGGATTCCGGTGGCGTTACGGCGGAGGAGCACCGGCCGACGACGGAGACAGAGGGTAGATACAGAGGAAGCTGTTAGGGCTCGATGTTTATTTGCTTCTAGAAAATTCCATAGGTTGTTTATGATGATTAAAGATGGTTAAATCACACCCGTGAACTATCAACTTTATACACCATTGGTCCTTATTGTAGTAGCCGAGTGTCTCCAACGTTTTGATTTTTTCATTTTTGTTGTGTTTCTTTTATAGTTTTTAAATATGATATTTTTATAAAAATAAGTAAGTTTTTCTTCCACATAGAGTTGTTCATGTAATTAACCCTTTCCTGACCTTGTTGATATTTTTCTAGAGATTCTTCGCAAATCGTTTTTGCTATAAAGTTTTTTACGTTTAGATAGTAATTGAATCTCTGCATTGACCCCTGATATTATGAAGTTGTTAAGTCTTTGATTTGTCAAATAATTTTAACAATAAATTACCAGTTGATTTTTACGTTTTCTTGAAATGATAACCGACCTAATTTGAAAGGTTTCTTGTATTGTAAGGATTACTTTGTAAATTGCAAAACTTATGTGGTCATGCGACAAACCTATAGAACTCAACTATGTGTACAGACATAGGGATTTTATTATATATAATTCGAAACTTTAATGCAGCATATTTATTTTTACCTACATTTTGGCGTAATTTTTTTCAAAAACGAGTTGGCGGTATGAATTTTATTCCAAACCATGTGATGACTGTTAATGTACAAGTTAGTGAAACTAAACCTTACAAATTTTAACACCCTCCTTAACATGCCAATTAAGAATTGACTGCCATTTAAAACAAATTAACAAATGACCATCACATTGGTGACACAAGGTTTTTATTAAGTGTCTTGAATTTTAAAAACTCGTCCTTAAAATCTACGTTCATCCTTTCTAGATTTGTACAAAAAAATTCATAAGAAGGAAGTGACCTTCAACTATTATAGCTAGAAGGACAATGATGGTAAAAGTTTAGAGTTTATATCATTCTTGAGAACCTGTTTTACCCTTGTATGTATGTTATCTTAAATATTACAAAATGATTGATCTTGTGTATTAATAAATGATCTTGGTCATCTATCACACGTTTAAATGACTAAAACATTGATTACATGTCATGTGTCGTTACGCGGTAGCAAGTGCATATAATTTATGGGACACTAGCTGATATCATTCCCAGAAAACCTCTTAGCCTAGTGATATCTGACGTTTACTCTCATGTAAGTGGTGAGTGTTCAAGTCTCAATAGACAATAGTGGGTAATAGGCGGATTTAGAAGCTGATGTTAAGAAAGTGTGTGTTTGTCATTAAAAAAATACCATTAGAGATGTTTTATTGAGCATACATGTTTTAAGTAACATATGAACCTAATAATACATGGTTAAATTTTACTATGATATATGAGACGTGTTTGTCCCCAAGAGACATTATACTGGTATGATGCCTCACTTTTTATCCTAGAGATGAAGATTCAAATCCTATAATACGATAGATGTAAATAGTTAACAAAACTACAAAAGTCCTTTAACAAAAATATTGTAGCACTTGTCTAATGATGAATGACAAATTAAAATGTAAATGGAAACGAAATCCAGGGGTTATAATTAACAATCAAGGAAAGCTTTCACATTTGTGATAGTATTTAATTAATGTTTTCTCTAAATAGAGTTATAACAAGCAAGTCGCACGTATTAAAAAAAGGTTATGTACTTATGTCTCATTTTATGATTTTAAAGGTCGATGATAAGTCATTGATCATGTTTGATGTTGACTTTTAGTGACTAATTAAACACAACAGGTGAGAAGTAAATTGAATTTATTAAAGGCATATGATATGATATAAACAAAAAGGAAGTAACGTTATCTAACTCATTGCTATGCTTCAATATATTTTTCTAGTGGTGTATCACAGTGATAAACAATTAATCACACCTCTAGTAGATATAACTCTTATTTCCTTTTCATAATTATTAATTTAACCGTTACATATGAATATATGATTACATCCAATCAAAACTTACTATGTGTCTTAAGATTATAAACTTTACATCAACATATAATTAGCCACTATTGCTTAAGTAGGCGTTGATCTCTCCAAGTTTTGCAATAGATGACCAAATGTGGTTTATGTGTTTGTTCGTTTCATACCCTTAAAATCATATGTAATTTTAAGAGATTAATTTCTACTTTTTAAACAACTTTGGTCAAATGGTTATTATTGTGATTTTTATTTATTTAATAAATTTAAATGTATGAAACAACAATGTTTTTAAGTTTGGTTAATTAATTATTTTCACAAAGCTGTAAAACTAAACTAAAGTTTTTTTTCAATCGTCTAAACCCGATAACTAGCTCTACGCGATGAAACCTTTAGTGTGCCCAACGTATGACCGAAATTTGATACGACAAGCCATGAGTCGTTGGACGAGTACTGTCTAACCATGGATGAGTATTGTACTATTGTTAGCTTAATTAATACAAACAACTTGTCTTTTTATAAACTTGTGTCACAACAAAGAAACAATAATTGAAACTATAATCATAAAAACTAAAAGCCAACATATGCCATGATTATGCTTAAGATGAAAGCATACACATAAAACCAATATCATGACAATAAAATGAATCTTTAATTAACTACATTAAACCATATGACCACTCTTACATGATCATATATCATCTTCATTATGATTTATAACTCAATCAACTTAATAAACAATCAAACTCACTCAGATTTTGACAATGCATTTACCACTGCTTGCATGATACTCACTCTCATTTGTAAGTTCGATATGTACTCAGCAGTCTCTCTAAAGAGCCCATCCAAATCCTCTGATGAGTCCCCGTTCGGGATCAATTTCTTCAAGGTTCGAACCTTCTTTTCGATCATTGTAGACCTTCTAGAACCTTCTTGACTCGCGCGTCGAGCGCGCCTCCTTTTTAGCATCCTTAGAGTCTTGTTCCTTGTGGGATTTCTTGATCTTCTCTTCATAACTTTCTTCCATAAAAGATTTCTTGATGAACTATTGCTGCATATGCTTTTGGTTTCTGATAAATCACCAAGTGTTTGATGCAAATCTTGATCATGACCCATGATTTGTTTGGGTTTCAAAGAGCTTTTTGATTGTTGTATAGAGTTTGAGTTTTTTGTTTGTGTAGTTAATCAACTCAATAATGGATGGATGGAATATAGTGGTGGCATTGAGGGCTTTTTATATGTGTTTTATGAGGTGGATTAATTGCTATTTGTTTTATGGATAATGTTATATTAAGGTTGTGGAAGTGATACGTGTACATGCCTAGACCTAAGGTAGGGAATATTATATGTTTTACTTTTCATATATAATTGGTCTGTATCACCTTCCAAAAACAATTATAAAAAATACATAAAACATCATGTCACAATTGAATATGTACAAAAGTAAGTACGGGTCGGGTCGAATCCTTCTAGAAATATCTTGATCGTGAAAGATGGGACTAAAAGATAACATTACATCAAGATGAAAAATATCGAATGTTTTTACCAATAGAAGAGTAGATATCGACATCAACTGGTTACCTTGGGACGGTAATTATTCTTTTAGAATTCATAATAATACTCATAACCTCATATGGATGAGACATGTGCAAATAGAGAGAAAATGTAGATTATCGAGCTTGAGTGAACGTTAGAGATGTATTTCTACAACAATATATATAATTTTAACTTTGAAAAGTATAAAAAACTCATAATTTTGTAACATCATAAAACATAGTATTCTATTGGCTAAACGACTCCTAAACTTTCAATGTCTCATTTTTAATATAATTTGAAAAGTATAAAAAACTCATAATTTTGTAACATCATAAAACATAGTATTCTATTGGCTAAACGACTCCTAAACTTTCAATGTCTCATTTTTAATATAAAATCGAATGTATCTTTTTTGTATTTTAGTGTAAAAAGATATGAATATTATTAATATAACAAAATGCAATAAGTAAAAAAAAGAGGTACATTTAGTACAATCTTATTCATATTCTCTCAATTCCACCACATTTTAGGGTCTTAACAAAAACAATCTTAAATAACCAATATGATAAAAGTTTATTGGTTTCTAAAACCGTCATGTCTATTATAATATATGAAGACATTGATGTTAGTTACAAGACATTTCAAATCGCGTATGCAAATTCGATCAGTCATGTTAGAATGTATCACGATAATGTAAAAGATAAAAAAAGAAATTAATATACGAGCAAGCAAGTAACGTGGCTTGTAATCGATTGAAGTGATCAAATAGTTATAATGAACTGTAACTTTAAATATTTATAATCTAACCATGTATATATGGGTCGGGTCTTTAACAAGATAGAACAAGTTAATGCAACACCTAATTATCTTAAAAATAACATAATTAATTAAAGATAACTTGATAGAATTAACCTATAACTTAACGAATGTATGATTTAGATTTTGGAGTTGATTTAGGCTTGTGTATGGGAGGCATGTTCTGAAGTGGAGAATAATGCACATGGAATCAAATGATTGTTTTATTTTTATAATTAAATAAACCACCAGAAAAAGAAACTTATGTTTCTTTCAATTCTCATCAAAACACTCTGGATTATTCCTCATTTCTTCCCAAATTCAATGCACATTCAAAATCTAACAACCATTATATATAAACCTTGTTTTCATAACCAATATTACGTTAAAAACTATATAATATACAATATATGAGACGGTTAGATAACTATCTACCACATTATGTTCCTCGATCTCTGATTACACCATCACTACACTACGCGTACAAATGTTTTACATGATTCTTGTAGTTCTGAACATAATATTGGTTCTGAAAAAAACATGTCATGAACATATCTATACTAATAAACCTTTACACTTTTTGACACATGTCATTATCACATTCACTCTCCCATTTATTTTTCCGCCTAAACTAATTAATTCATTTTAAAAAATCAAATAACTAATTTCTAATTTTTTCTCTTTCTCTCTCTATATTATAAATCTAAGTTCTTATTAAATCAATAATATTAAAGATATTTTTTATTAAATAAAAACTAAATACTTTGATTAAAAAATACACGTTTTCAAAAACAAAATTTTCTAAAACTATGATTTTTTTCTAAAATAACGAGGCTTTTTATAATAATGAAATATTTTAAAATCATTCTTTTTATATATAAATTAATTTTATAAAACAAACCTGAAGTCTTTAAACAACAAAATATAGATAAAAAATGAAATTTTTATCAAGACAATAATTTTTTATAACGAAAGTTTTAGAAATAATATAAATATTTTATCAATTAATCAAAGTAACTACTTATACGTAATTTCAGTTATATCTTATATCAAAATAATGTTTTACAGTTTCTTATTATTCATTAATAACTATTTAATATTTTTTTAATTCAACCCGTGTAATACACGGGGTTGTACCCTAGTTTTTATATAAATTAATATGCTTTTTTTGGACTTTTTGATCCTTAAATCCAGCTAGATTCATCAAATGATATGCACAGGGTGGTTAGGATTAGTTAGCTCCCATATTCCCTAACAAGAAGCTTAACCTTTTGTTATATATATAAATAATAATTATATGATCAAGATCATGTCTAGGTTTAATGTTCTAGCATGTTCAGTTTCTGTCTGCCAACGTTGTTGTGCGGTTAATCTCATGCCACGACTACTGCAATATCCATGCTACATTCAGTAAACATGCATGCATGTGCTTTAGTGCAATCAAACACTAATGACATGCACATGCATGATGCATGTATGTATATGGCATGATCAGTACCTATGATGCATATATAGCTATACTTAATTAGGGATCCTTCTTGTTTCATATTCTGTTTTAGAGTAACTTAAAATGTTGAATATGACTCTTAATAATTGGTGATCGAAATGGATATTGACCCGACCCGACCCAACCCGAGCTGACCCTGAACTTCATGTTTTGAGGGAAATGCTGGCTAGTTGGATTGGGAACCGTATGAATGAGCTACCGGTCTGCTTGGCTAAACCATATATCAGCTAGCACGTCAAAACATATTGGTTTTTATAGTCGGTCCGTAGATTTTGGATGTCCTGTGTGACAAGTAAAAATAGACCCCTCAAAATAGACAATTTTTAATGTAATTAACATTTGACTGAGTTAAAATCGGCGGCTACAAACATAAATGAAATAATATTTTTACTTTTTTTAAACTTAATTGATCTAATCAGATCCGCCTCAAAATATATTATTGCTTTCAAATGTTTTATAAATTTGTTAATTCCCTCGATAACATATAATTACCCATAAGTTTATAATTTTTTTACAAATATGTAAACCAACACCCAATACCTAAAATGACAAAAAAAGAAACTAGACTCCTCGAAGATTAGCCTGAGCAGTCGCCCACCCAGCACACCCTTAGAGCTAGCTTTGTTGGTTTTGATTGAATTTAGTCAAAACCAATGAACCACTTTCCTTTTATACCGGTTCTTTAATTTCTTTTATGATTTTTAGACTTTGTTTCTGTTTATTTTACATGTCACTTACCTAAATAAATCGAGCCCGCGATGTCTAAACTAACATATCATCAATGAGTTATATTATATACGTATATGCTCTATTATGTGTCATAAATTACTTGAGGTCGATTAATTAGGCAACAAGTAATGTTTAACTTCAATCGTACTCAATGGATTATATTGGATCATTTATGATGAAGCAAACTACATGTAGTGATCATCGAGCCTCTTTCAAGAACATGGGTGCATGTAGGCTTGAGCTGTCAAAGTGCTTTCTATGATTATGTGATTATGGTTTACGATAGACACAAATAAAATGACCGTAAATCTTCAAGGGATATAATCACATAAGTTCCCTTTAGCACAGGTCTTATGTTTAAATCTTACCCAATTCAAATTGTGATTTGTCTGATCATCCTGGTTAGCAGTTTCATATTGTATGAACGAGTCACATGAATTTTCCGATAACTAAGTTCTCATTATTAAAAAACACCATCAAAATAATTGTATAATTAGTATTTTTGCTCAGTATGGTTTAGATATAATTATCCAAGGGTTTCTTTTTCCTAATCTTCAAAAATGTATATTCAATTAATACCAATTATGTCATTTCAACCCCCTAATGTTTGAGTATGATGTATCACTTTTTCAGCAGCATCTTTCTTTCAGCTTTATTATACAATCACACCATACAAAATAGCATATGCTAGTATGTTATTAAATACAAAACTAATAATGCATGTACAATAAAGACGAGACATAAACATGAAATGAAACACGTCAGCTCTACTGATCGTGACTTTTTAGCTTTTTATCAACATTCATCGGCGTCTATTCATAAAATCAATATTTATGAAAGACTATATATACATGGTTAGGTTCGTCATTAGTTTCATCTTTTTTGGTTATATGTGTGATGTAGTATGATTGAAAACAATATTTATTAAGAAATAATAAACATAATTAATTGTGGTAGATGCCTAAATGGGCTACCTTCAACTTCAAGTGACAGCTATTGATCCAAACTTCATTGATTGTCTTATGTGGTTAGTGGGCCTCACGGCCCATATAATACAATTTGCCGACGCTAACAGACATACAACTTAGGGGTGTCATTTTTACCCGAACCCGAATACATAACCCGATTATACTCTACCCGAACCCGATTAAGGCATAACCCCAAAAAACCAAACCCGATTACAATCAAACCCGAATATGAAATTCTTATTTAAGTTGGTCTTTGGGTTGTGTTTTGGCAATTCGGGTTGACCCGAATAACCCGAATACCATATCGTCATAATTGACAATCCATATTTCGTATTTTTAGATTTCAATCTACGTCATCTGTTTTTAACTTTTTATGAACTCGATCAATCCTTCCATAACTCTATTTTCAATCAATGACACAAATTTTAAACTCGATTATTTCATCAAACCATCTTTCATACTAAACTATTTAAACCGATTACAAACAAGATATAGTGATTTTATATTTGAGCATTATCATATATTTGTTTTAAATATATGTTTGTTACTCCTTGTACATCCGAGCTTAGTTATATAAAGGAAACACGTTGTATAGCCTAGTAACGTGTTATTGTTTTACCTTTGTTCGAGCAATAACAGTTATGATGATTGGTTGTGTTAAGCGTATGTTCGAGCAATATGTGGATTTAGAGGTTTATTTTTTTTTCAACTATGACCGAAACACTTTAAAGTATGTTGCCTTTGATTTTTAAATTTACAAGTGGACCAACCCGATTACCGATTAACCCAACCCGAATAAACCCGAAAACCAAAAACCGAATACCGATTGAATATAGTTTATTTGGTTCGGTCTTCGGGTTGATTTTCTACATCTAAAAACCCGAGGAACCCGACCCGAGGAACCCGAAACCCGATTAAAACACCCGAATGACACCCCTAATACAACTTAACAACTGAGCCCCTCGAGCAGTAGGCCCTAACCACCTGTCAAACATTTTAAACGTAATGTACAAGACCACATGAATACATGATTCTATTTTAGGTTCTTATATTCGAATTTCGCTCCGGATTTTCCCTCATAAGTCACAACGATTTGAAGGTTGCGTTTGCAACTTACTTGATTTTTTATAAGTAACGTATAAACGGGTCTTATAAGTTTTCGATAACTTCTCAGAGTTAAGTCTATCTTAATTTCATGGCGTCAATTTTAGTTTATTAAATAAGATTCATTTTTTAGGGTTATTTATTTTTCTTTTATTTTTAAAGTACATGACGTATTGGTAGATATTTTTTACAATATATATGTTGTTAAAATATTTTTAAAGTCTCTTATTTTATATTTTAATAAAATGGTTTAAATTAAATTAAAAAATATATCCCTTTCTATCCTTTTTCTTATATTAAATTAAAGAATATATCCCTTTCTATTTTTTTCTTAAGTTTAATATAGGGCATGTTTATTAATTTCAAAAGAAATTATCCCATTAATATAACCTAATAGGCTAATATATATAATAATAACCTTCATAACAAAAGATAAAATAATAATTTTGTATATAAAATTCCTTTAACATAGTTCTCCAAGTACAAATCCAACTTCGATTAATGTCACGCCTCATACCTTAACCTTTTAAAAGTCATATGTTCAACATTAATTACATTTTATCTTTTTAAAAGTCATATGTTCAACATTAATTACATTTTATCTGATATCACTGTATAACAAAGTATTGATAGAAACCTTTTGATTTACCTAACAGGTTCTCACGGTAATAAAAAAAAGAGAGAAATGAGACAAGATTGTTAAAATACATTTACCGTTTTAAGTTATAATTTACATGGTTGGTATTACTGTTACCAACATTTAACATACTTAAATGTCCATTCCCCTTTACTAACATGAGCAAAATTACCAAATTAAAGGTAGAAAAGGGGCTACAAATACACATAAATTACTACAATATAAGTGGTTGCAAATTGGGGGTTTGAGGGCAAACTCTATCATCTTCAAGAACAAGCAGTTTTGGGGTGTTTGATTCTCTCATCCATGCGGCCACCATGGGCCCCGGTGAGATGAACCGACCAATATTAGATGTAGCAACCCTAAATGGCGAGCCCATGCTACCCAAAAGGGCTTCGATGGCTCGTTTAAGTGCACAATCACCTACTACTTTGCTGTGCTTACCCCAGCCTGTTAAAATGCTGCATCAACAAATGATGACCAAAAAATGTCAAAAGATTAATAGATGTGTACAAAATGAGATTGGACCCGTTTGAGCCCGATCCCCAGCCCAACATAAGCACAAAAAACAGGGTCCAAAAATGCTTGGTCCCCGGCCATGTGAGGAATCGTGTTGAGCATTAAAGACCAAAGTACCCTCATGTGCGCCAAAAAAGACGCGCCTTAATGGCAACAAGTTTAAAAACCGGGAGTATTTATCTAATTTTAAGCTTAACCAAACTATTAATTTTGTATTATAACATAGGGTCCATTTATGTAACTTATAAACCTATTGGATATATAGGTTTTAAGAAAACTTGACGCTTTGCCCGTCAAAAGCCCGAAAAAGCCCTGCCTCTGAGCCTGAAAGCCTAAACCGGGCCGGTTTATATCTGCAAAACCCGGTCCTAGGCCCGTTAAGTCTTAAAAAAAGCTGTTCTTTTTTGAAAAAACTGAAACAGCCATTAGTATCCAAGTAAAATTATCAGTTTTAAACCTTATTTGAAGTATTTTCAGGAAAAGTGTCATCATAAATTTCTCTATATTATTTCATTCAAAGCATAGTTATAATTATTATAATTTTATTACCAATTTAACATTTTATCCAATGGTTTTAGATCAGTTATAAAATTTATGCTATGAGTTACAGTTAATCCTCCTTTTATCATAAGACAAATACTACCACACTGCCTCTGATGCAACTCGAAAACCGTTTGGGCCAGATTAAGGCTACTTTTTCGGCCTAGAACCAGGCTTTTCCGGCCCGTTGGGCCTGGGCTTTGTGCACCTCTAAACTATTTAATAATAATAATAATAATAGAAAACATACCTCAATAAACCAGGCAACTCATGGCCTTCATAAACAATTGAACATATATTTAGCAACCACGCGTGAACCATGGCTCGCGCAGCACCAGATGACATGAGGTGCAAATCTAAGCAAGAATCAGACCATGTATTTTCCCACACTTGTCTACGTTTTCCTTCGAGCACCACCATTTGGGCTCCACGTTTCTACAATTATTACAAGATTGCGTAAAATTACTTAACTACCAATAGAGGGTACTTTGCAATTGTCACAAAATCAGTAATGTTTGGATTCTGTTGTAATAATCATTAATCACTCAAATGAACAGTTGTTTGAATAATCAGATAATCAGAATCAACAGATAATCTAGCTGCAAATAAGCTCATAAATTGACGATAAATGTGAAATTACCTAACTACCCCTAAATTCAAACAAAACGAGTAGTTGATTACCTGTCCAAAATGCCATAACATGTCGGTCAAAGCATTATAAAATGCAGATGCAGTCGAAGAATCCATACGTTTGACCTCATCAAAAAGAGAAAGAGCGTGGACCCAAACGTTTTCTCTATGGCCCATTAAAAGCCCATGGGCCACACCATACACTTGGTTATCAAATAAACGAAGTTCTTCCAGTAACAATGAAGCTTCTTCAAACGAGCTGCAACGGCTGCAAAAATATATAAACTTGTAACATATGTTGTAACCATTGATGATTCGCGTTTGAAAGAATAACAAAGATATATATATCATAATGGGAATGCAATGAGTTATAATGTGAAACTATTTATATACATACATACATGCATATAGGTAATGTATAACTTTATCTCTATTTTGACAGCATTTAACAAAAAATATTGGACTTTGTATGCACATGTAATTCACAATCAAACAAAATATAAGCTTGTTAAAATGCTAATTATGATTATAAGTATATAACAGATAAAAAGTTTAAAGTTGTAAAAAATAAAGTTAGTAGTTACAATGGTCAATCAAATATGATTGCAGCCTACCAAACGCTACGACTGAATTGTTGAACAATTATAGAGTTAAGTACAAACCTGCACGCGTTCAAAATAGCCGAAAAAGTCACCACATTCGGTTTAATTTCCAGCTCGTGCATCTTCCGAAAAACACCTAAAACGCATATCATCTCCTTTCTACCCTTTTCTCCAATACTCAAATTCCCAGAAGCTAACTGCTCAAAAACCTTTATTATCCTATCTTCATCTCGGTTATTAACCTTTTTATCACCATTATCCAAACACATGATTTCCCGTTTACTGTCATTTGAAAAACACGTCTCCCCCGATTGCCCGAAAGCATTTATGATCGAATTATACGTCACAACATTCGGTTGAATCCCCTTTTTAGTCATCTCATCGAGTAACAAAGCAGAAGACTCAACAAACCCTTTCTTACATAAGGAATCGATGATTTCACTATAGAAAACAACGTCAGCTTTCAAACCTTCGCGCTTAAACTCCTTGTACGTCTCAGTAGCTTCTTGGTACAACCCGCCTTTCAAATAAACACTTATTAGAGTCGAATACGTCAGTAAGTTAGGGGGCACACGCTCGTTTTTCATCCTGTTAAACAAATCTTTAACTTTATCATACCTCCCTTGTTTCCCAAACCCGTCAAGAAGTGCATTATACGTCACAACATCTTTTCTAAACCCCGTGTTCTCCATTTCCTTAACAACGTTAAGAGCCTCATCAAACCGCCCTAAACTTGCATATATAGCCAAAAGATTATTATAAGAAACGCGATCAAGACGAATATTTGCATACTTCATCTCACTAACCAAACTCAACGCTTGATCCAATCTCCCCGACTTTGCACACCCGCGTATCACAGTGCTATACGTAACCTCATTCGGCATAATATTCTTAGCTGTCATCTCCGCCATTATTTGAAAAGCCGAATCCATATGACCACCACTAGAAGCAGCATCCAAAAGGGTGTTATAAGTATAGATATCAGGCTCAATCCCTCGATAACACATCTCGTTAAACAAACTCATAGCAGTTTCCCACAAACCACCACCACTACAAACAGCTAAAAGCGAATTGTACGTAATTCGATCAGGCTGAAACCCATTGCTCAACATATCATCGAATATATCCGAAGCCCGTTTGAAATCAGCACCCCCTTTCCCACAGGCATCAATTAAGGCATTGTAAGTAACAAGATTCGGCTTTAAGCCCGATAACTTCATCGATTCGAATAACTTAATAGCATCATCAGATAAACCACTTTTAGCATAAGCACTAATCAAAGCAGAATAAGCATAAACAGTGTTACCATAGCCTTCACTAACAGCAGTTTCAAACACCCTTTTAGCCAATTCAACTTTCCCCAATCTACCAAGAACACTAATCACAGAGCTAGCTAATTTACCTTGCTCTGTTCTTCGCCTTTCGCGCGATACGGCGAATTCGAAGCATTGGATCGCCATCGACCACTCGTTTCGATTACCCAATTCGCGTAACAAGAAGCTGTAATCATCACACCCACATAACTTCGATTGAAAGTTTAATAAAACCGATTCGATCAACCGATCATCACCACTGCAACGAATGAGCTGTTGCAGAGCATCTTCAGCGAAAACAGAGTGTCGGGTGGAGTTGCTGGATTTGGGGCGGCCGAAGTGCATCTTGGAGACGAAGCGGGTGGACCGGCGGCCGGAGAAGTCGGCGGCGAGCTCCGGTTTGGAGGAGAGGGGGGTGAGATTAGGGTTCCGGTGGACGGAGGTGGGGTTGCGGGGCGGCGGAGGGTGGAGATTGGTGTGGCCGTTGGGGGTACGGCGGTGGTGGTGGTGGTGGGGGTTGTGGAGGTGGTGGTTTTGGTAGGGTTTAGCGGTGGTTAAAGTGGGTGGGGTGGAGGAGGCCATGGTGGTGGTGGTGGTGGTGGTGGTGGTGGTGATAAGGTTTAGGGTTTGGTGGTGGAGATGAAGAGATGAAGGGGATGATGGTAGGTGAGCTGGAGTGTGTGTGTGTGTGTTACATTGGAATATACAAAGCACATACACATAAGATGGTGAGGTTGACAAGTCAACTAAAGTGGTTTTTTGGGTTGGGTGTTTTGGTCCTTGTTAAATTGGGTTATAATATATTGAGCACACAATACGTTAATAGCGTTTACGGTTCGTTTCTTGTATATATGTAAGTGAGTGACTTATATTATTAAAATGGTTGTGAGTGTGAGTGATTATAAGTAAAAGATGTAGAAAATTTATGGGACTGTAACGTGTTTTCCCATATTTAGGGAAACATGGTACAATCCCCGTAATTTTTAATATTTTTAAAAGTGATTGTGAGTGGATGAGAGAAAAAATGTAATGATAAATGTATGAAAATATATTATTTAATTAAAAAATAAAAAGAGAAAATAGTGATATTTAGTGTAATATAAAGATTGGGATGATGAATGGATTGTGAATGTTCTTAGAGGGTTTTTTTAGATTTTTGTTTTTATATAGGTATAAAAATAAGGTAACAACTGAGTAGTCAAACTAAAACTAGAATTGAAAACTGATTGTTTGATTATGGTTTATAGGAAATTGGTTTTATGGTTTAGTTATGATTATATGTGTATAAGCAAGTGAATTAGACGATAAAGAATGTCTGTAGAACCATTGTTTTATTCTTTTTTTTAATAAGTAATATATTTTATATTGTGAAACATGTGTTATGATTTTGTTTATAAAACGTATTATTTGACTGGATTGTTTTTTATAAATTAACATGTTTGTTGATATAATGATTTAGAATGTAATTGTACTTGTTCACAAATTAGGTTTTGACCTATGTAATATAACAATGCTCACCACTAAACAATTTATTTACATGATTAACTTTTTGATAAACTTGTCTGAAATATATTTTATACAAATGTTTAAGGGTAATGTTTCTTTGTTACTAAATTTGAAGATGCCATCACCAATTATATAATTTTTTAAGCATATGTTATAAACTAAACTATTTGTTTTAGATTAACGGAATCATTGTTTTAAATTAACGGAATCATCTTATATATCTACTTGAACAATAGTAACCTACTCACTAATTTTTGTAATAATTAGATAGATTGTTAAAATAAGGTCCGTTTGTAAATAATATTAACGTATATGCTTAAACTACAGAGCATAATCATTAGATAATTTCTATATAGTGTATACAGTTTAGATTTTATTCTATCTTATTTGTTGCAGGCTATATTACATTTCTCTTATCTTATATATGTTATTTTTTTGTTTAATAATACTTATTATTAACTATCATTAACAATATTAAAACGTTTTCTTATTAGTTATTATGATATCTAATATCAAGATGTAGAAGAAAAATAAAGCAAATATTATAATCTTGATGTTGCTTGCACATTTGACATGTGAAAGTTGTTGGAGGGGTACAACATATTAGTCACGCAATTAGGTCACGTTCGTATGGGAAAGCAATATTGGGTTTTGGTTTGACTTTGGAATATTATTTTAATTGAAATTAGTAAAATTTATTATACTTATAGGAAAGTAGACATATGATGGTAATATAATTATAAATTACGTGAACTTTATGAAAGACCTCGTTTGTTCTAAGAACATAACACATATATTAGATTCATAGAAATAATGTATTTTAATTTAAGAAAACTTAAAGAAAGATTTTGGTTTTAATATGTGTTTTTCTATTGTTTTAAATGAGATAACAAATACTATAGGTCATTGAAACTAATAAGTCAGGCAATTATGACAAATATATGTTCATTATGTCAAATATTTTTTTATTATTGTGTTTTACGTTTTATATAAATTTTCATGGTATTTTTGTCATTGTTTTTATACATGTGTGTTTTTACAATTAGAAGAACAAATTGATGTTATTTCACCAATGCGTTTTTTAAAACCAATAGTTTTCAGGATAACATAATCATGAACAAAAAACACAACGAGACATCTTCTCATTGTGTTTAATGTTTATATCATTTGTGTTATTTTATCATCGTTTTAATATATTAAATTAATTAGTTGTTAATGTATCATTAGGTTTTACATACTAGTATTAGATAACAATGTTATATCACCATTATGAATTAAATAAAATTCATTACTTTTGTTATCACGGTAGTGTTTAGAAAAATAAAAATAATTAACAAATATACAAAATAAGCTATAATAAAGACACAATAAGGAATACATTACATATGAGTTGAAAAACGTAAAAAAGATTATTATCTTTTCATGTAACAATATTGTACTCGTTTTTATGGTGTAATTTATATATAAAATTAATAGTATCATATATAAATGTCATGGACGTTTAGAAAAAAGCGCGAGAACTTGAAAAAAGTAAACAAAAATGGTTATTATTACAATTTGATCTCAATCATTGATTATAAAGATTAATGGCTGAGATTTATTTTTACACTTTTAAATTTAAAACATTTTTTATTTGAACTTTTACAAGTAAATGGATAACACTCTTTTGGTCATGTGTTGTTTTGTTGTATATGTTTGTGCATTATAAATTATAAATAATAAAATAAGGTTTAAATTTTAACAAAATATATATTTTATTTATCATTCTTTCGAATAACATTTGATGACTAATTCAATTGCAATTTCATCAATCTCGTTATCAAATTTTATGGAGCATATGCATGTTTCGGTACACAAGAAAAGTTGTTGGGTGTAGTGGATGAGAAAATAAAGAAAGAAAGAGAAAAATAACAAATAAAATAAGGTATAAAAATCTTATTGTTTTTTGAGTTTAAAAGAAGCTACAATGTTCTATTTTATTTAATTATATCAAACTAAAGAGATTATATAAATAAAAGAACTAAAGTTGCTACTTTTATAACAATATATTATTTATGTAAAATTATTTTGTTTATATATAAAATAGTTTTTTAACGACAAATCTATACTACTCCAACATTACACCAATTACATAAATATATGGGTTTAAATTCATCCCCTCTAAGAGGCAAAACTTATACCAAATAGGATAACCCGACATTACTTATATATGTAGTTAAATATATAAAGTGTTTAGGTCTTTTTCTTTCATTTTATAACATAAACATAGCCAAACACAATAAATCATATCTATAACAATCATATTAATAACGTCTACAGAGGGTGAGAAGTAAGCTTTTAACCCACTGGATCATAAAGGATTGTTTCCAAGGAAACTCACAACTCTAAAACAGTTAATACAAATAACTAACACAGAGTACACTCACCATATAGTAGTGAACGATTTATGGGATACGTTGATCATTCTAAAAAAGTATTAAGATGAGTATCTAAATTCTAATGTAGATACTTCTAATGAGATATTTTATCAGAATTTGACTTCCTTTTATTATACATGGAGTAATAAAACAGTAACAATGTTTTCATTGTAACCAACTTTGAAAGGTTATAGTTTTTTTAAAAATCAGCGGGGTTATAGTTTTATGTATAAAAATAAAATTTATAGAGAACTAGTATTAAGCCCCCCGCGTTGTGACGGGGGCGTAAACCATATCAAGTAGCAACAAGTCACACTACCATTAGCGACCACCAACACCGGAAAACTCGTATTGAAAAGTAATAAAAACGAATAATATAAAATCGAAAGGAAAGTCAACGTAAAAACGTTGAATCACACACGTGAAACATACAATATTAAAAAATAACTAAGTTGATCTAGGATCTGCGCTTTGTGACAGGCCCTTTAAGAGAAAAAATAAATGTAAAACATAAAATCATACACGCATATTGCATTGTGTTAACTCGTAAAATTTAGACCGAAACATAAAACGAAAAAATATTGACAGTATGAAAAATATAGGGGACAAAGTTAAAAGTAAAAGATTTGTAGGGGCTAAATATGAAACATAATGTATCTAAAACAATAAGTAAGTCGATCCAGAACCAGCGTATTGCGATGGGGAAAGAATAAGCGTAAAAATGTTGAACGTGTTAACTCGCAAAATTTAGCCCGAAACAAAAAATGAAAAAAATATTAATATATGAAAAGTATATGAGACAAAAGTTAAAAATAAAATATATAAAAGTATTAACTTAAAATAAAAATTTTAAATGTTAAAAAATAAAAGATGGGTACAACCCATTAAGCACATAGTACAACATTTGATACATAACCAAATTGGTAATTAATATATACAGCGTCAATGTCCACTAACATCAACAAAAGTTAATATTATAAAAATTGAAAAAATAAAATCGCAACAACAAAATATAGTTTTCCCCCGCGCTACGCGGCCGGAGTTTTGTCGTTTTCCTACATACTACGTAGCGCTGGTGTATTTATTATAATCACGACTTGTTGAAAATCACACAATCTCTAAATTATGGTGGTAGTGTTAAAACGTGAAAAAAGTAATTAATTTTAACAATTTCAGAATAGAATCTTTAAATATACCTTGAACTTTTTTGACATATTTTAAAAAAGCATTTTTTCACAATATTAAATTATTAATCACCAAAAAACAACACTTTCTAAAAAACCCACCAAAAAAATACTAAACCGCCCCGAATTTCTATTAAGGAAAACCGTACCAAAAAATACAAATAATCGCCCCAAAAGATAACAATTATTATAATTCGATATGCCACAACGCAAAACCACCCTAAAAAACACAAAACAAACCGCCTTTTAAAAATAAATACAACCAAAGATGCATATTATACAACTCAATATGTACAAAAAAATTAATAATTATTATTATTTATATATAACGTATCCTGAAAATTAACTAGATAACCAAAAAAACATAGTATTTTACCATTTTACTAGTAAAGTATAACAATCTTAAAAGATCTAGAAAACACAATCTTAAAAGATTTGATACTGGCGATTGTGACACATCATAGTCCCATGTATCAATGTATATGAAAGAGACGATGATGACTAGAAGTCTATAACTATAAACCCTTTGTTTTTACAAAGAGACAATAACGATAGTGACACCTTTTTAATTAGTTTTTTAATGATTTAAATGTTTAAATTTTTCAGTATTTATTTGTCAGTCTGTTTATCTCGTGAGCAAATATCTGAAGGATTCAGACATATACCATTGAATGGTTAAGCTTTATATTAATGTTGAATGTTTAAGAGGTTTAATGCTGAATGGTTAAGATGTCTAATGCTGAATAGTTAAGACATTTTATCTGAATTGATCAGAAATTTGCCTTTGAATAGTTAAACAATATACTAGTCCTTAATGGTTCAGACATCTTAATGGTTTAGGCCTCTTATTGGTTTAACACTTAATCATTCAAAAATTACCAAACAACCTCTGAGTTAACCAGAATTTCATTTGTAGTTAAAATAGTAAATATTTATT
This sequence comes from Flaveria ramosissima, assembly GCA_025215565.1. Taxonomy (NCBI): domain Eukaryota; kingdom Viridiplantae; phylum Streptophyta; class Magnoliopsida; order Asterales; family Asteraceae; genus Flaveria; species Flaveria ramosissima. The sequence continues at coordinate 27,101,202 of CM046045.1, forward strand.
GAGATTAATAGTTCGAGTTCACGCATAAAAGATTGACGTAAATAGTTGTAGAGTAAATTAAATAAGTGCGTGAGTTGTTATTAAAAAAATAAATTATATTTATTTGGTATTTTTAGCTTAAAATCTTATTTATTTTCAAATTTTATTTCGTCTTTTATCAAACTACTAGATCACATAGTGTATTTTCATCTCATTTCATGTATCCAACTTCATACTCAATTTAAGATAATACCAATTAAAGAATCACACTAGGGGCTGATTGACAACTTTTAAATAATTAAATGTTAAATCAATAAAAGGTCTGAAGCATTAAGTGTTGAATCATTAAGATGTCTGAACCATTAAGAGCTAGTATATCATTTAACTATTCAAATGCAAATGTATGACAAATTCATATAAGAGCTCTTAACTATTCAATATTAGATCTTTTAACTATTCAACACTAGTATAATGTTTAACTATTTAGAGGCAAATGTCTGAACCATTCAGACATTTATTCACAATACAAACATTCTGAACCATTAAATGTTGAATCATTAAAACATCTTAACCATTAAAAGACTAATTAAAAGGCTGCCAAACATACCCTAACTCACTCCCATTTGATACCTAGTCCTCATATATATGTGAAAAAGTAAAAGAATCCATCATATCGGAGACTTTAAAATTTATTTCTATGTATATTATTTAAAATCTTTTGTTGGTAGATTAATCATATAAATGATAAACATATATTATATCACGACTTAAACTTATAATTTATAATATTATATTAACTTTACAATTCATCCAACTTTCACCGACACAATTTTATAAACAACCCTACTGCAATATACATATTGCATTTACTAATGACTTCTTGTTCTAATTTTAACTCCAAAAGTTAAAACATCTTTTACATTGTAATATATTTTATGCAATATCATAAAATTCACAATCCCTAATCGCGATTTTCCCTCTTATTCACTCTTTAATTCCAACAACCAAACAACAAAACAAAATTCTGCAAATGATTTAAAAAAAACTCTAATCTCTAAACCTCCATCAATGGCTACCAACACATAACTTCTGCAAATCTCACAACCCCATCATCATCATCATCATCATCATCTTCTTCATCATCAAACACCTTCAAACAATCAAACCCCATGTTTCCCATAATCAATTCACCATATCATGAACCCTAATGCAATCCACATAATCATCTACCTCCACCTCCTCTCCAATCTCCTCCGATCGCCACCGTCCTCCACCACCGTCTCCGCCGCCCCATTGGCCCTCAACTGCGGCTCCAACGACGGTGGCTCCGACGCCGACCACCGCAAATGGGATTCCGACACCAAATACCTCGTCTCCGGCGGCAAATCGGTGGCAACCACCGCATCCACCCACGAACCGTCGTTATCCTCCGACGTTCCGTACATGACCGCCAGAATCTTCACCGGAGAAACCCATTACAAATTCGACGTCAATTCCACCAGCAGATACATCCTTCGTCTCCATTTCTACCCTTCAATTTACCCCAATTTCAACATCTCAAAATCATATTCAATCGTCACCACCAACTCCATCACGTTGTTGAAGAATTTCAGTGCGTTCATCACCGCTGAAGCCCTCTCACAAGCCTATTTGATCAAAGAATTCTCACTAGCACCCTTCAACTCCGATTCAATCACCCTCACATTCAAACCCGTTGACCGATCGTTCGCATTCGTCAACGGAATCGAACTCATCACCGAACCAGAGTCGCTGTTCGACGATCAAGCGAAATTGGTCGGAGTTGAAGAAAACTCCGGCACCATCGACGGCGTATCGGCGAATATGCAGAGCATATTCCGGCTAAACGTCGGCGGACCGTACATCCCTCCGACCAACGACTCCGGTGGGTTGATGAGAAGCTGGTACGATGATACACCGTACATGTTCGGATCAGGTACAATTACCCACATCGCTAATGTCACAATCGATTACAGAGAGTTGCCGGAGGCGACAGCTCCGGCGGATGTTTACCGGACGGCGAGATCTCAGGGACCCGACCCGAATATCAACAAAGAGAGCAATGTGACGTGGGTATTTCGGGTCGATGCGAATTTCACTTATCTTGTGAGGTTTCATTTCTGTGAGTATCATCTTGATAAGATCAACCAGAGGGTTTTCGGGATCTATTTGAACAACGAAACCGCCTTCGCCACCGCGGATATCATCGCGTGGACTGGCGGCAAAGGGATTCCGACGAGGAAGGATTACGCGGTTTTCGTCGGAGATCATAAGTCCGGTGATGAAGAGCTGTGGGTGACTCTACACACTAATGTTGATCTTGAGCCTGAGTTTTATGACATACTTTTAAATGGTTTGGAGGTTTTTAAATTAAGTGATTCGAAATCGAATTTGGCGGGAAAGAATCCGGTCCCGTCGGTTATGATGCAGAAGCAGTTGATCGCGGATCGGGAGGCGTATGACCCGAACGCGATACGGGTGAGACATGTGGTGGGTGGGGCGATGGGTGGGGCCGCCACGATTGGTGTGGCGATGGTTTTGTTGTTTGTGATTCGTCGGAGGAGGCGGGTCCCGGGGTCGGATTCGGGGGTTAGTAGCTGGCTCCCGTTGTATGGTAACTCGACTAGCAAGTCGACTACCATGTCCGGGAAAAGCCAGTGTGGTAGCAGTTTGTCGTCTGATGCGGTGTGTAATTGTAGGTACTTTTCGTTAGTTGAGATTAAAAGCGCGACGAATAATTTCGAAGAGGGTAATGTTATTGGGGTTGGGGGTTTTGGTAAGGTTTATAAAGGGGTGATTGATGGTAATATGAAAGTCGCGATAAAGCGATCGAATCCGTCTTCGGAGCAAGGGGTTAACGAGTTCGTGACGGAGATCGAGATGTTGTCGAAGCTAAGACACAGGCATTTGGTTTCGCTAATCGGGTTTTGTGAAGAAGGTAACGAGATGGTTTTGGTTTATGATTACATGGGTAAAGGAACGTTACGCGAGCATCTTTATAAAGGGAACAAGATCAATCTTACATGGAAACAAAGGCTCGATATCTTAGTTGGGGCCGCGAAAGGGCTTCATTACCTACACACGGGAGCGAAATACACGATCATCCACCGAGACGTGAAAACAACCAACATTTTATGCGATGACAATTGGGTCGCGAAAGTATCAGATTTTGGGTTGTCAAAAACAGGCCCGAATTTGAACCAAAATCATGTAAGCACAGTAGTAAAGGGTAGTTTTGGGTATTTGGATCCTGAGTATTTTAGAAGGCAACAACTAACCGAAAAATCCGATGTTTACTCATTCGGGGTTGTTCTTTTTGAAGTGCTATGCGCCCGACCCGCTTTGAACCCAAGTCTCCCAAAAGAGCAAGTGAGTTTAGCGGACTACGCATTGCAGTCAGCGAGGAGAGGGACGTTGGAGGAGATGGTTGATCCGCATTTGAAAGGAACAATCAAACCCGAGTCGTTTAAGAAGTTTACCGAGTGCTCGTTGAAGTGTTTAGCGGACCATGGGTTGGAACGACCCTCGATGGGTGATGTGTTGTGGACTCTAGAGTTCATTCTTAAACAAGAAACGAAAGACGAAGAGCCGAGAACCGAGAAGAAGCTGGGCTCGTCAGCCGGCGGGATGGTGGAGGTGCCGATACAAAATAGTGATATGATCGCGATGCATCTTAACACATTGAGCCTTGATGAGAATGATGATTATGATAGTGATGACGATGGTAACGCATTCTCACAGATTGTTGATCCAAAAGGAAGATGATGGCGAAAAAGAAAAAAAAATATTAAGTTGTTGCTGCCCAGGATCGAACTGGAGACCTTCAGTGTGTAAGACTGACGTGATAACCACTACACCACAGCAACATGTTGTCGGTTTAGTTTTAGTCTTTAAAATAGGAACTGAATTGGGTTATCCAGGATAAGCGATTTCATGTTTGGTATGTGGATACTGTAAGTTTTAAATGACAAATCAAATGAATGTATGGCTTTATCCTTGAAAAATATTATTATATTTGGACTTTGGATAATTGAAATCATTACAAGACAAATGGAGTTATCCCTTGAAGATTTATTATAATTACATTTATTATAATTACATGATAAGTATTATAATATATACAGATAACACAAATATTCATTCTATGTGCTATTAAGCCAAAGATAATATGAAAAGATGACTCACATATGTCATTCTTTTGTTTTGTTTTTGATTTCGTGTGTTTTCTTTCAACGATGATAGACTGATATCAAATTTTTTTATTATCATTATGAAACCGATGATGAGACTTTGTTTTATCCTGATGGGAATGATTTAGGTTTCATATCCAGGTTCATATCCTTTTTTTTGTTTATGTGTGGATTGTAAAATTTTTTATCCTTGGCATGACAATGTCTTTTCGCGATGTTTTATATAATTATTTTTGAAGAAAAAAGCGGATCTCTTGTCATTTAAACTTGCACAACTAAAAGATTTTTGGTTGTTTGTGTAGTTCTAAATGCTAGTATATTTAAATCAAGTTTGTTTATTTTTCAAGTGCTAAAACTTATAATAAAGTTACATGAACTAACATTCTCATTTCTTCATTTTATAATTGGACGCATTATTATATTCATGTGTATTAATACTCATTATAAAAACGAATCAAATCTGTATTTCAAAAACAACATTATATATGTTAAACACATCACTATTGCAATGAGTTAGACACACTATTATAATATTATAATATCAGTATAACATGGACTTAGTAAAAAGTTTAATACACCAATATAAAACTTATGAATCAAAATAAAACTACAAGAGTGCATCCTACTTGTAACGTTTAGGCATGTAATACTAAACATATATGATATTGATTAATATTAATTTAAAATTCATTATGTGTAACGTTTATTTTAACATTTTTTTTAATTCCATACATATTTTACAAAATGAAAAACCTTTATCACACAAGTCATGTCTCATAAAAATACTTAAATAAGAAATTATTATAACATAAACTTGTAAATTTACTAACCAAGCTCGACTCAAACTTTAGAAATTACTATAACATAAACTTGTAAAATTACTAACCAAGCTTAACTCAAACTTTCTTATGACTCTAAATAAGTTGAACTAAAAGTTGAAGCTCAACTTACCTCATTCGTCTACACGCTAATTATCTTCTTTTAACGGTTTCCCGTGCTTGAGACGATCGTAAAAACACATAAATGAAGAAAACATTTTTTAGAAAAATTCTTATAATAATTATGTCCGTCACAAAGGGAAAAATGTCTGAACAACAATACCTACTTACAACGCAAATCTTGATATACCAACACTCGCGGGCGTTTTTCTCTTTTTGTTTAATGGAGCTTGAGGTTCAAACCGTTAAGTATTTCATCACGATTAAAAAAATGGACTCGTATTTTTATCCAACCAAGGTTCAAAGTCTCTAAAAGATCGGATTCTTCAGTTATTTGCCATCATGAAAGTAGTATGAAAAGCATGTTGCACTAGAAATATGATAATGATCAAATGCACTTAAGCCTAAATACGGTTCCGAAGAGAAAATTGAAGACGTCCCATCTCATTGATTTTGGGCGGGTTATGTATTTGTTGATGTTGAAACATATGATACTCTTTTCACACACGTTGTGCCATTTTAATGACTGTACAACTTCTCCCATAACGGGTCGTTGGTTTGTGTCTGGGGCTACACAAGCAACTATGGTTGTACACACTCGAGCAAAATCTTCTATCAAGTGTTTTCCCGCAAACTTTAGAGTGACTGGCCTCGACCATATAACCAAAATTTAGAGGGTAATGACAAAGTGTTAATGTGGACCAGTTTACTTACGAATGAGATTGGTTTGGGTTATGGTTTATTGTTAACGAGTAAAATAAGAAAATAACATAAGAAAAACATGTCAAACGTTATCCAAAGCGTATTAAAAGGATATTACACATTTTTTTATCACGCGATGACTAAAAAAAAAGGCTCTAACACATCTTAAATTGCAGTTTACTTAATGTAAACCATCATTCATAAACTCTTAAATGTAAGTTATAGAACAATATGTCAGGTTGAAGTTGACGTCTAAAACACATAAACCCGATAGAATGACCACCCATATTTTTAACTCTTATTTTATCTTTATGTTTTGATATCCTTTCATCATTAGGTTGATTGAACAATTATCTTTGATCATTTAAACAAAAGAACATTCGGTTCACATTTTGGGAGCATTAAACAATATCTAAACAGAGCATTCACAGTAGGTTTTTTATTTTAATATGCGTATTTATCTTATAATATGTGGTATGATTGTAAGTTATCGTGAAGGGAGAGAAAAACAATAAAGATAAAGATATAAAAATATATTTTATAATTGAAATTAATAGTAAAAAATAGTGTTTTTAACGTAAATACGAAAATGCTTTCGGAACCCGGTGTGAGTGTGAATGGTCAATGTTAAACCCTTAGTAGAACCCCGACTCCCTGAGTCACCTCAAACCGATCAAACACTCCGGCGAAAGAACACAGATACACGACGATGATCACCCGTTGCCGGAGCTTAATACCGTTAACCACAACATCGACGACACTCCGACTGTTTTCTACGGTGGTGGAAGAAGCTAACATCGCCTCCGAGGTTCTCTCGCCGCCACAATCCGCAAACGAAAAGCGGTTGTACAGAAGGCTGTCGGAGCTGGGAGCCACCGGAGGAACAGTTGCACAAACGTTAAATCAATACATGAGAGAAGGTAATTTCGTTAAGAAGGTGGAGTTAGAGAGATGTATTAGGGAGCTTCGGCGGTATGGGAAGTATCAACACGCTCTCGAGGTATGTTTATTGATGGTGGTTTGGTAATATGAAGAGCAATTGAGATGTTTTGATGTTGATTTTGTGTGTTTTGACTTCTGATTGATATGATGTGATAAGAAAAGTAAATTAGGGTTTATATTATGTTTATGTAGTGTGAACGGAGAACAAACATATTTGCTACAATTATGCAAGCTAATTTAGTTCCAAATGATGGATCAGGTGGAGTAGTTTGTAGGGAATATGATTGGCAAATCTCTGATTTAATGTTTATAGTAGTGAATTAGCTTTTTTCAGATCAATATTGCATTGAAATTGAGGTTATTGATTAATATGATGTTTGAGATTAGTTGAGATTTGGGAACTGATAAATGCATAATCAATTGTGCAATTGAATCCTTGATTCTCAAGGGAGTGTTTGGCATAATCTGATTATTTGGTTTTGATTTTGGGAGATGATTAGTCTATAGTGTTTAGGGTTGGTGTTTGAATTGTTTATTAAAACTGCTTATGCTGTTTTAAATGAGAAGCATGTAAGATAGTGTTTCGATTTGCGTCTGCTGTAACTGAATGCAAGTTAAAGTGAAGACAAGCAGTTGTTTGATTGTTTGACGATTTTGTTCAAGCCTTTAAGGATTTAAGAGGTAAAACAATCAGAATCAGTTAAAAACTTTGAGTAGAAACCCATAAACTACTTATTTAAAAGTGGATGTTTTAATCTCAAATCAGCACTTAACTCATATGCGGTGTTGCTTCTATCCGAACATTTAAAACTGCTTACGTGCCATATCATAACACGATAAGTAGAAAACAGTTTTAGTCACAAACACCCTTACTTATAGTTAAACTGATTCAAATTATCTTTCAGTTTGGGATAATAGGAGATTAGGAGTAGCTGCAATAAATCTAATTCTGCTTATGAGCTTATCTGATTACTTTGGTGTCATTTTACATTTTTACATGCAAATCTTTAAATAAACACAAGTCATTTTTCATGCAAATCATTAAATAATCACAATTTGTCAAACACTCAAGCAAAAGATTTTCTAATTGTCACAAATTTAAAAGCAGAAGCACATCCAAACACCATCTCCAACGACCTGTATTTATTACAACTGGCTATCTGATATTATGTAAATACTTACAAAAAGCAATGCCAAACACCATTAAACACAAATTTAAAACATAATCTTACTGCATTGTGTTCACATACTACAGGTAATGGAATGGATGGATAAACGGGAAATAAACTTTTCAAACACTGATCTTGCAGTGCGTTTGGATCTAATATCAAAGGTCCATGGGGTGTCAGAAGCTGAAGATTTCTTTAATAATCTTTCTCCACAATTACAGACCAGAAATACTTATGGGGCTCTCTTAAACACTTACTGTAAGTTGAAAATGGTAGATAAAGCATTGGCACTTTTTAAGGAAATTGAATCCAAAAACTTCACAACTTCGTTAGCTTTCAACAATATAATGACCTTATACATAGGATTAGACCAGCCTGAAAAAGTTCCTCCTTTTATAGAAGAAATGAAGAAAAGAAAGATCCACTTAAGCACATTTACTTATAACATATGGATGCAAAGCTTTTCCCTATTAGGAGATATAGAGGGGGTGGAACGGGTATTTGAGGAAATTACACGGGACGCAAAAGAAACTTGTAACTGGACTACTTACAGTAACCTTGCCGGAGCTTATGTTAAGGCGGGTCTCGTTGAAAAAGCTGAGTCAGCACTTAAAATGTTTGAAAACGAGATGAAAAATCCGTCACGTGAAGCATACCATTTTCTTATAACTTTTTACTCCGCACTTAATAATCAAGAACAAATTCATCGCGTATCCAGTTTGTTAAAATCTTCATTTGAGACAACTAGTAATATGAGTTACAGAATTATACTTCAAGCTCTATCTAAGGTAAATGATATAGAAGGAATGAAAAAGTGGTTTGAAGAATGGGAATCAATTTGCACATACTATGATACCCGGGTGGCTAATGTTGTTATAAGTTGTTATCTAAGACATAACATGGTTGAAGAAGCCGAACTAGTCTTTCATGGATCTGTAAGAAGATCAAGTGGGCCGTTTGTTCAAACTTTGGTATTATTTATGAAACATTATCTAGCGAGTCAGCAAATCGATCTGGCTATGAAATGTTTAGAAACAGCTGCTGCACGAGCTGAAATTGGTAACTGGTATCCTCATAGTGAAACTATTGATCTATTTTTGGAGTATTTTGAGAAAGAGAAAGATGTAGCAGGTGCTGAAAAGTTATACAAGATTCTACAGAAATTAAAGTGTGTTGATGATAAGGTGTACAGTCACTTGCTGCAAACTTACATTGCTGCTGGTAAAACTCAACCCGATCTGGCCCAGAGGATTGAAAAAGATGGGATTATAGTAACACCCGAGCTCGGAAATATGCTTAAAAAAGTTTGCTTGGCTTAACAGGCCAGACGCTATGGTGGTTTGCCCACACTTCAGGATCCAGTTTCTTTACCAGGGGCTCGAAACTCAAGGTTTTTGATCTTTTTCTGGACTTATTTTATTATATTAATTTTAGTTTATTAAGTATATCACATAAAATCAGGCTTTATGATTTCACTTGTTTATTTAGTCATTGATTTTCAGTTTTTAATGAGATAAAATTTGAATTTCTTGCCTGAGCTGCCAAATATACTTGTCTTATAATTTGAAGGATCCTCCTTTGTAACTTGGATACTCATTTACTAATATTATAGTTTTTCTTCAATGTGTGTTTTTAATTTTTTATACTATGGAAGTATGGATAGCAGAAAGCCAAAAAAACCAAATAACTGAACCACAACTTGGAAAAAAGTAAATACTGAACTGCAATAACCGAACCAATTTAGAAACTGATGGTTTAGATATATTTTTTTAATAATCGAGTTTTGTGATGTGGTTATGGCTATATGTTTATACGGAATCCAATTAATTGCCCCTATAACTGAAAAACCGAACACTTCATAAGCGAACCAATCCATTATGAAAATGTAAAAATTGAAGTTATAGGTTTAGTTTGACTTTTGACCCATACCAAACTGTACTGACTAATGCTCCCTAGTTCATACGCGTTGTCCTTAGCTTATAATTGTATGATGGCATAGGACTTTTATGTGAAATGATAGCTAGAAACAAGGTAAGGCAATCCTTATTACATGATGAACCATTTATTTCTCTGTAAGTAGTTACAAATTCTATTTATCCATTTTCTATTTGTAAATTACCCCCTCCCCTCATTTCTATCTACAAGTGAGAGGAGAGTAGAGATGATAAAAGAGACATTAAATATGGGGCTTAGAGCTCGTATTTTGCTCATAATCTCCATCTCTTCTCTCATTTTATATCTTTCTGTTGATGGTTTAAACATCCTGCCATCTATAGCCATTCCCAATTCTAAATTAGACAAGGTTAATGAGTTCAAAAAAGTTCAAGGTTCACCAGGTTTAGACGAACCTAAAGATGCATCAAGACCCGTATCAGCCCCGGCACCCGGCCCGGCCTCGTTATGGGGTGGAATCAGTGAGGTTATAGAACAAGCCGAGAAAAAGATTGCACCCGTTACATCCTCAATTGTAAATGAAGCTGAATCCATTTCGTCGTCAATTTTTGGTAGAGACAAAAGGGCATTGAACCCGGTTCCAGCTCCGTTTTCAGGTCCGGACCTTCCCTCCTCCATGGGTCCGAGCCCTGCCCCATCTTCGTTTTTAGGGCCTAACCTTCCTTCTTCACCTGGCTCGGGCCCGGGCTTGGGACCAACTCCATCTCCCTTTTCGGGGTTTGTTCCGACCCAAGCCCCGTCTCCGTTTTCAGGGGCTGCTCCTTACCCGGACCCACCTTCCTTGTCACCTGGATCAGGTCCAAGCCCAGGCCCGTCTCCTTCTGGGTTCATTGACCATGATGTTGCTTTGGCCATTGAGGCCCGAATTAAGCAAAGTCAGACCGATGCTCAGTTAGCCATGGAGGAGGCTAAGAAACTTCTAAAGGACCCAAACATTGCTTCTTCAGAAACGGGTGTGTGTTTGAGTAAATGCGTTGATAAGTATGGCGCGAGCCTAAATGAGTTGAACCGGGCCATAACAGATCTTGGGGTACGTGATGTAACGTTGCTTGCTGACGATTTTGGTGCAGTGGAGATTGATATATCGACGTGTCAGGCTTGTTTTACTGAGAACATCGGGGAGGATTCACCGTTCAAGGCGTTGGAGGAAGCCACGACGAAAGCTGCTCGTGAATGCTTAACTGTTATGGATTATGCCGCTTAAGTCTTTATGTTGTTTTATGTATGGTAGTTATGTAGATTTTTTGTATGTATTTTTTGTTAGCAGGAAGACACTTCAGGTGTTTAGTAAATGCATCTTGATGGTTCTATCACAAACTCTTCTTCAATTAGTAGATCAATTAGTAGATGATATTCAAATTGAAATAAGAATTAAGAAGTTGATATAAAAAGAACCCCTTTGTTATTTCGGTTATCGACTAATCGGGTGGATGGAATTAGAATATGAATTTACGGGATAACATGATTGGTTGAAGAACGAAGGCGATCGAAATTGAACGCTTTTACTCTCTCACATGACAACCTATGTCATAGCGGCCCTCAGCATCAACATTGACAATGCTGTAGCCGCCTCCTCTGGTCTTCTGTCACCATCACTGCCGTCGAACTCACTACTGCCACCGCCAACATTCAAAATTTATAACAAACAAACCAAACATAATTACTTTATCAACAAATGCATCAAACATAATTCATTTAATAGATTCCAGTTACTTTAAAAATTATGAAAGATGGTTAATGTTGTAGGTTCAGGCCCCTTCTAAAACACACACCACACACATGTATTGTATACTGTTTGAACTACTACTTCAATTAAAACAACAATATTACATACCTTTAATTATCAAATAAACAAACAAGCTATTCTTACTAATATGGTTCACATGTGTAGAACAATCCCACGTTCACATCCACAAAACTTGATCAACTTGGACCTAAGTCCTTAACTATGACCCTTAAGATCATAAGATGTTTAATGATCCATTTACTGACCCGTTTGAACTTTGAACAAACCCGATTAACAAAACAAACGTGACATATATAAAGTTACAAACCCCTAACTACAACTAGTTTAGTAATATCGATGGTTTGCCGCCGACCAATCGTTGCTCGTGTACTACTTGTGAAGCGTAGATTACAACCAACTTTTGCTTGTTTTGTTTAATTTTTTCATTTCTTGCCCCATAAATTGTCTTTAACCACCATTAACAAAATGCTTGGTGGTGGAACGGGTCAGCGTGCATTCCTTTTAGGCAAGAGATGCGGGTTTGATGTCGTCTCTTATTTGAGATTCCGTAAGTAACTCAGTGCTCCATACGTGAAAATTTCCCCTCATCCGGCTCAAGTTTTCTACTTCCTATTTCTTTTCTTGATTTTCCTTCCTTTAACAAAAGAAGAAGTCAATAGTTTAAAATTTTTAATATTTAACTCAGCTTTCGTTACTCAATCATATGAACGCTTAGACGTTATTTTTGTAAGGTTTTGTTCAACACGTGATTTGTGTGTAGGTTTTGTTTTGTTTTTCAAAATATATATAAAACATAAAAAGACTATTTTCACCGTTTAACGCGTTGCAATAAGCGAGTTTAAATAGTGATTTTGCTTTTATATAAACTAGGAAATGCCGTTCGCGCGTTGCGTCGGAGACTTGAGTGTTTGCCTACTAATGTTGTTGCACCTAAAATAAAACCGTAGTATATAAGCATTTATAAAATAGTTTTATATTAAAAGATACAATTATAAATTTCAGTGATTATTATATAAAAATCTAAACTTTTGTGTTCAAACAAAAATACATTAAAGTTAAGTGTAGCTAACATTTTCCTTTCATATAGATATATAATAATAAATAAAGCGTTTATTTTTCATGAATTAAAGCGTCGTAACGTGTGGGTTCGTAATACTATTCTATAAGAAAATGTAACGTTGCATTTTATATATAGTTTGATAACAAAAATTTTTCATTATATGTAATTTAGATATATTATCAACGCTCTTTTAACGCGTGTGTTTGTGTCAACATGTCAATGTTAGTTTTTTCACAGGTTTATGATCACTAAAACTTGTTTAGATTAATATTAAAGGCCCAGCATAATAATAACAAGTTACATAAGAAATTTTTTTCTATTCATATAGTTGAGTGTTCAAGTGTGTAAGTTAGCCGAAAAGATCTAGTATTAACGATATATATTTTCATATTTATTGAGGTTAAGACTTAACACAACGCTTTTGTTTTTTTTATAATCCACTCATTGATAAAACAATAACCACAAACCCAGGCCCGACCCGAATTCTCACATTCGGGTTATCCATACCCACACGCAAACCCAAACAAAACTCCGGTTTCTATTTCCTTTATCTTCTTCATCTTCATCCCCTCACCTACCGCCTCCCTCCGTCGCACTCGCCGGCGTTGTACGGACAAACCACCGTCTCTTTGTCACCGGAGAACCACAAACGCTTCATATCCGTTATATCAATGGCGCAATCGTGCGTTCCGTCGCTCAGATTCAACCCTCTCGTCTTCTCGTCTACGAAAAACCCTAGCTCCATTCCTGAGCAGAACTTTCTCCCTCTTCGTTGCAGGTACATGTTTTTACTGTTTTTGATCGTTTTATGCGTTTTTACTGTGGAATTTATGCGTTTTTGGTGTTAGATTTGTTCAGTGAGTTTTAATTAGCATATGACGAAAATTTGTGTGGAATTAGTTCGATTAATTGGTGAAATTGAGATTGAAATCCTCTAGTTCGAAGGTTGCTGATTTGTTAAGAGTTTATTTGGGAAAAGGCGTGTATAGTATAGTTTAGGTTGAGCTAGACACGTAGTTAAAACTTTTGGATAGGGTGCTGCTATAGTGCTATACATACACCACCACCAACTTCTTTACGGACCTTATAGTCGTATAGTTGACATAACAAAAGAAAACCACATATGGTTAAAATACCTCATACGTGTGGGAAAAAACCTCATTTGGTCCATATAGACTGTAAGGTGTATAGCATGTGAGTGGTTTGTGTTTAGAATTTGTTTTTGGACTATACTTGAGGCGAAGGATACTGATTCAGTGATTCTAATGTAATTGATTTGGGAAAAGCGCGTAGATTTTTTTAGTTGGGTTTGAACTAGACACACAGTTAAACTGTTGGATTGAATACGTTAGAGATAGAACATTATAAGATATACTATTCTATTACTGGATATAATTCCGAAAGTTTCAGGTGGAAAATTCGATTAATCTGATTCTGGCATGTGTCTGAGATTTCAATTGTGTGAGCATGATTGATTGCAGGAAAGTTGGTAAATTGAGAAGTAATCAGAAAACTCTTAGGACTTCTTCTGTGAAAGCTGTTTATTCTGGTGATTATTCAACACTTGACAGAAATTCAAGGCAGGGAATATGGTCCATTAGGTAGGGTTCTCCATTTTTGTTCCTTTAAACTGTTTAGTTTTTGTAATTGTTGAATAATGTAGATGTAGTTGATAAATTTTTTAGTATAAATCTGCAATAAACAGGGAGGATATACAAGTTCCATCGTCACCCTACTTCCCGACATATGCACAAGGTCAAGGGCCACCTCCAATGATGCAAGAACGATTCCAAAGTGTTATCAGTCAACTTTTTCAATATGTGGGTTTCTTCCTTATCCTGTGTACTTTGTTGGACTTTTATTGTTATTTATTCGAGTGGTTGTATTTACAGAGAATAATACGTTGTGGTGGTGCGGTTGATGATGACATGGCAAACATTATAGTTGCCCAGCTTTTATATCTTGATGCGGTTGACCCTAACAAGGTTTGATCAGATCTGAGAAAGTTAATTTTTTCTAGTTCTAGTTCCTGTTATATATCTAGTGGCCGTTGGGGTTTCTTCTAATGACAAATATCACCTTTTTCTATATTATTGATAGGATATTGTGATGTATGTGAACTCTCCTGGTGGTTCAGTCACTGCTGGTATTTTGCTTTCTTTTTAATCTTTCATACCTATGATTGTTGCTGTTTATTTTTATGATTCCTGAACATGAGTTTTGTTGTGTGCTTATTCGATTCTTCTAGGTATGGCCATTTTTGACACGATGAAGCATATCCGTCCTGATGTTTCTACTGTATGCGTCGGACTTGCTGCTAGGTAACCAGTTTATATTATTATAATATGACTTAATTTAATCTGTGTTTTACCAATATAAAATAAGTTGCTGATGAATATATTTTGACTCATTTATTTTACAGTATGGGTGCTTTCCTGCTTGGTGCTGGCACAAAAGGTATCAACTTACTTTCACGTGAGTTACTTTATGATTTAAGTTACTGAAAAACATTACGTTTCACCTTCTCAACAAAATGTAGGAAAAAGATTCAGTCTTCCAAATTCAAGGATAATGATCCATCAACCGCTTGGAGGGGCCCAAGGTGGTCAAACTGATTTAGATATTCAGGTATGCTGCATGCGTTCTTCCGTTTGAATTTGAGAACTTCACACTGCTTGACACATCAATTACTATGTTTAGCGGTAACTAATGACAAGATGATTATTGTAGGCTAATGAAATGTTGCATCATAAGGCGAATTTGAATGGATATCTAGCATACCACACGGGTCAAAGCCTTGAGCGAATCAACCAAGACACCGACCGTGATTATTTCATGAGCGCCAAAGAAGCCAAAGAGTATGGGCTTATAGATGGTGTTATTATGAATCCACTCAAAGCTCTCCAACCACTTGCAGCTGCCTAGTAAGCATCAGTAATATTTTTGAACTGTGTACACCCTTCTTATTATTTGCTGCGCTCAAATAGTGTCGTCATAACGCTGTGTCAAGTTGCATCTACTGCTGAATCATGCGAACCATATGAACAGTATAAATTTTCATGGTAGTGTAATATTTTTCACCATTACTTTTTATAACTGAGCTTATTTGCTTAAATTTTTAGTTATACTTATTTGAACGGGCCCCTTAGTTCTTATTCATTCATCCTGTATTGGCGTATTAAATCTTTAACATCCTATTATCTAAAATATTGGTAACTACTAGTTGTTTCTTGATTATGTACAGGACAAATGTCAAATAAATAACATGAACTCATTTTTTTTCACGGATAAGACCCCCTCGAACCTATTTGACCCATGCATATTTTTCCCTTTACCCGGTCAGTTTTGGAACACCTTCTTACTCGGTCAGCCCCTTCTGACTGAGACCTGCAAATCAAACAACCCCTTACATAATATGATCTGACCCGGAGGCCTCGACTAACCTTGAGTGATGATGTGTTCTTATAGCTACAACTTCTAGGCTCTCTAATGCGGCTTTCCTTGTGTTAGCAAGCGTTTTTATCGGAGGAAGAAACCAATTCCATGGTAGATCTAAGATGGGATTGTGTTTAAGCAACATTAACTATTTTACTTACACATATAAAAGAGGTAATGATTCAACTAGCGTTAAAAAACTAAAATAATTGAATTAGTCTTGATAATTATTAACATCACGTTTTGTGACATTGGTACTTGATGGTCCAATCATCGATCATTAGCTCACAAACTAACCACATCAAATCGAATGCTGATTTTGTGGTCATGTGTTGATAGTCACAAAGGTTGCCCTATGAAATATCAAAAATTTAAGTAACATAGTTGAATTTCCTACCACCACATGTAAATCATGAAAAGAATTATATTGCTAACATAAAACGATGACGTTTATACTACGTTTACTAAAATCTTTCGTGAACCACATCTTTACGTGTAAAAGTTTTTGGAGTTTTTAGATTTGGCATCTAACAGAAAAGGTGAATCTACAACTATACTAGTGCTAGATATCAATAAAACCAAATGCTTCTCGCCACTTTATAGCAAATACATTCTATAAATTCTTTAACTGATTCTATAAATTCTTAAATTGATAGACACAGTGGTAGGCGTTTCAGCCTTTTTAACAGATGTTTTGTTTTCAAATCCAGTTTAGATATGTTTTGTACCTTTATATTCTTGAAAGACATATGTCTAATGCAAATTGTATTCCCACTTATGCACGATCTAATCAATCATCGCGCATTTGCTGGTGTGCACTAACTTAATCTTTTGGTTATGTGATCTTTAAATCATCAAAAACACAAACATCTTGGAACCAACAATAAATAATCCACTAAATTAGCATTATATATAATTAATCTCCACTAAGTGCCTCTAGTTTAAAGGGATTATTATATTATTATTGTCATTAGCTAACGTCAAATTATAAACAACCAAAATTTAATTACACATTCTACTTCTTTAACTACTAAGAAGGTTGAACAAGAACTCTTTCCTCAAAGAAATTGCTTCTCATGAAGCTTTTGAATGATGAGGAAGACATTGGTAGCTCTTCGAGTTCATCGTAGAAGTCGTTTTCTTCGGTTTTCGATGCTGAAAAGTTCATAAGGTCTGGATATGAAAGGGGTTCTTCATCAAAGAATGTGTTTTCAAGATTTACGGTTAAATGGGACTCGTCTTCTAGGGTTTTGATGTAGCAAAAACCATCGTTTTCGGGTGTGATATCGGGCTTTTGCTCTTCGTTCTCTTGATCGGGCTCAAGGGTTGTACTTGTTTCGGGTTTCGAGTCGTTTTTGGGTTGTTTTGGGAGATTAGGGTTTGGATGATTATGAGTAGAAGTGTAGGTGATTATGAGCATTGATGCATCTGTTCTACATATCTCCACTTGTTTTTTGGCTGAACAACTTTTTGATGTGCTACATTTGTAGTATCCCCTGTAAAGTTATTTAAAATGGAGAAGAAAATTACATATTTTGTGACCAATAATTGATGTTTCTTTTTAACAAGTTGGTGAAATGAGTGATTGCTAAAGCAACTATACTTAAAAGGGTTCAGATTATATGCATGTACACTTTGTACTCTTTCACTAACGTATCATGAACACATAGTTTAAATTAAAAAGTAAATATTAATATTTTTTTAACAGTCAGCATTACTGAGGGATCGCTAATGAATGCTTTGAGAACATCAAAAAATTTAAAAAAAAAATCAAAATTCATAATGCTTGTTGGTAAATCGTCAGTAGATCCAGTAGATACTAACGAATCATGACGTATTTCAAAATTAGATTTAGATAAGATTTTGTTTCGTGGTTTTCAACTGTTTTCATTGAGATCAACACTGCGACTGATATGTTGTTAAATATTAATATTTTTTTAATAGTCATTATATGAAGTTTTTACCAACGTTTTATTTCTCATGATCCTTCACTTATAGATAACTGATAGATCTTACTTTAACTGAGAGATTATTTACGACTGTTTTTACAAAATCTTCTGATTTATAGTTAGAGGTCTTATTTTAAAGTTTTATACTCATTTAACTCGTTTCATGTAGCCACTAACCACATGACAAAACTCTAGTTAAAATTTCATAGATATGAGCATAAACACACATGGACTATATATACTACACACAGTTTTGTGAAAAGTTATAATTAATGGAGGTACAGTGAACCCAATACCCTTTATTTTTTACTGGCAGACACAAGCATGATTGGATTGATTTAAAACATAAGTAAAAACAAGAAATACCATGAATCTATCACAGTTTAATGATTGACACATGCTAAAAGTAGGAAGATGCTATTATTTCTTCCCAAAATAGAAGATCTTCAAGTAAGAATTGTACTAAATGAACTACAAGAAATAATAAACTGTAATAAATTTTAAAAATCAAGAACCTTGAATTCACATTTGTTTACCGTTCGGTTTGATCAGATTGTATAAAAAATCCAAATGAAACTACTAACTATAGTTTCGAGGCTTAAATCAAACCGGTTAGATTGGATGGGTCGGACTGAACTGCTTGCCAGGGTATGGTTTTGACGTTTTAAGTTGCTTTTTCTTAAACCAAATTAAAACTTTGAAATGACATAGATATATACATAAAAATATTCTAAAGACGAAAATAATATATAGATGATAAATGTTAAATAGCCAGTTTCAAGTTTCAAACTAAATCAAACCGTTCAACCACGCCACAAACCACCAATACTGAATGGTAAGCTAGACCATTTGAACCTCAAACCGGCCAAATTAGCCGACTTGTTTCAGTTTGATCAACTTCAACGGTTTATAAGCATACATACCTTGGATAAGGAGACCCTTTGATAGGTTTTTGACCATATTTCCTCCAAGACCAACAATCACAAGAAGGATTTTGATCACTATTCTTTCTTCCCTCTTCAAGTTTCACTTTCACCACAATCTTCTCACCAACCTTTCTATCTTGCATAAAGAACATGAAAAAAAGATGAAAACTTCTATGCTTCTTGAACTCATGTAAGCTAGAAATTAAAGTAAATATATATTGAACAAGAATCAAGAAAATCTTGATCTTGATGAAGATTAATTGTTCTTGCCTCTTCTTGGAAGCTTGAAAATCTTCCATTTTGATCTTGTTTATATGATGAGAAAACTAAAAAAAGTGTTGTTGAATGTGTAAAAATGGAAGTAGGAAGAGGATGAAAGCATTAAAGAAAGAGAATTGATTAAGAGGGAAAGAAAATGAAATAAAGCAATAGGTGACAAGATCTACATCATGCACTTCACCACTATCACCCATGTGTGAAATACTTTAATAACCTTGTCCCCATGGATAGAGTTGTTTATAAAAAAATATTAAATATACAAGTGGATATATATATATATATATATATATATATATATATATATATATATATATATATATATATATATATATATATATATATATATATATATATATATATATATATATATATATATATATATATATATATATATATATATATAATCAAGTAGTAGTTGGATGAGGTTAATTTTTTCTAACAAACACATTGCAGAATTCAATAATTTGATTTATCTTACTTCTAGAATAACATGTCAGAGGTTTTGATTCTTAGTTAGTTATATATGACAAATCATTATGTACAATATAGTAGTTTTATAACTTCAATTTTGTTTGTTTATCCTCATGAGTAAGAGTACTAATCTCTTTATCCCACTTTATATACTAGATTTTAACATATTAGGCTCAATCTTTTCAGAGGTTCTAAGCAGATTCTAAGATGAGGTATTTTCATGAAAATATGAGTGCCCTAAACTTTAGCTTATTTTTATATACAGTCTGTTCACCCCTGATTCAACGAGCTAACTATTTGTTAGAAATCTCACGATAAAGTGGGAGACATCAGTGATGAGCCATCGGATAACGTGTGTAAAAAAGTTTAATGATAGATCACTGACGACGTGTACCAAGAAAGTGCTAACATATTACTAACAAAAAACACAACATCATCGACCCGTTGCAAACCTCAATGACCTATCCATCGCTGATTCATCATAATCACCAAGTTACTACTGATGGATATTATAGACTATACTTTTATTCATGTGGGTTATCAGTAATCTGTCATAAATAAGATATTTATAGTTTTTGTTATTCCTTTTTGGATTTTGTTCAATCTATCATGTGTTGCCGTTGATGTTTAGGCAATAACAATCAGTTTTGTAGTAGTGTCTCTAGCACCTATCATCTAACTAAAATTACATAATCCTAAATAGTATGCAATATTATTATATAGTACGAATCTATATAGGATGAAATATGAAATATTAACTCATTTTAACTCTTACATGTAGCTTATAATACTTTATGACCCATTCCCTGAATCGCATAAATTGTATCTCCATGCAAGGTTGTTGGGGAGCTTTCAATTTCTCAGACCTACTTGTATAAATGTTATTAATGCTTAAATATTTAAAGCTACATGTCGTTAAAAAATAAACTTAAAAGGTACATTCCATCATGTAAGTTGTCATTTGATATATTAGGAGTTTAGAAGAATTACCCAAAATACTAAATAAGTACTTGATCATGAAACTAAAAGTTGTTTGGCATTGCTTGTTTAAAGTGATTATCTGATTATTTAAATAATAAAAAGTTAATAATAAAATTTGTATCATAAAGTGTTAGGGTATATCACAGATAACTGACTTTAGAAGTAGTTAGGGTATTATAAACTCAAAGTCCTGAAATTCAACTATTGAAATAACAAATCGGTCCAATATTCGAATTAGGTTCCACAAAACCGAAATTCGAATTTGGTTTACAAATTAAATTCGAATCTATGAACCTTGAACGGAAACAATCCGATTTTTCGAATTCAAGTTATACTTTTTTGAACCGAACCAACTCTCATTATTGTTAATATTTTAGTGTAATTAGATAACTAATGACCAATATGATCATAATTTACATCAAACAAGTTAGAAGGGTGCGGAGTGCACACTTGTTTGAGTTTATTATGATCTTCGATATTAAAAACCCCAATAGGGGCGAAGCCCCTAAGTGATGGGGGTTTCAAGAGGGCAATGCCCCCTTGGCGGGGGTCCGGGAGCAGCGCCACTGGTAGCGGAGTCCAAGGGGCAGCAGCCCCTGGCGAGGTTAAAGGGGCAGAGCCCCTAGTTAGGGTCGAGCTGAAGCAATGACTTCATTAAAAAAATGCATTTCCAATCGATTTTTCTGAATTTTACATGTGAAATTCGAGTGAAAGGGGTGCATTTTTACTTGTCATTTTAAATTCAAAACAAAACTGTCAAACGGTAGTTTTTTCCCGGACTCTCCTTAAATCAAATTGGATCATCATTTTGGTCACTCTCTCTCTAATTCTTCTTTTGGTTCATGAAATTCACACAACAAAATATACTAGTTCTTCACCCCGTTCAAGTTATATCTGATTGATTTATTTGGGTGAACCACCGAATAATTTCGATCTGAAACTAAGTTTTACAACTCTCAGATTATTCAAGTTTGACTTTAAGTATTGTACAATTCTAATCCATTTATATGGGGAAAACATTTAATTGCTAATATAATAAGGGTCCTAATATAGAGACATCCACCCAGATAAATTGACACCCCCTATATGCCGCGTATGGGTCCATACGTGGCGTATAGGGTCGAATACACTAAAAACAAGGAAAATTCAGGGGGGCTATCAGAGAGCTATACGCCCCATATAGCCCTATACGACACAAATAGGGCTATACGACGCGTATAGTGAATTTCGACACTGACTACGAGGAAAAATTCAGGGGGCTGTCAGAGGGGTTATAACCAACCCTATAATAATAATCCCCTAAATCATCCTATTTGAAGGAGTCAATAAGATCATTCATTTTTAATGGTCAAATACGCTTGGTCACATCAATCAAAGTAAATCATATCATATTTAATAAAATATGAATAGAGTATAAACTAATTAAATCAAGGTCAAAAGCAAATTCCTAGATGAATTTAGTGTTAAAAAATTTGTCACACGAGAGAGAGTGATCTTAGAATAACTAGAAGCAACTAAAACTATTTTGTTGCGAAAACATACAAATGAGAGTAAAAAGTAATGATCTAAGAAACTTAATTTTTTCTTAGGTTTTTTAAATATACAAGTCAAGTAAGTATATATATAACCTTGTGTTCATAATTTTATAAAAACTAAATTAAAGTGAATGACATAATTAACCAATTAATTAGATCTATTTGACTTTATATAAAATTGGTTTAGTATATAATTCTTGGAACAACAACTCGATTTAATATAAGGTGAGAAGTATGCTTCATACTTGGTTGAATGACGAAATCAATGTGTGTGGTAAAAGGCATGCACCTTTATACTTGGTCAGATGATGATGTTTATTGTCCACAACATGTTTGATGTACATATTTATAATGTATGTTAACAAACATTCTATTAGTCATAACAAGGATTTTATGGAGATTATTATGATTATGTAACATGTAACATAAATTATCATGGGAACACTTAAAATAACTATTTGTCTTTTTAAAATTTTATAAAATTTAAAAATTAAATAAAAAATATCAATATAATATTTTTTTGTTTCCCACTCTGAATTTTAAAAAGAGGATACATATAAATTAGTTTGATTCTTGTTTATGGACATGTTATGCGTACGTGATATGGACATTATATTCTTTATACATTGTAAGTCATGTGTAGGTTATTAAAAAAATATAAACAAGTTAGTTTGATAGTTTTTACAGGGTAACTTTACAGAATAATAACAAAACTTAATCGTTCTACTAAAGTCACTTAAAGTTTTATATCACTCTAAAATGATGCAAATTTTAATAGGTGTTCCAGTCTTATCTAATATTTTTATACATGTTTAAAAAAATATAATTAAGTGAGACAAAAGAACATATATGAAACGTGATTACTGTTTAGTAATTATTATTTTTTCAATTTGACTTAAATTTAATAATTACAAAACTTTGTTATTATTTACTAAAATTTTCACTTCACTATCACTTCATGCTTCAAGTTAATCTAAAAAATAACTTATTAATAGCCAAGATTCATATATATTTTATTCGACTTACTTATTTGTAAAAATGTAAACATTTATAAGAATATTAAATAAGAGTGAAACACTTGATAAACTTTATTACTACCGGATGGAGTTATCCTATTATTGGAATTATTATATTCAATTCATAGCCTATGCATATGTACGCAAGAAGCACAACATTTATTATTAATTTTCAGGATAATTTAGTCTTCTTTAATTATCAGTACCACATGTGTGTTAATAACCTTGATGGGTAGAGCTACACCATATTCAAAATGTATATCATAAAAACGGGAAGCGTTTTAGTAACATAAAACTTTGATCTCATGCTATTATAAAAGAGGGAAATGAAGACACGTTAACAATTCTTTGTAATTTAATAATCAAGTTTAGCAAATATAATAAGTTGTAAGTTTCCATTCAATGATTGTTCAATCTTCATGGGTGGATGAGTAGCCTGCTTATCTCAAAATAATATAATCCTTACATAAAAAACATTCAATAATTCATTAATCACCTATACAATCTTTACAATTATCCTAACAAAAACAACACCCTCAATAAAAAAAATTAATAAATAAATAAATAGAGAGAAAGAAAGAAAGAGAAAAAATAGAGAATCAATGAAAGTGATGAAGTGGAGCGGCCTAGTAAAGTTGATTGTTATACCAATAAAAAACTTGTGTTGCTAATTCTAATATAACTTGATTTTATTAAAAAATTATATGGTTCATTAATTCAAAACTAGCTAATAAACAAAATCACAGTGTAAGGGAGGAGTTTTAGAAATTAGATTCACTTATGTGATTGAAGAAACGATTCATATTTGGGTCGAGTTTTAAAAATTTTTAGGGGATGTTGATCAACACATGATATTAATGATAGCAGGTGAGATCCTAGGCTCAGACTTTTATGATCTAAATGTGGATGCCTCGCGGACGACTATAAGCCCGAACGACCGATTTAGATCAATGTATTAGATTCGCACCGGAGAGTAAACCGAATGTTTACTTGTTCATTGGCAACACCGGTCAAATCGCTCAAACGGATGACATCGTAAACAATAAAAATAAACTATTCCTATGCATATAATTTATAACAAAATACAAAAATACCATATATTTGAGGTGATTCTGTAATTTTAATAATATATAACTAGGTTTTGGCGCCGGTTGCCGTAGCTATGCGAGTTTTAACGTAACCCTAAACCAAAACCAAAATCAAAATGAAGGTTTGAAACCATAAAATCAGCAAACTGACGAAAATCAAAGCCCTAAAAAAGCAAACAAAAGGAAATCCAAACCTTAATAGCGAGGGTCGTCAGGGTATCGATAACGAAAGAAAGAAAGTAGGAACCCGGAGAAAGACAACGCCAACGAACCCTATAAACGAATATAATCGAAACACACATCAAAAAGACGTGTCTAGACACAAAAAACTCACAAGAAAAACCTCAATCACCAACCTTGAACCCACACCCAAAACAAACTCTATAAAAACACACACACAAAACAAAAAAACTACAAAACAACAAAAAAAAACCACCGACAAAAGCTTTTAATAGTAATAGATAACTACATTAAATAATATGTGGATCCTAAAGCAATATAAAATCAAAAAAACAAGATTTATTATTATATTTTGGTAAAATAGTATATCAAACGTCCAACCAATAACCAGTTTAACTAGTTATCGTCCGACCGATAACTAGCCGGTTCAAATAAAAACGGTCCAGCTAAACATAACGCATAACGAAAGTGGTTAATTGTAAGAACACTGATTTATAATTTTAGATAATTAAAAAAATGTTAAAGCTTATATAATAATAATGGCAGATTAATTGGCTCCTATATCCTATGTAAGTCGTCGTCCACAACAACATGAACAGAACATCTGTCGTTTGTCAACCAACAACCAAGTCGTGGATACCACTCTATTCATTCATAACATATAAATATATAACATATAAATATCAAATCAATTTCTCACATCTTCATTCAATTTCATAACATTCATAATATTATTCATACAATCATGACTACTAATTCCATCAAAACAATAATCACTCACAATAATAATAATAATATCATCTTCAAGTGGAGATCAACCCTTCAACTCTTCACCACCACCCTCCTCAGCCTCCTCCTACCTCTCTCCTTCCTTCTATTAGCCCGTATCGCCACCGCGGGCTACCTCTCCTTCCCTCCTCCGCTGGCGGCAGAACCGCCACCGGCGGCGGTTTTCTTCTCCCTCCTAACCTCCACCCCCCTCACCCCTCTTCACATACTCATCACCATCATCAGTGTTGCCACTTTAGTCAACACTTTTCCACGCGGTGTCAGCAGCAACAGTTTTTTCAGTACTGCAGTTTCCAGTACTGCAGCACTGGAAACTGCAGTGAAACCGCAGCTGTACACCGCGTGGATTATTCTCTGCAGTCTGCAGATATGTGTTGGTTTAGGGATTGAGGGGAGTATAGTCGCCGGAGTCGAAGGTTGTAGTTTTGGTCATGAGAGGAACTTGTTGTGTAGGGTGGTGTTCTTCTTGGGGTTGCATGCGACGACGGCGTACTGGCGGCGGACGGTGGTGAAGCCGGTGGTGGACGATACGGTGTTCGGGTTCTTGGTGGCGGAGGGGTGGGTGGAGAGGGTGGTGATGGGTGGTTGTTTGGGTGGTTTGTGGTGGTGGAGGCTGAGGGATGAGGTGGAGGCGCTGGTGGCGGTGACGGTGGTGAAGGCGGAGACGGTGGGCGGAGCTACGGTGGTTGACTTGATGGGGTGGTGGTTGTATTATTTGGTGGTGGTGATTGGGATTGTTAGGGTGGTCAAGTGTTTTGTTTGGTGCGGCGTCGTTTTGATATACCAAAAGGTTGAACAAGTTAAGGATGATGATGATTGTTCACTTAATGTTGATGAAAAAGTATAACCTTCATTTGTTTTTTTTTTTTGTATTTTTATTTTGTTATTTTTTTTTCTCAAATGAAATGGTCATATGTTGTGTTAGTAATGTACTAATGTTCAAATTCATCCCTATTGGATATTGACTATTGACAATGTTTTTGTATGTACATCTAGAATTGTGGTTAATTTTTTTGTATCGATGAAGAAAAATAAAACAGATTTCCATTGTCGGCTCAAACAAAATCTAAAAATATATAAATATAAAAACAACTTTTTTAGAGACCGTAAGTGATCGATCGCTAAGAAAACAAAATTCTTAACGATCGTAAGTGATCTGTTGGTGATCACATATGGATTGTCATTGGACCTAAACAAATAATCAAAAAGTAAAAAGAAAATTGAGTTTTAAAAACTTTTTTTAGTAATTTGTGAGAAATTACCAACGGATTTACGAACTTAATATTATTTATTCTTTAAATAAACATACATAATAAATAAATAGAAATTGTTTATTCTAACCGGTTATTCATTAATTATATTTAATTAATAGGTTGTATCATATGTTTGATAGGTTGTATTCACCTTTTGAATTTCAAGATGTAGGGGTGTTTGATTTCCCTACATCTTCCCGATCATAACACTGTACACACTTAGTCTAACATCCTCAATACACAATAACCCAAATGAAGTTGATTTAAAATCTATTATTATCATTAACAATTGATTTTACATAGAAGGTTATGTATAATTAAGTTTCCTCGATAAACATTAACTTACAAATACTCTCCATCTTTTCTATTTTATAATATGAAAAATTTTTACTTTAACACGATTAAGATAAATATAATCGATGTTTAACGTTAGTAATTTCATTATAAGTTCACTTATTGGGTGGTCTTTGCCTTTACATCATTAGTACATAAGTTAAATATGACATAGAACAAGTATGAATTGTGTTAATGTAGTAGGTTCATTTCAACCATACACTAAGCATAATTTGAGGTCAAATTACAAAATAAAAAAATAAAAATAACACCATTCATATCTTTACTTAGAGCATTCATAACCCACTCTTCATCTCCATCTCTATAATTACACTAAAAATTACTATTTTTTCTTTCTCATTTTCAATAAAATAATTACACTAAAAATAATGTACTTTTATCATTACATTTTCTCTTTCCTCAACTCACAACCACTTTCAACAAATATTAAAAGATTAATAGAGATGAACAGTGTTCTCTATCCTCTACTCACAATCACTAATAATCATTCTCTATAATATAAAGAACGTACTTACAGATTTATAGAGAACGGGTTGTGAATGCTCTTATAGAACATTTCGATCGACCGATTGATGAACAGTCTCTTGAAAAAAAAATTAAAATTTTTTAGAAGGGTATAGAATCTGTTTGATATTTTCTTGTTTAAAAAGGATTAATAGTAGTTTATAGAAAGTTCATTGTCTCAACCAGCAAATTTTGACTTTATTAATTGTATTTGTTGCAGCATGGCCACCCGGAAAACATGTCACATCTAGAGTACGCTAGCCACTCAAGTGAAGTCAATGTTAGAAAAATTAGAGTTTGTTGTTTAAGGAACTCTAATGTTATTTTTAAACTAGAAATTAAAGCACCACACAAACTTTAAATGGTCCATAAATTTAAAAAAAGTTAACGGTCTCTTTACACGCCTCTTGATTTTAAACAAATATACCTAGTGACATCTCTAATAAAATGATGCAGTCCCACAAAAATGAAGAATAAATTTTAAAACTTTGTTTGGTTCTTTCAAGAAAAAATGTTAAACATTTTTTTCAAAACAAACTGTTTTAAAGAAATATCACTATATTATAAACTAGCTTTAGTTACCCGTGTATTACACGGGAGGTGGAGAGTTAATTATTAAAATAACACAAAAACATAAATAAAACTAAATGTATTACACGGGTTGAAAATAAAATTGATTAGTTGTTGATTGTTATTTATATAATACTAACATTAGTAAACCCGTGTATTACACAAGTTAAAAAATAAAATATTAATTATAATGAAAATTTATGAAGCATAAAATGATATTAAATAAGATATGATTAAAATTACATATGAGTAATAATTGTAAGTGATAACTGCAAGTAATAAAATAATAATACTAATTTTTAAACTTTAGTTTTTAATTTTTTTTTCTCCAAAACAATTTAACCATTTTTTTCAAAACAAATCGTACTAAAAATATAATTTTTAAAAGTTTCTTATTATAACTCCCAATTTTAATTATTTTAAGTTTATAAAAAGTTTACTTTTTAAAAACATCAATTTTAAAATATTTCATATTTTAAAAAATGCTTGATGTTTTTGAAAAACTCTTATTTTATAAAAAAATATTTTCTAGAAATAACATTAATAAAAAAACATCTTTACTTAATTTATTAAGAAATATTTTTAATCTTAAAAAAATTAATTTAATTTTTAATTTAAGTAACTATTTAAGAGGAGAGAGAGGCGGGAAAAACAAAATTAGGGGGCCTAAGAATGTGACAAGTGTCCTCTTAAGTTACTCTTTTAGTATTATATTTTAGTATTATATATAGATATAGATATAGATTTTTCTTAGAGAAAATTGCAGAAATAGTCCTTGTGGTTTGATCATATTGCAAGTTTGGTCCCCAGAATTTAAAAATTACAAAATTAGTCCAAACATTTGAAAGTTTGTTGTAAATTTAGTCCTCACCGTTAGTGTCAATTAGTTTTTAACGATCTAGGGACTAAATATACAATATGGTCAAACCATAGGGACCAATTGCGCAATTTTGTCAAAAAATTTTTAAAAACTAAAAAATCATATAAAAATTAAAAAATTAAAATTTAAAAGTTCATATGTCATGTTTTTAATCAAAAAATACAAAAACCTTGTGAAAGAATAAATCCAAAAAATGAAAAATGAAATCAAACCATTTTTTTAATTTTTTTTTACTTTAATCTGATTTTTTCAATATTTATTTTGAATTTTATAAATGTTTATTCGATTGTATTTTTAATTTTTATTGGTTTTATTTAATTTTTTACTATAATCACATACTTTTTCAATACTTTTCGTTTTCTCTTTTTACATACGTTTTATTTTTACTTTTATTTAGTTTTGAATTTGATTTGATTTTTAACCTTTATTTTATTTTTTTAAAATTACTGAAATTTATTATTGATGTTTATTTGAATTTATTATGTTTGATTTTATTTGATTTTCAAAATTTTTTTTAGTTTTCATTTTTTTTTATTTTTTGAGCAAATTGCACAATTAGTCCCTATGGTTTGATCATATTGCATATTTAGTCCCCAGATCGTTAAAAACTAAGGGACACTAACTGTGGGGACTAAATTTGCAACAAATTTCCAAAAGTTTGGACTAAATTTGTAATTTTTAAAATCTGGGGATCAAACTTGCAATATGATCAAACCATGGGGATTATTTTTGCAATTTTCTCTTTTTCTTATTATAACTTTGAATATGATTATTTTGGTTTATAAAAGGTTTTATTTTTAAAAACACCTGTTTAAAATATTTTGGTTTCCTTAAAAAATTTGATGTTTTAGAAAACTTTCTTATTTTATACAAAACAAAATTCTTAGAAATTACATTTATAAAAAGATCTCTTTCTTGATTTATTGAAACACTATTTTTTATCTCAAAAAGAATTAAAAATATTATTAATACTTAATATAATTATTTAATAAGATAGAAACAAGAAAATTAGAATTAGTTGGTCTAGAATTGTGTTAAGTGTCCACTAAAAAACTTCTTTTCTTTTATAATAATATAAATAGATACAAAAACCGATAATTTAGAATATTTGAAATTAATACCATTAAAGTTGATATTTCATTTTATATATAAGATATAACTAGATGTAATATTATTACATTGTAATTTGTATCTCAACTGAACATTCAATGCTATTATTTTATTTTCTTTTCTAAAAATATTAGGTGTTACCTCCAGGTTTTTTTCATGATTCTTTAAAGTTAAATAAAAGTATGTAACATGTGATAAATTTAATCGCGGTTGATACGCATGACGTTTATACATAAATTCAGTCAAATATAACATACGTTATGTTTTTGCATGCTCTACAAGTGTTGTAATACATTTATTTGTTTTGTCCTTAAGAGAAATAAATAATTTTGTAACATTTATCAATATATCTAAAATAAAATGACTATATAGTATAATTTGTTATAATTTTATAATTAAAATGACTATCTCATATAGATTGATATCATACAAATATAATAAATTTCATCAGGATTATATCAATATAAATATATGTTATACCAAAAGTCTATAATTTTTTATACAAAATCATAATATATGGGTTTAAAATCAAACAAAAATATAAACAAACAATAAAAAATTTCACAACCGGACACGAAGGGCAGTTGCCAACCACCTGATTCTACTAATGTAAACCAAATTTTATTTATTTATTTATTTATTTTTTACCTTCATAATCTAATTTACTGATAAATTTAATGCTTCAGCCTTTAGATTTTATCTTAAACTAGTTATATATATTTATAACTTTAGTGGTTTTTTAAATATTGTCCGACCGATAAACCAGTAAAATGACTAATACAATATTCATTAAATCTTATGCCTAAAATAACTTGTTTATTTTAAAATAAAACACCACAAAAGCGTATTTGGTGGGTCCACTATTGGTGGACCCCACTTGATCATATGATCCCTCACGTTATAAAACACTCAACCTTTTGTTAAAAACACACATCACTCAACTCTTTACCAATCACCAAGTTCACCAGCACTCTCACCGTCACCGGCGTTCTTCCTTCTTCACTCTTCACCGTCGATTATGGCTTCCAGCTCCACCGGCAACGACTTGTCTAATTCCAGAGTCTATACTCTCTCTCTCTCTCTCCCCTTAAATTCTATATACCTATCATGTTTTTATACATCTAGATTACGTGCGAAATAGCCGGTCACTTATAAAGTTTAACAAGTTT
Source organism: Flaveria ramosissima (assembly GCA_025215565.1). Lineage (NCBI taxonomy): Eukaryota > Viridiplantae > Streptophyta > Magnoliopsida > Asterales > Asteraceae > Flaveria > Flaveria ramosissima. The sequence continues at coordinate 27,132,389 of CM046045.1, forward strand.
TAATCGGAAGAATCTATGGGCGTGCTTGTTAATGTAAAATGTGTGTTAAACTTAGTTGATCAACTATATCTAATGATTCTAAATTTGTTGTTACTCGAATTATGTTTACGTGATTGAATAAAAAACATCTTACGTAAATGATTTTTAAAACTGATCTTGATAACATATCACTTCTAATTTTGAATTTTTTTTTACCAGGAAGTACTTTTTACGTGAATTGTGTGTTAGATTTAGTTGATCGATCAACATTGTAGGTTGATCGATCAACTATCTACAACGATTTTAAATTTGATGTTAAATGAATTTTAATTACACGATTGATGAGAAACTTAACATTTTACGTAAATGATTTTTCCATGATGATGTAAGTTAACCGACCACCTGTAATTAATATATGTGTGTGCTTGTTATGAGAATTGTGTGTTGGATATAGTTAATTGAATCACAATATAGATTCTAATTTTGATCTAAATCGAATTAAGAACAAGTGATTGAAGAGAGTCTTGACAGTTATAAATAAATTATTTTTTAGATTGATATAAGACCCGCTTATTTATAATTTTAAAAGTTTTTAATTAGGAAGAATGTATATGTTTGCGTATATTGATATACATTCTTCCAAGTAAATTTTACTTTTTGCTTTTTAGGTATTTTGAGTGATATTTTTATCATATCATGTAATTATAAAGTATGTGTTCAGAGTAAGTTACACTTTTTTTTGTTTTTTAGGTATATAGATAATTACATGTTTCGTCCTTAAGTTTTGTTAATTACACTAAACATGTTTTACGTAAATGTTTGTTACACATTTATTCCATTTCAATAAATGACATCAGCTTTTCGTTTAGTTTTGTAAAATGACAAAACTACCATTATTTAAAAAAATGGTTTTAGCTATGAAGAAAATTGTAATTTACTTGTTAATTTATTAAAATGCATATCTGAACTATCATTCTTCTTTGTCAACATTGACAGCAATTGCAGGGAGAACAAAGGGCCACTGATTTAACATTGTTAGCAAGCAAGATAAGTCAACTCAAAAATGAGATTCAAGAAGAAAGGGTTGATTATGTTAAAGTGAGTTGATATCTATTTTTCATAAATGAAAATAAATAAATAAATAAATAATTGCATGAGTGTGTCATAATTTCTTATTTTCTTCTCGAACCCATGAGGCGATGATAACCCTTTATTAGAAAACTCATGAGCTCATTATTACCTGCTAACCAATAAGATCAGGTAAGATATAACTTGAATTGAACAGATAACTTTCAGAGATCATGACATGAAATTAACCATGTTTAATACGATTTTATTTCAACGTGCTTATAAGGAGGCACTATGTGTTTTTCCAACGCATGATTGGATAACGACTCTTGATTACTTGTAGTGTACGGTGTACGCGTAACTTAACTTTGTTACATTTTGATGACATATAAATGTGAAAGTAACCATTAGTTTGTTACATGTTGCACAGGAAAAGATCATGAAGAACAAAGAAGTGGTAGAAAGTGTTGTTTCTCATCATTTGTCTACAAACAACCGCAGTCACGACTCAGGAAACATGCTTACCTTAAGGAAGCGATTTCCTACTCGGATAATACCCGCAAAAGATCAAGAATCACTTGAAATGGACGACAACGACAACAACAATAACGAAGAAGCTGACTACTATCTAAATGCCAAACTTCCATTTGTTCAAAAAATACCACATTTTACAACTTGGGTACACACAACCAGGTGTTTCTTCAATAGACTTTTAGTTACTTTCTTATTGTACTAAAAGATCATCATGCTGAATGTAGTTTATGAAATTCTTTTTTAACATTTACAGAAACCAGAAAATGACCGATGATCAATCGGTTGAAGGGAAACAACGAATATTTTATGAACAGATTGGGGGTGAGGCTATGGTCAATGCTGATGACGAGGAAGAGACCGTTGCACCAACTGAAGTAAAACATGAATTTTCAGATGGTGAAAAGCGTATCATAAAGTAATTTCATTCAATATCCATCTGAGCACTGTAATAATAAAGAGTTGGTTTTAAAGTAACTGTTAAGGTTGTTATTTTGTGACCTTAAAGTTATGGCTTCAAGCAGTAAGAAATAGCCTTCTACACAAAATATAAGATATGACTGCTTACATCTTATCGCAACTCGCGATTTGGCCCCTACGCAAAGTAGGAGCCAAGTCAAGCAGAAGCTAGCTAGAAGTATATTTATCTTGTTTTATATGAATATAGTTCATCATCTTCGTCGAACAATATATGTATATATGCATGTGTATGCACGCGTCTTGCAGTTGTTCTAATCTTTTGCTTCATACTTTTATTATTGTTCCAGAATGGTTAGTCAAGAGTACGAACCAAACGAGATGGTAGTTCAAACCTTGACGCGATTCATAGGGGGAACAACTTCTGAAATTCGCGTAATTAACTTCTTCCTATGTCTTACTAATAGACTCGATAAAATTTTACGTTTTACACCTTTGATAAGATATTCAAACTGATATATTCTTTATTATTCGGCTTATCTTCCTTATGCAGGATGAATTTAACAGGCTTAAGAATAAAAATGAAGAAGCAATAAACGAAAATGACTTAAGCATGCTTCTTGACAAAAGCCTTGCTAGTTGTTTAGATAGCTTTGACGCTTTGTTCTGCAGGCGTTGTTTGGTATTCGTGCTTATCGTTTTGATTATTGTTAGATTTTAGTTGCTAATTGTATGCTAATAAACACTATGTTTACTTCATAGGTGTTTGATTGTAGGCTTCACGGCATTGGCCAACCTGTAATCACTCCTGTAAGCAATCGTGCTTCAAGAACCGAAAACTGTATATACTCGAGTCCATTGCAACAACCTAGTTTATATGTTTTTTTGTTTGTGTGAATATTAATAGGCTGAACGATTAGAGGAACCGCCACTTGAAGATGAAGCAGATGATGCACCATGTGGTGCTCAGTGTTACAAATGCTCGTATCAAGGTTCAACGGACGGTGCTAATCCAGATGTTTCAGGAGATGTAATCACTTGGAGACTTCTTGAGGATGATCTGTACTCGAAGGGGTTACAGATATTCGGAAGAAACAGGTATAAGTGGTTAATTTAGTTAATATTATTACTCCATCATTATACATGAGTACAATGACAGTTAACTTTTCTGTTTAACCGTAATTTACAGTTGCCTTATAGCAAGGAACTTACTTCCTGGCTTGAAAACTTGCATGGAGATATACACTCGCATGCATAATGATGAAGCGAGTGCCTCTTCAACCACTGATGATTATAAGGTTGCGTTTTCTATCGTTTGTATTGGTTATCTAACCAATGGTACTTCTATTATCAGTTTTATTATCAAAGACAATCTCAACTTAATACAAAAATAACTCTGTCAGCCCCTGATGACTGGCAATGACAGAAAGATAGTATGAGCAGATCTCACGTCATATGCCATGTAATCAGGGGCAAACAAGATTACAACTTACAATTGGTAAACAGTAAACTGTAAAAGTATTATATATATTTAGCATGGATGTTTTATGTTTATAATGTGTAAACTAGTTGTTCTAATTTTGGTCTTTTTGTGTTAGAAGCATGATAATACAGCATCAAGTGGAAGAAAAGGTAAAGGAAAGAAAGCTGGTGGACATCCAACAAGATGGAGAAAAACTACATATGGAAAGCATTCAAACAAACAATATACTCCATGTGAATGCAACCCCATATGTGGAAGAGATTGCACCTGCTTACACAATTCTACATGTTGTGAGAAGTATTGCGGGTATGTATGCGACGAGCTTTACATTATTTTTTCATGATTCTAACATGCGGGTTTATATTACGTGTAAAATAGAAACCAACTTACAGTTTATTAGAGAGATTAGCAACAAGAGTCCTTTTAAATGGGTTCACTTGCAAATTCTTGTAAATAAAAGAAAGGTAATAATAATTGAAATTCAATTTAACCTCTGGTTCCTGGCTCAACCGGTCCGACCGATAAGTAATCAGCTCGATTGAAAACTAAATTGACAAATAAGAAGTCATGTCTATATGGTTTTTCAATGTACATGAATCTTATACATAGTATGATCTTTTAGGTGCTCAAAAAGCTGCAAGAATCGGTTTAAGGGATGCCATTGCGCTAAGAGTCAATGCAGAAGCCCGCAATGCCCGTGTTTTGCAGCTGGTCGCGAATGTGATCCCGATATCTGTAAAAATTGTTGGGTGAGGTAGGTAATTATTGGTATAATTCCCATATAAATTAGTTAATTGAGGCAATAATAATCATTGGCATATATATGATATGTTCTTTCTAAGTCATAATGTTTAGTCATATTGTTGTATCTTCCTTTACTCAATGTATGTGTTACCTATAGTGAATTCCCAACTGAAACCTAACAAATAAGAGTTCAATGTCAGCATTCATTTTTCGGTTTTCTTAGTGCTCGATAAGTTAGTTGATACTTTCAAGCTCTGCTCGGCTAAACGTAGAGTTCTCATGCTCAACTCGACTCGTTATATAGTACATGTAGTCATGTGTGCATAAGTGTATGAATGTGTACGCACACAAGGTGTGAACTTTTATAATGAGACTAGCTTAGCAAGGCTTGCAAGCTTTAGAGGTATACTGAGCTCAACTAGAACTCTACTCCTCAAGCTTGAGACTGAGCTTGAAAACGACTCGAGACGAGTTTATTCCAAATGTTTATAAATTCAGATTGAGTAGTTTGTGAGTTGATTTAAATTATATGACCATCCTTAAAGGTGTGTAAAGGGCCAAATGGGTTAGCTTGTATATAGTTATAACAGTGTGAATTTTTGGAGTAGTAATTATTCTTTAGCAAAATGGATATTAACTAATTGTGATACATTAGCCAATAATAATCTATAGTACTAGTATGACCAATGATGATCCTAACTTTCATGATTTTGTCAAACACAATCTCTGTAGCATAATAATCATAGATTTACACTCGGTTTGCACATAATATTTACTTTTTATGCTACTAGGACTGTATTGATAACAAAAATGAAAGTTTAATGTATCATTGATAATATTGTTAGTATAAATTATTATTAGTCGATGATAATAGTTTGAATGATTAAAATTCAATTTGTTCTTTTCTAATATTAGTTATTTATATTTCTTATATAAATACATTTAAAGTATTGTTTGATATTATATTATGTAAGAGATAGAGGATCCCAAGTGCTAGTACAAGGCCTGTAATCTCGACATAAATGTGATTATCAACATTAATAGCAGTATGGATTGAGATAATTTAGCTTTTGCCATTTTCATATTTACCCATCATGATCATATTTTTAACCCAACCAACTCAAACCGAAAAACTAAGTCCAATCGAGCCGATATCATAAGGCAACGAATAGTTAACAAAGCTCGAGCTCAAAAAGGCTAGATTGAGCTCAAGTAGGGTTTTGAGACTCGAGGTTTGTGATCAAGTCAAGCTCGGTCCTAACACTACATCAACTTGCCTCTACTTGTTAACAACTCTGACTACTTACCGATTACATGAACTCAGGGCAAACAACCGTATAACGTCTAATAGGCTACATGACTCATTCTTTATCTCTGAGCCTTTAACTATTTATGCATCTCTTGTGATCTATTATGTGATTTGTTTTAGGTTTGATACTTTTAAACGGTTCACTAAACTATTTATGTCTAAAGAAAGTTTAGATATATCTCATATGGGTATTAACACTTGCCCTGCATCTTAGTACTTGTTTGACTATTAAAATCTGCTAATTATTACTGTTTGCCTTATTCTTAATTTGCTTGCTAGTGTCAATTGTATAAAGATGGATTATTGATTCATGTTATATTATTGATCATTGTATGCGGTTGTTTTTTTATACTGATTGTCTTGTATGTGTTGCCTGATTTGAGTACTACAATTACTACTTGTATCTTCTATGTGTTGATTGCCTGTTGTACATTGTGTCTTCGCCCTATGAGAGATTGGATCCTTTTATGAACTCTAGAGTCGGGGGTTTTGCTCGAAACAATAAGGGTTAGAAGTAAGACTCGCATACATCTCATCCTTTCCGGACCCTATCGGTAATCTTGCCATAGATAAGATGCACTGGGTATGATTATGATTATAATTAAAACTATTAGTATTGTATAACTTACTTTTTAAAAACAATTTAATCTAAATTCTAACGTTTTTCATGCATCGTGTAAAAATAACTTTTGGTTAGTTGCGAATGAATATATAGAATGACTTTCTCTTGCTGGTTGGGGAGATGATTTCGAGTAGCGAATAGCACGCTTTGTTAGCTTTAGTTACCTTACACATGATGGGCTTGAGGTAGTTTGACGTAGGCTATAACCTATATGGCGTTGTCGGGAATTAAAAAAAAAATAAAGGCATGCTTTTCCTTTGACATGAACTCAAGGAGAGGAAAGGATCAACGAGACCGTCCTCTAGCTGCACACACTTAAAAAGCACATGCCCGAGACAAGCAAGGCAAACACGTCGGTCCAAGCCATTTTTTGTTGTTTTAGACGTGTTTTTAGTTGGTTTAGACTAGTTTTTACTGGTTCTAACCATTTGAAACTACTTTTAGTCATTTTAGGTGTGTTTTTGCCAGTTAAGCGTGCCTTGCCACATCAAGGTGATCGCCTCGCCACGGGGGTGCGCCTTGCCACACTCAAGGCGATCGGCTCGCCTCATCTAAGCGCCTTAACTACATACAGATTTCTTTTTCAATATTCTAGTTTTTTTTTTGTATTTTCCAGTAATTATCGACTATAGAAACGATCCAACGCTGTTATAGAACCACAATGTTGTCACCCTTATCATCTGTACAGTACCTGCAAATTTTTGGCTTTGAAACATGTTAAATAGACTGTAATGAGGTTCATAATCATACATATGTTTATCATTGCAGCTGTGGTGGTGGGTCATTAAGTGAGCCTCCAAGAAGAGAAGGGCAATGTGGTAATATGAGGCTACTTCTAAGGCAACAACAAAGGGTCAGTAATATCAACATTTTTTAACCCTTTTACTATAGTTTAATTATGTAAAAAACTTATGTACAAAAAGCTATTATCCTCAGATTCTGTTGGGTATATCTGATGTTGCTGGTTGGGGAGCATTTGTTAAGGTACAACAAATCTAACTGTCAGTTTTGCAGGTTTTAGATTGAAAGTTTTATATAAAAGTTTAATGGTTGTTTTCTTTAGAACACCGTTGAGAAAGACGAGTATCTTGGAGAATATACCGGCGAACTGATCTCACAAGAAGAAGCGGACTTGCGAGGCCAGTTTTATGATCGCGCTAACTCGTCTTTCCTTTTCAATTTAAATGACGAGGCAAGCGTTAACATATTATTATTAGTATTATTTCTTTTTGCAATCGCGGTTTTGTGTTCTTTGATGCTAAAATCAACTTGTATGTGTGCAGTATGTCATTGATGCTCTTCACCAAGGAAACAAGCTGAAATTTGCTAATCACTCAGCAAATCCCAACTGTCACGCATCGGTATGTGTGTGCGCCTTTTTTTAGGATTGCTTGTTTAAACAGCTTAGCTACTTATTGTGTCTTTTAAAAGCAGATAAACATTTTATAATATTTCGATAAAGAAAATTATTGATTATATGTTTCGACTTATAAACACGATCTGTTTAAATAAGCAATCCCAAACACTCGTCCCAAAACCGATTCATTATATGCAGATAATAAAAGGATTCATTATATGCAGATAATAAAAGTGGGAGGAGATCACCGTGTTGGGATATTTGCTAAGGAGCATATTGCAGCGGGTGAAGAAATATTCTATGATTACTGTTACGAGCCTGAACAATCACCTTCTTGGGCTCGTAAACCCGACGATCAAAGCGCAGGCCCATCCGGTCCTCCTCGAGGGAGCTCAAAAAAGCCACAACCTGATGATCCAAAAGAAGGCCCTTCGGTTCCTCCTCAAGCTCGACCTAAAAAGCCACAAGCTCGACCTAAAAAGCCACAAGCTCGACCTAAAAAGCCACAAGCTCGTCGTTAAAAAATATTATTTTTTTTGTTGGAATAGAAGCAGGCATGTATTAAACATAGGTTTCTAGGTGATACCTAAGATATCTTTCAATTTCTTACTGTATTTTTTGCAAACACTTTTGGTTTCAAATGTTGACATTTGACAAAGTCAAACAAGCTGTCGGTCGAGACCAACTCTTTTTTTCCATGGAATTGACTATATGCAGACATGACCATTATGTACTACTGCAAAATAAGGCCAAACCCTGTGCACAAGCGCAGGGTCCGGGTAGAGGTGCACAAATTGGTTTCTTGGTCCCAACTGGTTCGGGTTGGAACTAGTTTAGGTTAGGTCAAACCTGGTCAAAATCAGGTTCTGGCTAGTACAGGTTCAGTTTGAAACCTTTCTTGAAGGGGAAACAATCGGTTCAGTTTGAAGCCAGGTTTTATCCAGTTTTCGGCTCGGTTTCAACGGAGGGGTTACAAAGCGATTTCAACCCTGCGGTTAGGTTAGGGCCCAAACTGGTTTCCAATTCGGATTCGGTTCGGTTAAAAACCGGTTTTATGAGCACCACTAGGTCCAAGGGGGTTGGGCCAACGTGGTCCTAATGTACGCATCCTTACCTTGTATTTCTTCAAGAGGCTCTTTCCATGACTTGATCATGTGACCTACTATTGCTCCAAGGCTCGCCCTATTATTGCAAAAGTATATTTGCAAATTATTAAGCATAATAATATTTAATAAGTAATAACTGAATGTACCTGTGTTTTTTTTCAATTGTAAACTGCAAATGAACTCCAGGTAGGCACCAATGGCTGCAGTCTTCACCTTTTAAATCAGTACCACCTTTTCTCCATAGATTGACAGATGACCATCAATTCTGTAATCTGACAAATTCGTTATATTTATCAATTTAACACGAGATGTCATCTGCTTTACAATCTCTTCAACAATCATATTTCGTCTGGAAAATTCGGCGGTTGCCATTTAATAGAGGGGTCTAGAAGCTTCTTTACAGTGACTACCTGAATGTTTAGTAGAAATTGGAATTTAGAAACAAACATATAAACCAACTAAGTCTATTCAATAATCAAGATGATCAAGGTGTTTGGTAAGCGTAATTATATTTATATTTATTACATGGAAGAAATGGAAACAGGTTAATGACTTCATGGAAAATAAAGTCAAACTTACAAGCAATAAACTCAAGAACTTACAAAAAGAACAATTAACAGTTTGACTTATAATAAAGTCAAACTGACACATTGGATCTGAAATGCTTGTTTGACATTATAATGGTATATTCATGACGTTTAACCAAACTGAACTGGCAAAAGCAACCAAAACCGCTTTGGTTCAGCAGGTATGAACACTTTTAAAACACTGAACATAACTTAATACATATACAAATATGGACATCAGTGAATTAGTACTAAACATAAATCACTTTTAACATAACACAACAGCATGAACGCATTTCATGAAATCGTTTAGCATGCATTTATCATGCATGAGCCATTTAAAAACTTTTAATATAACACATCATGTATTTAAACCCAAAAGAGCATTAGAGTAAAAGGGAAAAGCAATAGAACGCACCTTTTAGCTCTTCTCCAATTGGTAAATGAAGAAAATATGCCTACCTCTTACTCCATTTGGCCTCCTATAACCATAACAAGACATTTGTTGACTTATTTCACATCACAACAAACAATAAGCATCTCTGAGTTGATTGGTTAAGTGTTTTCCTATGTTGTAACTTTACCTTATTACCGCAAATGAACTCTATAACACTAATAAAACCACTTGCTAATAATTTCAACCTTTGATTCAGCACTGCACACTTTTAAAACTCACATTATTCTCAACAGATCATTCAATTTCAGAATAAATGTTCAATAAAGGAAATCTAATTAACACCCTCACCCTTTCAGATGGTCTCAACCGGACCGATGTTATAAACTGATTTTATATGATCTTTCTAAAACAGAGATGTTGGATTTGTCTAAATTCTAACTTAATCTAAAAACATGATTTTGACCCATTCAAAGTCTGAATTTGGACTTTTTGGTAGACATACAACTTACAATAAATAAACAAACAAACTTACCTAGTAAAATCCTCCAAGCTATTGGTATGGTCTAGGCAGGGTAAGATGAGGGCAAACCTTTCCTCTATCGAAGGATGATAGAGAGGTTGCCCTAGTGAACCCCTGGCCCAAATACTATTTGAATTTCCAGAAACATAAGATTCAGATTGATACGAGTTACGAGTCATGTTATATGATTGTTGCATGACAAAAATTGCACCAATCCTTTTTCATCACAAATCAAACCCGTAACTCTTGATTCGAACCATGAACGACAATGAAACTCAACAACAGAAATACTCCAACCTCTAGTGCTTGGCTATCTCTTAGGGAAGATAATTACAATTAATCTGAAATCCTTTCCTTCTTCAAACGCTGTTTCCCTTTAGATTATTATCCGTTATAATAAGGTACTCTTTCCTTTGTACCCTGATTCATTTGTCATAAGATAATTCACTTACTATTTCATTTCTATAGTAACATGAATGCATAAGACCACTATATTTTTACTACATTCTAATAGTGGCTCTAATAATATCTATATATAATTGAAGGTGTTACAGCCTTGTTGGTTCATTTAGGTTAAGAATATTAGAGTAATTAGTAGTAGTGGACTAGTGGGTAGTTAGTATATATATACAAACTAATCTGAAGTAGATTTCAATATTTGAGAAAGGTAAACATAATTTCACGATGTGATACATTCTCCCTCTAGCTTTAGATTAGTCTAGATCAGCAAATAGATGTTTTAGAATTTCTACATGGTATTTGTGAACCAAATCATATAAGCTCTAATGCTTTAGGTTTGTATTTTCTTTTCTAGAATCAAGCACTGATCCTGAATTTTAACTACTGGACCGACAAATGCAGCAATGATTTGCAAAGTATAAATAGCAAAGATTTGCAAACCAAAAAAGCAAAAACAACAGAGAAGGTAGAAAAAGAACGAAAATGAAGAACTAAAAAAAAAAAAAGAGGCAGCAGTTCCCAAATGGTGGCAAGCAAATCGAAGGAGTCAGCACGCTGTTTGGAAAGCAGAAATGTTGGCTGCAGTTCACAGTAACTCAAGAAAACAAAGTTCTTAACACAGAAGTCGAGGCAAAATGATATCTTGACATTAGTTTCCCGTTATTTGGTTCGAGCTACATAGAATCAAAACCGATGTTCAGCTTGAGGGGGCATGTTAAGAGTAGTGTAATAGTGGGTAGCTTCTAATTAGTGGGTAGTTATCAAGAAGTTCTAGAATCTAGATTAGTTTATTTGTCATGTTTATATATAAACTAATGTATGTAGATTCCAAGATTTGAGAAAGGAAAACGTAACTTCAGAATCTAATACATTCTCCCTATAGCTATAGATTAGTCTAGAGTAGTATTAGTAGTTTTAGAATTCTTCAACTTACATTGGTGAACATTGAAACCTTTTTTTGTTATTCGTTGTGAATTGAATATCTATATTTTAACTAGAAAAGTCACAACTTAGTGCTTCTTTTTGTGTTCATTTGTACGTTATGAGTTCATATGTGTAACATTTCCTATGCATTTTGATACACTTTAGCATTAAAGCATGTTTATGATTTAAATCGAAAATAACATTGAGGAGAGCATATTAGTATGTTACTTGTTTTACATCCTAACTTAAAAACCTTACTACATGCTTTTAAATCATTAGTATAGCCAAATCCTACATGCTAAATCTCAATGTTTTTGTGTTCATTGTGTGGGTTTGGTCAATAGGCAACAATGTTGCTTCATTATTTTATATAAAAAATCACTTCACACACACTTAAACTAACCTCATGCACGCGTAATCTTTCAGCCATCATGTGATTTCTAAGTGATTCTATAGCAAATTGTGAGCTGTGATCTACCAGGATTATGGAGAATCTGTAAAGACGATCTCTACCTTCACTAAAGAAGATTAAAAAGAAGATAGTGAAAAGAACTCTTAGTTGTAGACCAAGGAGTTGTTGTATGGTGCATTAGTTAACATTTAAGGTTATCTTTTCTCTAATTTTTATTTACTTATAAATATCAACTTCATATAATCCAAATGAAAAATAACCAAGGAGTGCTAGTATTAAACGTGTTTCATAAGTTGCAAATTTAGTTTAAATAAATTTGAAGAAAGAAGCATATTGGCAAAAAGTTGCTTTATCGAAGTTTCTACCAAACTTGGTTTTGAGAAAATCAATGTGATCTTGAAAAATGTTGATTCAAACGTGTTTCTAATGGTGATTAAAGAGGCATATTTTACAACTTTAGACTTGCAAAATAAATAAAGAATCAAGCGTTGAAAAAGGAAAAAAGGGGGACTTTTATGTCTAATCTGTATCAAATATGGAAACCAAATTTAACATGACACGTCTCCTTAACTAGGTTCTAAACAGTTTGACCTTATCCAGATTTTGTCTTGTAGCGGAACGACAAGTGAGCAGTGGTGTATCAATATATCAACTCCTTTGCGTGTTAATGGCCCCTATCAATGGTAGTAATACTTAACGTTTGCATGCGTTTTTCCCTAGTGTTTACCCTACCCTCATGAACTGAAAAATGGGGAACAAAAAAATCACAGAAAACAAAGATTAAACTAGAAATTTATAGTAAGCAGTTTGGAAAAAGTATATTTAAATTCCTTATCTGCAGCGTCTGCTTAAAAAAGCAACTTAAAACTGCTTATCTCACTCACAAGTATCAACCATAGAAATTGATCATCTGCGACTTGAAATCGCAATAATCAGATGATTAATCTCAAAAGGCAATGATCAATTAAGGAGGTTAAATAAGCAATCCTGAACACTCTCCAAACTGCGGATAAGAAGTAATATTAAGCAATCCCAAACACCCCCAAAATTCACGTAAGAAAACCAAATATCGACATCAAGTCACCAACGGTCACTAAACTATCAAATAATTTACACAAACTTTAAATGTTAGCTTCCTTTCTCGTTGGTGATACGCCAGCCATGTGCCTCGACTCTCGTATACCCTTTTTGGTTCTTTAATAACACTCACTAACAAACATAACATGGGCTTGCATTGCTTTCTATTTATGTGCTCTTCTGATCAATTCCAGCATGTTTGTTGCATTAAACTAGTTTCATCAACTCATTCAAAATCAAACACCAGACTTATGTCATATAGATGAGTTGTAACAACAGGCAATGCTGCAGGACATGTTGTTTGGATGTGCTTCTATTGTTTGAAGTAGTGATACCCCTAAATAATTTATATATTCAAGTGCTTAGCAGATACTTAATATTTAACATGCAAAATGACCCCTAACAATCATATCTTCATCAGAATTTACACATAAAATGACCCCTAAATAATCAGATATCATTATACTCTACTCAAACCCTAAAATTCAATCTTCACATAAAAACAGGAGATCACTTTCTGTAAATAATCAAACACGAATCATTTTGAAAAGAAACAATCTTGCAAGACTATAGATATAAAGAATGATATTACCTTTGAGTGTCACAAACATGAGGCCTCACAATTTCCACCGTTTTTCCTCAATTTGCTGAATCGATTCACTTAATGGATTCAAAACATATATAATCACCCCTAATTGAGCAATCGACATGATAATCTGAAGATTTGGTACCCTCAACAGAATCAACCATGTGTGAATCAAGATTTGGGGGTCACTTGATTCTCTTTCCAGCCCATCAAACCTGAACGAACTGTTGGAGGTTTTTAATGGATTTAAGGGTTTACTGAAATGGGTTTGAATCGGATTGATCATACTTGCTACTGTTGATGAGATCGAATTTAGGGTTTGCGAATGGAGGTGGTATTCAATTTCACTGAAAACGGGTTTCTTGATTGGTATCTTTTTTTACATTATTATACTTTATTGATTATTGATCTTAAAGTTGTACTTCATGATTTGGAAAATAAAAATGATATTATTAGAATATTTTCTTGTTAAAAATCTTATTATGAATAGCATAATCCCATCGGGAAATCTCCGGTAGTTCGGTCGGAGGATTCTGAATTAAATAAAAAGAAAAATCACTAATTGGGGGCAACCAAGTCTGTCCAGCGAACACAGGTCGGTCACTAGAATGACCCATTTTTCAACTATTTTATTATTTTCTGATTAAAATGCTACTGTGTTAATATTGAAGTGGTTGATAATATCTTTTTAATCCAATTTATTATCTAAAAAAACTAACGACCAAAATTCATTATTTCTTTTATATATTTACAAGGTATAATATTAAGCATACTTGCGTATCATTTCTGATTCTAGTTTCTAATCTCTTGTGATTCTTATTTTCGTGTATGGTTCCAATTTTTTACTTCATTTTAAAGATTGAGAAGATTATATATTTTTATATATAAATATATAATATATTTCTACTTTTTTGTAATTAAATAATTTATTTTTAATAGACTAAAAGTTAGTTATGAAAGCGTATTTATTTAAATGAAAAACTAGTTTGGCTTGGTTGCTAATGGAAGTGGAAAAATTAAGTTTAGTTGGGTTGTATAGATAAAAACAAGAGAAATTAGTTTTTTAATAGATATTTTGGTTGGTTGGGTTGCTAATGGGAGTAGTCTAAAACCTACTTTAAGTGAAAATAGTGCGGCGTGTAATATTTCTTTACAAACTAAAAATTATTTTTTTTTGTTTGCGGAGTCTATATAGTATATAACTGTTTTGATGCGGTTTTCTCTAATGTGAAATACATAAGTTGTATTGTATTTGTGGATTTTGTTCTGAGTTGTATGTTTCTAGTATGTGGCGGATTAGTTTTCTTAAATGCATGCATTCTTGGCTCCCCATCATATATTGATGTAAGTTCGTTGTTTTTTTGATGTTATGGTTTGCCTTATCATCTTGTAAGGAAAATGTCATGTCCTTGTATGTGAGCACATAACCTAACAACAGTCGTCTTTATGAGGATTCGATAGATATCAAAACACCTAATGAGTTGAGACTTATCATTTTGTCAGGAGAAGATATCAAAGCCTCGTGTCGCGCAAATATATCAAGGCGTGTCCTTTTCCACGTCTCCAATGTTTATGTGTGTAGGTTTTGAAGTGTATCTCGTTGGTACATGTACGAAAGCACTATATCGGGTCTCGATACATTGGTGCACAATCGCATATAGGTATGGTACTTATGTATCAAGAACCCCTCCATGCTCTTCTTTAGGCCAGTAATAATTCTTGTGTATGTCTAGCAACCGGACGATTATGTGTGCGCTCAACAAATAAACTTTATCCATATTTAGATGTGCTAACGTATCGTGAATGTAGTTTGATTGATGTATAAATATACAATTACACATATACCCGAAATGCATGTAAAAGAACAATTAAAGACGTGTTAAGATATTTCATAATCATCTCCTTTGTATTTGTATGTATAACTAAATTGTATGTGTAGGTGAAACAACTATGTAGAATTTTACACAAAAAGACATATAAAACGTACAAGTTATATATTTCTTGTAGTAATTGTAAACACTAAAGGTAATTGTTTTTTAAAAGTCTAAAATATTAAGGTGTTACCACATGGTCATGAGTGTACGAAACGTAAAAGAATGTGAAAATTTGCAATGGTCGTAAAATTTTGAATGTGTAGATTTATTTGTAAAATGACAATGTTGTTTCTAATTACTTATAGGGTTATGTTATTGATACACCCAATTTATTTTATTATCTCTATCTCTTTCTATACATACATATAGATACATGAAGAGAGATAACGACAATACGGTGTCTTAATAACATAAACTGGTGTTTGTATAACTCAACCCTTACTTATAACATTTTCTTGTAATATCATTAAACAGTTGTTTGCATAAGTTTTAATATTTTCCTAGGTGATATTCTCGTGTCGGGTTATTCGGGCTTGTGATTGGGATCCTAATTGGAGACTAAACATGCCTCTCTTTCATGCATTCTAACGTTAAGAGTTAAATTAATAAAATATAAATAAATAAATAAGTAGAGTTCAAATCCTGATGCTAAATTAGATTATAAACTCAAACTTCTAAGAACTAGGAGATGATCATAACATAAAATCGCTTGTAACTTACGAACAAATTATAAACCGTTAAGCATGTATTAATGTAGTAAGGTCCAAAAAATAGCTGTAAATCTTGTTAAAACCAAACAAAGAATAAAGTATGTACAAGTTAATTAATATCAAGTTCAAGATTAACCTCTGCTATGAAGATCTTCAATCACTTTCAACAACTTGTGCTCATTTAGCGGTTTGGAAACATGAATATCAATATCCGTCACAAACTTGGTTAACTCTTCGCCTTCGGCGTGTGCAGTTAACCCTATGATGGGGATGTGAACCCCATAATCTTTCTCCATTAGTCGTATCCGCCTTGTTGCTTCACATCCGTCCATCACTGGCATCTATACAATCATAAGCTTCATCATGTATCATGTCTATATATTATAAAATTTTTAACAAAATACTATAGATCGCGATATCAGGTCTGAAATATTAGGTAATGGGTCAAACGGGTCGAGTTGAAACAAGTCTTTTTATAAAAAAAAGATAAAAAGTTACCTGACAATCCATTAGGATATAGTCATATGGTAGAATATGTGAAGCTCCAAGATCTTTTTGATCAGTCAACCCTTTGGCGACGAAAGTCAACGCTTCTTTCCCATTGGTACACGTGTCGAATATCACACCATTTTTCACAAAGATCCTCTTGGCTATCATCTGTTGGGTAGAATTATCCTCTACAAGCAACACTTTCTTCCCCCTCAATGGACTCCTGCAGCCTGATGAAATCCTACTGATTTCTTGTACTTCCACTTGTCTTCGCGGTGTATGCTGATTCGTGTGCGGTGGTGTGTCGGAGAATCTATCTCTGAACTCTGGTAAAAGATCGATCAACGCGTATAAACGGGACCCATGAAGCGGCATTGGTATGATGACATCTGATGGTGGGAGTTGCTTCTCATTCAAACCATGGGCTTGCATGCACCTGAATCCTAACCAAACAACTCTAAAACATGCATCCTTTGAGTCTTTTCTAAACTCAGCAACCACCTTACACAGTTCACGAAAATTGGCCCGAGTTGTATCGATCACAAGCAAAACAAAGCCCGATAGAGCGACCCGATTGTTCATTCGGGCCTGCGACACATCAGTCCCATCCAATGCACTTAAAGGAACCTCCTTTGGGCTTCTACCGGGCCTTGTCAAATACCCAAAACTTAAATTTAAATATGAACCCGAAGAACATTGTTTACTCGCAAACTGTTTAAACTCCTTGAGAGTATCAGAAAGCTCTCCAACATTTTTTGCTGCAAAAACTTTAAGCCCGCGAGCGCGTAGAAACTTTTGTGTCACTTTACGCCTTTCGTCACCACTAATGAAGAGAACAACCGTAGTAGAGTTATTATCTTGTCGTTTGGGACTACGAAAGGGGCTGTTTGACCCTGATGACATGTTGATCTTTTCGTCTTCATTGAACACATGTAGATCAGATCGAAAAACTTTAAAAACGACATGAAACATAAAACATGTCCCCTTTTCTCCGGGTTCTTTGTCAACTATGCTTATCTCTCCACCCATCAACCGTACCTGTATAAAACAGTTAAAAATCAAATCTTTTGGCGCCGAAAACTGAAATGATATAAGGATGAAATGGTACCAGAGATTGAACGATCGCGAGCCCCAATCCAGTGCCTTCGAATTCATGTTCAGTTTCTTTTACTTGAACATAATTTTCAAAGATTGATGCTTGTTTCTCTTTTGCAATACCCTTTCCAGTATCATTAACTTCAAACACAAATTCCATGAGATTATGATTAGGATCATGATTAACTTCATTAACAGCTTCAAGATCACCACATTTGTCATTGTTTCTGTAAAAGAAACACGATCGCCATCTTTGAAATCTTTCATGATCAGAAGCAGCTGTAGAGCTATGTGACTTTGGGTTCATGGGACGAGCTCGAACACGAACTGAGACATGACCCTCAGAGGTAAATTTGATTGCATTGCTTAATAAGTTTGATAATATCTGTTTAAGCCTGCGTTCATCGCCTTTGACTTGTGAAAATTTGGTCAAAAGATCATCCTGTAGATCCAAAATCACATCAACTTCCTTTTTCAAACCAACTGGATAGAACAAGTCAACTACACCCTCGAGCGCTTTGACCAAGTCAAACGGTTTTTCTTCTAGCTCCATCTTCCCAGCTTCTATTTTACTCGTGTCAAGAATCGAGTTCAGTAAACCTGAAACAATTTTATAGTTAATCAGGCATTTTAATGATTTTGTCGTATAATAATCTTTGACCCGTAGTATAAGTTAAGTAGACCAGATTGACCCGTTGTGTAGTTTACGTTGACCCAAATGACCTTTTTGCAAATTAATACACCCAAGTCAACCCAAATGAACTCGCTCTATATTAGTTTATCCAAATCAACCCATTCTAGATTGAACTGCAGTGTAAGTTAAGGTGAAATGACCCATTTACAAAATAATTTACCCAAATCGACCTGTTATAGATTGATCCGTGGTGTTATCTAGGTTGACCCGAACATGCGAAAATTTTTTTAACCCAAATCAATACATTTTAGATTGGCCATTGTGTAATTTGATTTGACCCAAATGACCCATTTCCAAATTAATTTACCCAAATCAACCCATTTTAGATTGACCTGTTATGTAATTTAAGTTGTACCCAAATGACCCATCTGCAAGTTAGTTTAGCATTTCAACTTTTACCAAAATCAACCTCTTATTTGAAGAATGTGTGTCATAATTGTCACCTCTAATCGTCGCTTAATACTTACCCTGAAGATATTTTGTAGACGATTGAACAATTCTTAAGTCTGTTGCCAACTCAGATCCTTGATGATTCTCACTGATCGATATTTCTACCGATCCACTTATTGCTGCTAACGAAGCGCGAATATCATGGCTCGCAGTTTCAAATGCAACACTTTGATTCTTGCTTTTTCTCTCTAACTGTTGTGTCACTTCCTTTTGTTTGATAAGAGCAGCCCTTAAACACCTTTCTTTTCTTGCTGATTTCGCCGCTAACACCATAGAAATAGCAACGGTAACAACTATTAGCGATGAAAGCACCGTCACCAATACAAGAGTCCGATGCATCTTGCTTTGCACTTCATAATAAGGTAATGCCAACACATACACCTGCAAATTTGCCTTAATATTGTGAAAGAAGATAACTAAGTGCATATTGCATAAAGATTAAACAGCTTTAATACAACACCAATTTAAAGTCATAGACCTTATTAATGATTTTTATGTTGGTGTCACATTTATATACATACAAGCTAACGTATAGTATGGATCGTATGGATATCTAATCAAAGTACGTTAAATTAACAAATTTTTAAAATTTTGCGCGTTTTTGCATCTGTAAATAAAATTTGTTACGCCAGATAAAATCAGACCCAAATTTGTTACCTTTTTATGCAATTAGCGTGTTTGTTACCTTTTTATACAGTTAGCACTATTAATAAAGACGAATAAAATTTCTTTGTGAAACATTAATCATACCATTTGCACTCCAGTGATGTCAAGTGTAGAAGGGTACAAGACATATTTTGTTCCCAAAATGTCGAAAACATATGTTTTCGGCGTTACATAGTCAAGTTGCAGTGTGATTAGATCTCCGTTTGCTTTCAATATCTTGAAAGCAATCGTTGCGTTATCTTCAAGAACAATACTCGTGTTTGGGATCCCATCACTTACAACCTTCCCATCTTTTGTAGCAAGATACAAACCGCCGCCAAACACTTTAACGCCAGAAAACACATTTAACGACGACTTGAGCTCAAACCCGAGTGAGATCACACTAGTTTTATCCACGCGGGCTACGTTCAAAACAAGCGGAGTTTTGTCGTTGTTCCATGAATCCCCTAATAAAGCACAACCATTTGTAGTGTTCAATGCTTGTTGTAACCATGTTTCATTAACCAACGGTGGAAACACGACTACTTCTCCATGTAAATGCCCGGTATCAAAATTAACACGTCGAGTGTACCACTGATAACTAAGTCGGGCCCTCGTGTCTTTAGGAAACGAGGTATTTGAATAGACAGCGAATATTTGTCGATCAGATTTCGAGTGTAACGCATAGAACAAGCCATCTTTTCTCATATACGAAATCTGTGACACTCGCGGGATCGTTAACAATGCTTCAAACAACAAAGGAGCCACCTTTGATCAAAGGGAACAAGATCATATGTTAGTGATTGTTTCTTAAGAGTAGAAACGTCAATTCGACCCGTTTTATACACAAACGGGCCGAACGCACATTTGTGTCAAATGCATAAACCCTAGCCGAGTCATAGCTAAATTTGTGTAACCCGAACACAATTCATTTTTAAGCATTTATCTAAACGTGTCAAGTGCGTTGGTGGGTAGTAATCAGGTTGTAATTGTGTTAATCAGGTTGATGGGTAGTAATAAATGTGTTAAACTGGTTGATGGGTTGTGATAAATGCGTTAAACTGGTTAGAGGGTCGACATGTTTAATTAAGTGGGTGAAAGTCAACTGGAACACGACTGTTTATTAAACAAATTAGATATAACAACCCAAAATATCATTATTTAGACGTTATGTTTTAGGTCATGTCGAAAATTGTCAACCTACATAAAATCATGCGTAAAAACCTATTACCCGACTAGTCTGTTTTGTCAAACCAAGTCGGGTTCTAATAACGCGAAAGTTAAGCAAACCTTTGCTTCGACGTGAGAGAATGCGACGTCTGTTTTACCAAGCGATGCGAACACAAGTCTCGCTAAGTTGGTTGCCGACGAGTTCATCATAAGCAATGTAGTCGTCGCCTTTTGTACAATCAACTGTATTTCTCGATGAGCTTTATTCGTCATCAAATCGACCACCTTTTCGTCTTTAAAACTTGAAATCCAAAATGGTACCAATAAGCAAACAATCAACAGCCCCATCAATGACTGCAAATATCAGTTAATTATTAAGTTATAACATGAAATAAGAACTTAAAACAAGATTATCAAATTAACAGAAGATTACCGGTAGAATTAAGAAAGATAATCTCATTTTGTAAACAATGGTGGAACCTGCAATCACAAAATTAGTTCAAGATTTGTGAGATAGTAACTTCAGAGAAGAAAACTAATTATATGTCAAAATGGAACAATTTTTAATCGTTTTTTCTACAAAATAAGTTTGCTGAAATAACACTAGAAAAAGATGGAAAAAGATCTTGTATAGTTGGAAATTAATCATTAAAGATAACCATCGTAAACAAGATCATTAATGATAATTAATATTCTAGGTAAATCATATTGATAGTTAGAAAGGAATTTTTTTTAAGTCATGATCTCGTGTTTATTATAATGTAATGAAATTATTGCTAAATATGTACTAACATGCTACAAATTATTTTCTTTTACCATGTGAACTCGTTCGCTATAAACTGGAGGACCCGTCAATACCTTGCTGACCAGTGATCGTCGATTGGTGAATGGTTTTAAAGAGGTTATTACAGTAAGCTAATAAGAACGAGCTATCTATATTTCATACTAAATGGGGGGCGGATCTATGTGTTAGATTAAATTATTAGAAATTTGTGTATTTCTAGTTGTAGTAACTCTACCTTTTTTCACTCGTGATGATAACCAAATATTGTTTTTGTGATCATTTTACTACTTATAAACTCTTTTATAAGTATTTTTGATAATTTCCACTTAAAATTATTGATACTTAAAGAAAAAGAAAATCTATTAATAACTAATAACTCTAATAATTATATTAGATCTTAATTATTCGTAAATTTTAAACATTAGTTATAGGATTTTACCTCTAGTCGCTATCACGACTTGAATGCAACGGTCACACTCACCAAGTGATCCTTCTAAGAAGAACAAATTAGGGTTTATGTAGAGTTTAGAATCATGATCAAATGGGAGATTTCCATCCTTTTATATTCTCCAATCACTATTTTTGATTTTGGGAAATTCACATATAAATTATTTCTTTCCAAATGAGCTCCTGAATCTGGTGATGGAGTAAATTATAGAGTAAATTAGAAAATGAACTAAAAATAAAACAAAGCAGAATTATACTAAAAGCATTTAAGAATTAAGTTTATGCAAATGTCTAATGGTAAGAATCCGCTTTATATGCAAAGTATTTTGAAAACTACTACCTTTACATACACTAATAATGAAACTTATTTAACAATGAGGTAACACTAGTATGTAACGAGTAAATTTTTAATGCCTAACGACACATGATATATTCTCTTCTACTATTAATCTATGCGAGCAATGTTTTCATAATCGAACTGGACATTGAGCCAGTTTACTAGTTGGATCGGTCAGACCAGATTTAATAACCATGTGTAATTATAAATAATTTAGTAATTTAAAATTTTAAATAAATTAAAACTGATAGAACCGTTTTTAGTACCATGTAAAATAAATAATAATAATTTTTTTTTTACAAATTTCACATTGAAAACTATAATAAGAGGCAAAACATAAATCCTCAAGTGCTCATAGTTGAAAAACTGGTCATTTTTTAGTACCATGTAAAATAAATAATAATAAATTTTTTTTTGCAATTTTGACATAGAAAACTAGAAAAAAATATAAAAATTATCAGAAGTTGATTTGAAAATCAAGATATTTCAAAAATTTTCAACGAAATTTATTAAGAATCAACTGTCCCCCAACTAGATACTACTAGGACAGAACATCGATACATCATTTTTATAGCGGAAAACAAGTAAACGAAAAATGACACCATATTTGCTATATTAAATCACTACATTTTGCCCTATGCTTTAGCCACGAGAATGAAGTAGGCTTCACCTCTTCAACCACTTTGCCATTGATAAAGGACCGGAGTTAAAAGTAAGATTGTTACGAGCAAAGCCTAGCCATATATATTAAGTATATCGCATTTTTCAAATTCCCATTTCCTTTGCAATACCACGACGAGATGTTTCTACTATTTAAAAAAAAATACCGAAACATATATAAATTTAAATAAAATCATTAATTATTTGATATCCGGTTGGATTTCTTGGAAATACGCAAGAGTATCTATTGCAAATATAAAGCTACAATTGATTTTAAAAATGATACGATCAAATCTCTATTATTGATTTTCTAGTGCACTTTTTCTCTCTATTTAGTAGTCTCTCTAGAAAAATACCGTGAAACCATATATTATGTATGTTTTATGTTTTATGTTAGTGTAACTTGTATTGAAAAATAAAATAAAATGCGAGTTTTAACTTATAAGCCAGGGTCAACATCTATATATATCATGGATGGAGACCCTGCTTTTGACTGTGGGATATTACTGGTGCATTTGCACGTAATTGTGTGTGAATGAATGTATACACTAACAAACGAAGAATTTGGGCGTGGACTGGTTACCCTGGAAGACAAAAGGTCGAAGGATCCCGGTGTTTGTTGGATCGGATTACTCAGGCACAAGTCAACCCACCACCTGAAAGAGGGTGGTAGGGATGAGATCGGTACCGTACCGAAAAATACCGATACCAAAAATAAATAAAAGTGTGAGCCGAATACCGTACCAATTTGTTGATTCTGCACCGACCATTGAAAATACCGAAAATACTGAAACCGAAGGTACCGAATACCGAAATTCTTAAAAAATGAATACATGTACCGCGATCGGTATTTGGTAAAATTTGCTCTTTCCTAGAGGGTGGCCAATGGTGGAAATGGGTGGCAGAAAACAGAGGAGACCAACGAAATGCTTATAAATTTAAGTGCAAAATCCCCTGATTATGGGTTAATTCTGCTTGAAGTGTATAAGATATGGAAACAAAATCATTGGGATTTTGGTGATCTCTCTTTTTTTACTACCAAGGCCAATTGAATCTTGGACTAAATTGTTTATATTTTCTTAGATTATCACGAGCCTAAGCAAGTTCGAGCTATGAAGCTCGGGGTTGAGCTCATTTAGGCCTCGCTCGATAGAGAATTTTAGCCATAATTGTTTACACCGCGTTAAAGTAACCATATACAGTCATACACAACACAAAATATATTGATAACGAATTCCTTGTCAGCGGTACAAGTTGTAGAAAGTATAACGGGGATAATTTCGACCACTTTACTCATAAATAAATTGATCTGCGCTGTGTTTAATCTCAGACGAGTTTAATAAACAAAAACCTTTTAAAATTTGTCAAATGGGGTGGACATTTGCAGGGAATATATTGTTAATACATAAACCTACTAAATTATTTTGTTTAATAATATATGAATGCAATAATATAAACAATACACTTTTATCTATCAAAAATATGTTTCAAACCTTTGAACAAACCAAGTTGAACTGTTTTAGCCTGCTATTCAACCCTTTCAAAGAGCCAATTGGACGCTATAATTTTATTCAAGAGTGATATCGAATTACAAGTCCCTAATTAACATATTTGTCTTTTGTTACTACAATAGATTATTTTTTATGACCATGAAAACCCGTTATCAGAAAACTCAAATGACTCTGTCAACGCCCTTCTAACAAATGAGATCACCTAACCTTCAAGGGGGTTAAGGGAGAAAACTAATGGAACTTCGATTAGGACCTGCGACCTCTGCTAGAGGGACTCAAGCACAAACACTTACCACTACATCACCTCCTTGAAGGTTTTATTAAAACATATTTGCATAAAAGAGAGAAGAAATGGGTTCATAACTTTATACATTAACCTACATTAAAGTAGTATTAAAGTAGTATATTTAATAAGTTATGAAAAACTACATAAACTTTCACTTGAGATATGGAAGAAGTCAAGTGATATTAAGTAATAACGACAAAGTTTGCAGCTAAGTACCAAATGAATTCTACAAATAATAAAAATAGAGCAATTTCTTCCAGACATATGCATATAAGATGGTGCAACCACACCAAACAAAACCAAATCAAAATCAAAATGTTCTTCAATTCATGAACTCTTGTTATTTCATTTCTTCAAGATAATGTTTTTGTGTTTCTTGAAAATAGAGAGAACTTATAATAATTTCTGACAAACTTTTGTTAACCTATTTGATGTATTGAGAAACCCATTTAAATCCATCACCATAACCCATTTTGCGCACGATACTACACATAAATACCTCCAACGGACGGACGCTTGAATCTTGAAGGTTGACTTTTCCTTTGCCAGTTGTCACACCGGTCAAACCCAAATGGTAACGCAACTCATCCTCCGAAGCAGCATATGGTATGTCAATCTTGTTCCCCAATATGAGAAACGGGACTGCAGCCAGATTTTCATCAGAAAGAAGGGCATCCAATTCTTTTTTTGACTCTGCAAATCGTTCCTTATCATAGGCGTCCACCAAGTAAACTACAGCATCAACCTATAAATAGAACAACTTATAAGAAATTGCAAAACAATATCATATCAAATTTATGCATTAGGTGGTGTTAGCGATTGCTCCAAACTGTTTTGATCAGTGTGGAATAAACAGCTTTAAACTGGTTATTTAGATCTGATAAGGAACCCCAAACACCCTCAAAGCGCGTATTGTTGTATCAGAACACAACACGCAGATGAAACAATCCCAAATAAGTTAGTGATCACATTGCGGTTAGAATGAATCTATTACAGCAAGTACATCCAGAAATAATAATATCACAATACAAAGAATAACATCTTTGATGTGTCATTAGAACAAGATGAAATCTTAACTAGTTTGCACTTTAGGACAGTGGATCACGCATTATTACATTAGAAGCAAGAATTCAGGATCCTTTGAGTTGAATCAAACCAAAAATGAATAGAACCTTTATGTAACTGACAGTAACTATATTGAATTGATAGAAAACTTGAAGCTTTTGAACATAGATTGCAGTTTGCTTCCTAAAATCCAATCTCACACACATTCATGGATATACATCTATGAATTTGTACTTTTGTAGATCAATCAGAACCAAGGGAACATCAAACACAAAAGCCAAACATATACAGTCACATCGAAGTCGACATGAAGATAATCATATACCTTCGCATAATAATCCTTCCATACTCTACGAGCAATCTGATGACCTCCTAAATCAAACGCTTTGAACTTTATTTTCCCAATACTCAGCTCTTCTGATGTAGGATGTTGCGTTGGTTGATGTTGAACTAATCTCTAACAAACAAACGAAATCAAGTCAGAATACAACAAATCACGATAAAATCACACAGAATCGGTAGCAATCAGATCAAAACTGATATAAAATCACACTGTAATCGGTAACGATTAGATCAAAACCGATGCAAATTATGCTACAAAACAAAAATTAGTCATGTTGAACTAATCTCTAACAAAATATGAAGTCAATTGAGAATACAACAAATCGAGATGTAATCACACAGAATCGGTAACAATTAGTCAAAATCGAGATCAAAATCACACAGAATCGATGCAAATTTATGTTACGAAACAGGAATTAGTCACGTTGAACTAATATCAAACAAACAAACGAAATCAAGTGAGAATACAACAAATCGAGGTGAAATCACACAAAATCAGTAACAATTAGATCAAATGAGATCAGAATCACACAAAATCGGTAACAATCAGGTCAAAACCGATGCAAATTCACGTTACGAAACAGAAATAAGTCAAATTACGCGATAACAACGTTAGATCGAAGCTCGAAACTGACCTCATCTTTGAGCATGTGAAGCAAGGTGGTTTTACCGGCATTATCGAGGCCGAGGAACAAGATCTTGGCTTCTTTCTGCCATAGGCCTAGGGATGCCAATATGCCATAGAACCAATCGAAGAGAAACATTGTTCGATTAGAGTTGTTTCTGCAACTGGTTCTTCTGTGATTGTGATTGTGTTGTAGATCGATTTAGGGTTTTTATTTCACGCACAAACACACACTGTCATGACGATGTTGACGATGACAGGTCAGAATGATGCGACCATCTGTTTAATGTCATAAACCTACTACTTTGAGATTAAAATTAAAATGATATGGTTTAATAATTAAAATCAAATTAGGATTAAGCTTCATCGCGTTGCGACGGAACTTAAAACCGTGCTAAACGGTTCACACAACCATCCATTAAAGTTGTGGTGTGTGATGTAAATAAATTAAACTGAAACGTAAAATATAAAAAAATATAACTAGTTCGATTTAGGGCCTGTGTGTTGCGACGTACCTGTCAAATAGGAAAAACAGAAGTAAAAACGTTGAACCGCACACGCATGTTACGTTGTGTTAACTTACAAAATTTAGATGAAACGTAAAGTAAAATATAAAAATTTTAAACCACACATGCATGTTGCGTCATGTTAACTTTTAAAACTTAAAACGAAACGTAAAACGAAATTTTGTGAAAGATGAAAAGTACAAGGGAACAAAGTTTAAAGTTAAAAAGTTGTAAGTTTAAATTGCTAAAATTGAAAAGTTTTGAGTTAGAAGTAAAATAAATAAATTTTGTTAGGTTACATTTGCAAAATTTTAGAAGCTTTGGGTTAAAAGTAAAAACATAATTTTTTTTTGGAAAATACCTTGAGCCTAAGGTACATACTATTATGCATAAAAGTTACAAATTAGTATAATATAAATATATTTTGTTATATTATCTCTCTTTAACTTTTTAGTTTTCAATTATATGTTACTCGAACAATTATATAGTATTTTATGCAATTTTATATTTAAATAAAAAATAAGCATATGTATAGTCATATATAGTACAATTTCGGTAATAAAACAAAAAGTAAAGCATACGTATTATCAATAGTATGTGTTTAACTGTATACGATTAAATAAATCGAAACTTATCGCAATCTACGTAAAATTTTGTAATATTTTGAGATCATCAAGAACATACATTCTACTATGTTTGTAATACTGGAATTTAAACAATATTAATCAACTACATATGATTAAATGAAAAAATTAAGCATGCGTTGTCAATAATATGTTTAACTATATACGATTAAACAAATCAAAACTTATTACATTCTAAAAAAAATGAATCAAAACTTATTACATTCTACGAGATCAACAATTCATCAACTAACAGCACACGAGTTTATTGTTGCAAGTTGTTGGCTTTGCCGCAATCCATGGTTTTTCCATTGGTACATATTTAAGTGACAATAACTTTAGACCACCTACATTTAAAGAAAGTTATATAAAATGGCATTAAATGCTATATAATTAACTTCAGGAAGAAAAATAATACCTAAGCGTGATATAAGGGAAATAATAAATGTTCAATTTTTACATTAAACATGATTATTTTTAAAATATATTTTCTTAACATTCATTTAGTGAAAAAAGTAGCTTACTATTTTTGTTTGTTTTCTTATTTAAGTATTCTATATGAGCAAATAAAAGGTTGGCAAGCTCCAGTGACAAACTAACAAAAGTGTGTTGGTTGAACATGCCTTCATAGTTTTAAATATAAAATAAATATTACTTACCTAAGTGTGTTAAATATGTTAAATTTATTTTTTAAATAAAAAAAACAATATTTTATACATAAAAGCTACGAGAATCATATATCTATATGACTTAATGTAACTATTAGACAGTATTATAATTGTCTCTCTTTTACTACTAATTATCTGTTATGCATTCATTACAAATGAAAACCCTTTTTTATAGTTCATTATTTAAAACTAATACTATGTAACATTGTAAAGTATTGTTCACTATGTGTGTACATATTTGTGGAGGAATAAGAAAATCAAAGATATATTCCTTATCACATACACAAGTCAAAAAATGAATGCTATAATACCTACTCACAATCCCCAACAAAATTAAAAACACATAAGAAACATGAAAAAAAGCTTGTTCTCAAGCCCACAGCCTAACTGGATTTCCTCATTTTCCCAAGGCCCAATGGATCTATTGGGCTTGTACCTTAAAAGTATATAAAGTCTCAGTTTAACTGTCTGTCTGTTTAATTCGAGTTTCTTAAGACCATCGCTTTGCAGGTCCTTTAGTCAAGATTGTTAGTCGAAATTGGAATTAAATTGAGAATTGTCTTCACTGAATTTGAGTCAAATCGAATTAACCTTTATCCGAACTGGATTTGAATTTGAGCTCAAAGCCTCATCTTCGGTTTAATTTTCAAAATTTGAATGATCCGATTTAGTTTCTTCGAGTAACTTTGAAGTTCGATTTGGTGAACACTCTTAGGAACTTACAATATCATGTTAAACAGGACTTAGGCTATTATTAAGTTAAAAAGTTTTTCATGATTTCCTCATCATCGACCACATGCCAATACAGCCACCTTCGGCCTCCCACCTGTTGCAACGCTACTCGCCTGCTCCGACACTCGTCGAAACTCTATCCGTCATGTGCTGCCGTTGCTGACCGATTGCACCTTACCGGTCACGATTATAACTTGTATAAGGTATCCTTCTATTTTTATAATTTTTTTCACTATTGATTTTAGATTTTAGGGGTTTATGAAATTATGTGTATTGTGTAAATTGTATTTATTTATCACAAGAGGCCTGAAATCAGACTTTAAGTTAGACTTTAAGTTGAAAAATTTCTTGTTTTGATTGTTATTATGTATCTGATTATTGTTTATTTGTTATAAAATTAATGGATTTGAAACTTGATAGATGAAATCTTATTCTAAACAAATTCTTACAAACATTTTTTAATTATAAAAAGAATGTACCGTATATTATTTTAAAGATACACCTGAATTTTTGGTTTAAATTAGAGTATTCATAACCCACTATTCATCTTTATCTTTATAATTACATCAAAAATTACTATATTTCTTTTTTTTAATAAAATAATATTTTTTTTCCACATTTATCATTACATTTTCTCTATTCTTCACTCACAACCACTTTCAACAAATATTAAAAAACTAATAGATATGAACAATGTTTTACCGAATTATAGAGATAAACCGTAACACATTCTGCTATCCCCCACTTACAACCACTCATAAACATTATTTATAATATAAAAAGCGCACTTATAAATAAGAGTGTTCAAAAATATCCAAATTCGAGAATCCGATCCGAAAATCTGAATCCAAAATATCCGAATTTTCGGATATCCGAAAAAAATTCGGATTCGGATAGTGATTTTCAAAAGTTTTGGATATTCGGATGTCCGATTATCCGAAAACTAATTATTTTTTATTTTTTAGATTTTAGATATATTTTGACTTTAGATTGAGATTTTTTAGTGTATATTATGACTTTTATGAAATTTCGGACACGGATACGGATAATGATTTTCACTATCCAAAATTTTCAAATATCCAAAATTTCAAATATCCGATTTTCAACACCTCTACTTGTAAATATACAGAGTATGAGCCGTGAATGTTTTTAGTATTCTCTTACCCTTATAGAATATTTGAGCCCATTGAACACGTAAAAGCCCACAAACAAGTAAACCAAAGCGTCATGAATGTGTATCAGTGTATATCATCCATCCCACACGTCCTTCAACAGTCAACACTAATCACCCACGTATACCCTCTGGTCAAACTCCCCCATACACTACACCACTTCACACTCCACCACACACCAATATAAATTATAACCCCCAAAATCATCATCACATCAAACCCCCAAAATCAACTAATCACTCACAATCTCAACACAAAATGGGAAACTTCACCTCATGTTTCACTTCAAACCCCCAATTCGCAACCCTAATCGACCTCAACGGCAACCTCCGCCGCATGAAACCTCCGACCACCGCCGCGGAGGTCATGATTCAGCACCCGGGGCATCTCGTATCGCCGGTGGGCGACGATCTGCGGTCGAATTTCAGGTTATCGGCGTTGCGAGCTGATGAATTGTTGATGAATGGAAGATTTTACGTTTTGATTTCTGTATGTAGGTTGAATTCGTTTGTCACTGAATCGGAATTGGAGATGTTAAGATCGGGTTGTGGGAGTGGGGTTCCGGTGAAACGACGGTGGAGATCGAGGGTTCTGCCGGAGGAGAGTGGTGGTGGTGCGGTGGATGACGGTGGCGGTGACGGTGACGGTGGCGGTGACGGTGACGGAGAGGGGTTTAGTGGTCGACGTGTGTGTAGTTCGCCTATGTGGAAACCTGTTTTAGAACCGATTTTGGAATGATTAAGGATATGTTTAGGGATGATTTTTTACATTAAATTTGTTTAATTTAGTTTTTGATGTTGATAACAAACGGTTAATTGTGTAGTTTATGAAAAAGTAAATTTGTTAAGGTAAGGATGTGTATATCATGTCAAATCGTTTGACGCGCCCTGATTCTTTACGTGTGCGTTATGTGATGAGTTTGCATTATAGGTGCGACTAGTGTTATAAAACCGAATCAAATATTTAAATCTAGCTAGTTAAAATAAAAATGTTGGTGTGACTTTTTTTTCGTCAGTTGTATTAAATTTTAGTCCGATAGTGTAAATTTTTATATAAATATCGAGTTCGGCTCATATAAAAAAATAAATTTCGCCTCTGCCCTCGCTACGAAAGTACTCAAATTCTGCCACTAGGCTGGTTCAATTACTAACTAATGAACTACACATAAATAAGCCATTGGTTCAGACCGATTTATTAAACCGTTAACTTGATGGTTATTTTGGTTTTTGGAACAATGAACGTGTTAAATTAAAGTCGATAATTACTATATCAATTTGTTTTTTCCGATGTTGTAATACCTAAATTCGTAGAAAAACATCATATATAATAGCGCCATATACAACAATGGTAATATTTGCATGATTATCTATACTGTATATAAAGCATATGAGATGTGTATTTTAAGATATCATAAAATAAAGAACAATTACATAATTCAATGCACAAGATACAATCATTTTTAAGGGTAAAATTGTATTATAGCATTATTTATATATTACCCCTTACAATGATTTACATAATAACTTTACACTTACTAACACTTATATAAAATTTTACATTATATACCCACAAATAAAAAAATTGTCAAAGATTTCAGCTATATTTTTTAATCTATCACATTTTAAACTTTTTGAGACTATAATTGTAACCCGTGTTTTTTTCAAACGTTTTGGTGTAAACTTTTTGCTGAACCGATCTGTATTTTGTGAGGTACAATAAGTTAATGTATAAATGTACAAGTAGTCATGCAAAACCTATTTATTTGGTATTTTAAATTTTAGCTTAGAAAAAACATAATAGACTTTTGTAAAAATTATTAAAAGAATACAAAATATTAGAACACGTACCGGATATAAAATGTCAACCTGCCGCATTGCGCGGGTACCTTTCTAGTAAACTACGATGCTTATAATACTTGTGATGTACTTGCTATAAACAAAATCAATTTGCAAGTGTTTTGCGGTGAGTTTCCTCAACAAGTTTTGAGAAGCCGTTTAAAACATCTATGATTTTGTTTTGAAAGTTTCTAGTTGGTTTTGAAAACATTTGATCGTATGTTTAAAGAGAGTGTTAAATTCTTAAAAGTTAAGAATACATGTGAAATTTTGACTTAACATATGGTATTAATCTACGGAAGTTGAAACGTTTGAACCCCGATTAAAAGGAAATATTAATGTTAACCGTGTTTTTACTTTCGAACCAATTTAAGAAGATATATCATTACCATTGTTGTTAAGACCGGATCGGACCGGCTGGTCCGACCGGTCCGGCCGGGTTTCGGTGCCTGGTCCGGTCCGGTCAAGGGTGAATCGTTTTTGGGCCATTGAACCGGCCGGTTCATCCCGAGTTGGTGGTCGGACCGGGAGAACCGGACCGGTTCTGGCCGGTTTTCCTTTTTTTTTTTGGTTTTTGTTTGAATGGGTAAAAACGAGGTGTTAAACCATAAATTTCCCAAATTTTCCAGCCAGAAACCCGTTTTTGCACCCCCCCCTGCGCGCGGGTAGGTCATGGTGTAAAAGGTATCATAAAGACATTCAATACATTTCACCTTGTTATCACATATAAACACATAATGGTTCATTTGTCACGCCAATGTGGGATAAGGGTGTTAGAGAGACTCCCTTTCACACCCTTATTAGTTATTTCCAACAAATATTTAATTACATATATAAATATAATTAAAATATAGTTAAATCCGGTCCAACCGGTCCGACCGGTCCGACCACCAAACCAGTAAGGCGTCCGGTTCGACGTCCGATCCGGTTCTAAAAACATTGATCATTACTAAGTAACCTGTAACCAGAATAGAGCCTAAAGGAGTTTTTCCCAATAAAATATCAAATTTCAATATAAGAGTATAATTATGATAAAAATGGTATTTAATCTAAAAAGTATAAGAATGATTTTAACACGTGTCATTCTATTGTTTTAAAATGAATGATATTTTGGTAATTGTATAAAAAAACAGTTCATTGTGTCATATATATTCATTTTGTCATATACGTTAATTTCGTCATATATTTTACATCATTTGTTATATGTATTTATCATTGTATTTTGCATTTAGATTATTTTGTATCTTTATAGTCATTGTTTCTATAGATTATATAAACTAGTTATCTATCATTGTGTTTTATAATTAAAAGTACAAAATAATATAGTTTCACCAATGTATTTACCAAAACTTATAGTGTTAAAAATAACACAATATGTTATTTTTATCATTATTATTTGTACATTATATTAACTTGTTGTTATCTTCATTGTATTTTACAACTAAAAATACACAATCATTTTATTTCACAAATGCATTTTTCAAAACTCATAGTATTCAATATTACACATCGACGATGAAAAACACAATGAGATCTTGTGTTATTTTTATCAATGTTTTTAATGTATTAGATTAAGTAGTTGATAATTGTTATTGTGTTTTACATATTAGAGATATACAACAATGTTATTCTATCATTATACTTTTTTAAAATTCACCAGTTTAAAAAACACACAATAGTATTTAGAAAAACGTAATAATTACCAAAAGTACACAATAAATTGCATTATAAGACACAATGACGTGATATGAACTTAAAAACGTAAAAATATTTATTAAAACTTTATATAATAGTACTGTACTCGTATTAAAGATAAAAAAACATTCGTTTTTATGGTGTAATTTTTATAAAAAATAACGACGTGCATAAAAATTATGAACGTTTAAATAAATGGAGAACTTGTATAAAGTTAACAAAACTGGTTATTTCTATAATAACTTTTGAACAAACTTTTTTTCTACAAACTGATCTCAACCATTGATTTAAAAGATGATTTTTAAGATTACTTCTTCCATTTTTTAGTGCTAGAACACTTTGTATTTGAACATTTTCATCAACATAATTCTCATTAAAAAGTGTTCATTTGAAAATCCCATCACAACAACATACTTTTATATTTTCTTAAGATTTATATCGATATAAGAATCAATCATATTATACATTTTTATTATATTTATATTTATAGTTTATGTTAAACATCCATTTGTGTGTGGTTGTTATACTGGCCCCTTATGATAAATGACAATCGATAAGTCCCTATGAAAAATTAGATTCGTTTGTTACTTACTCATGTTGCAAGTTGGCAAAAGGGTCCTCATGTTTGCAATCAATATTCAAAACAAGTGGATCATGTTCATGTAAATCATGTTTATAATATGTACACAAACATTACCATTTACCACACAATTTTTATCCGATTATTAATATTATGTTGTCAATTGTATAGCCTTTATACCCCTTTTTATAACCAAAATATATAAGCGATACAAAACTATACAAAGTTGATAATAGTGGAACTAGAGGGTCTACATGGATTTGTTGATTCTTCTGACGTATCAAACTATAATTATTATGACTATCCGACGTAGTTAATTTCTTACGGTTTAAACTGATTATTGCTGCTAAAGTAATAGAACAAAATATACAATTGTGACTCCGTTCACCGTATATTAATAGTTTAGATGGGAAAATGTTTGATTTTAAAATAATTATTGATTAAATTACTATTTTGATCCCTAGGGTATGATATATTTAACTCTTTTAGTTCATAACAAATGCTTTTTGCTCTTTTGGTTTTAAGGTTTGAAATTTGTAATGGTTTTGGACTATGACATTAACTCTGTTTGTTTTTCAATTTCATTTCATACTTAAGGGACTTTTATATCTTGTTAATACTTAAAGGGTTGTTTATTTAACTTAAAATAATAAAGTAAACTAAAAATATAAAATAAAGTAAAAAATATCTATTTGATACAAAAAGAAAAAATATCGAGATGAGGTAAAGGCTTTAGATTTCCAAAATCGTAACTTAATATCTAAACTAGTAATCTAAAAATCTCTATCTATTTATTATTTTATTAAACAATAATGATTAAAATATATCAAGTTTAAAAAAATTATTCTTTTATTTTGCAAATAAATATTAAATATATTAGGAACAACATAAACACACGTAGAATTGTTTGTGTATTTCATCTAACAAATATTTGTATTTATAAACAAAAAAAAAACAAAATGAAAGAAAACTGACAATCGGGATGAATCATCTGTTTTTTGTTACAAAGATTTAGATGCATATATGTAATGGTTTTAGACGAAAGCAATGTTAAATATTCAATGACGAAGTACCAGAGAAGAATGCCACTATTATTCCATGACCATATAATCAAACTTGAAACCCAAAAATAAAAAGAAAAAAAAGGTTTACATGAAAAATATAAACATAAAACCTTTTTTGTTAAAAAATTATCATCTTCAAAGAGAAGTTATTTCACATATGAAACGAAGATATATAATTTGTAAGTAGTTTAAGAAAAGTTGATTTGATATTAAAAAAAAGACAAGAAATACCCTTTAAAGATTAAAGAGTCATATATAAATAGTAATATAATTAGTGTCAGACGACTGAAACCGTTACAAAATACACACCTTAACGATGAAAATAGTTAAAAAATTACTTTTCGAATTAAAAGGTCAAACATTCTAAAGTTAAGGGGCCAAAATACTAATTTACTCGCAATAATAAGAATGAGATTGTTGGTTGGGAAGCAAATGAAGTGAAGTGGAGTGAAGTTTGTTGGTGACATAATTAAGGTTGCAACTTACAACCAACATTTCTTCAAAGTCAAGCCTTCCACTTTGCGTAACGAATGTTTTTCTAGTTTCCTTCAAATCCCATAAACACTTTCTGTTACTAATGTTTCTAGGAAAAACATTCTTTAAGTAACTTAAAACACGTAAAAGGAACTATATGATTTCATGGTACTATATGAAATTATAAACTAATATTAGCAGCTTTCTTAAGCAGGGGCGTCTCAACAGCTTTAAAAAATAAGCTAGAGCTTTAGGCCCATTTTTTCTAATAGGCCATCAAAAAATAAATTTTATTGTATAGCTCATTCTCGATCTAAGTCCGAAATAAACTAAATTAAAAAAACAGAATGAATGAAAGAAAGAAGGAAACCTAGGTCGCCAGGTCGTAGATCTTCAACACAGGCTATTGGTGAATTCCTGATTGGAGGGTTGGAGTGGGGGGAGTTGAAAGGAAGAGACGAACAAAGCCAAATGGTTAAGATGAACAACCGCGCACCCATGATTCGCTTATGATTTTGCTTGCCCCAAGCGAACCGAGCCACTTAAAACTTCAATTTCTTCACTGGAATCACGAATAAGAACCCCCCCCCCCCCAACATTCATTTGCTTCTCTAATTTCATCCGGTGGAGTCACGATTTGCTTCTTTGATTTCGTTGCAATTAATAAGCCTTTAAACTTCGATTTCATCTGGACATCTAGTGTAGTAACGGACTCACGATTAAGTACTAGGCTAAACGGGTTCTCTGATTGATTGATTATCTCCATAAATAAGATAAATAGCTTAATGTATTGCTAATTGTTTTTCTTTAATTATTTGTCCTAGGGACAAGTTATTAATTGATAATTGTTATAAATTTGTTTTAGTTTTGTATATGCTTCTTTTTATTTGATTTGCACGTTGCTAATTGTTTATTTATTTTAGCATTTTACTTGTTATAGTTTATTAGAATATAAAATGATTGAATCAATTAGGATTTGCTTTGAATTAACAGATTTAAGAATCATGAATCAACTAGTGATTGTGCTTCAAAACATGAGAGTTTTTAAAGATAAAGTTTTAAAAGGCCTCCAATTTCATCTTCGCTTTAGGCCTCTAAAAACGTTAAGACGCCCCTGTTCTTAAGATTTTTGTTATTATTATTATTAGTCTAATCATGGAACCAAATAATCTGTTTATCTTTTAATCGAATCATTTTGTGATATAATTGTCTTTTTATATTAAAACTTCTCATAATGAAATTATTTGCTATAATAAGTTATTTAGCTTTATAATCCAATAAAGACATATAAAAAAGAACATAATTTAAGATTTAATCAACATTTTTTTTACAAGTTTTTAGAAATAATGTAATTTAAAAATAATAAAAACCCGACCACATTTCATTTATTGTCATTTGTTCATACGAATGCCTCCCCATCTCGTCAAGTAAAATCACCCACAAAACATGGCATCAATGCAACGTTTGTAAACCTCCAGTACTTTGGTTACCTGTGCGGTGTGTTTACGTGTTGTTCACTCTCATACAAATTATGGGTTGTCTTCGTCGTAACATTCTTTATTTTGTGATCATTGATAACAACAAACACTAATTTAGGTTTTCAACTAACTTTGATAGAAAAAGTATATTATATTTTACTAAAATCAAACTTATGATGTACTTATATATAAATAAAACAATGATGTTATTTCATGTACTTTTTTATTACATTTTATTGTACGTAAAACCCCTACTCGAAATTAAATACTGATTATAAAAA
Organism: Flaveria ramosissima; assembly: GCA_025215565.1. Taxonomy (NCBI): domain Eukaryota; kingdom Viridiplantae; phylum Streptophyta; class Magnoliopsida; order Asterales; family Asteraceae; genus Flaveria; species Flaveria ramosissima. The sequence goes on from CM046045.1 coordinate 27,170,238, forward strand.
TCAATATATGTTATCATTGTTTTACACAATGTTGAAGCTAGGTCATTATACATTATTATTATTATTAATTAATATTATAAGTACATTATCATTTTAGTTATTAAAAATTTTCCATGATATTTCTCGTATCAAACACCAACTATATTCGTATACCAAAGACTAAAGATATAAAATGACCGTCATAACCCTCACGTGAACGGAAAACAATTCGTAGTTTTAGTAATTCGTAATGTTTCTCCATTGACGAGATGAGGGTATTAATGACTTTTTCTAGTGTACTAAAACCGGCATAGATTCCTTTCCATCGCTAGTAGCAAATGACACTACTATTTCCAACGTTTGTATCAAGTGGATATTTTCTTTTTAATTACTAGAGTGATATTATCAGTTGCGAAGCTTAAACCAAACCTTACAGGAGACGGGGGCGAAAGTAAACTGTTTTAAGAGGGTCGACCTTTATATTTATTTAAAAGTTTCCATTACCCGACCGAAATTTACATTATCGATCCGAAAACTTACACTACTGACCAAAAAAAGAGGGGGGGGGGGGGGGGGGGGGGGGGGGGGGGGCTCAAAGAAGCTTCGCCAATGGATATTATGGTGCTTGAATATTTTTTGTTTTTTATTTTTATTTTTTTTTGAGGGGGGGGGGGGGGGGGTTGATGCTCGCTCATGATCAATTGAACATCATGCCGTCCCTATGTGAGTGTTCCATGAGCGATGTTCCGTAACAGAGCTTACATGCTGTGTGGGCTTGATATGTCCGACACCATATCATCTGTTGGACTAGACTTCTATCCTGTACGGTTAGTGTGGGTTGAACCATCACTAGTTAGCCTAGCCATGTGACATGATTTAGTGGCTACGCTGATTTTAAATGTATAAAATTCAAATTCGAGACATCTTATACAAAGATAAAAGTGTTTTTCATCTAGTGTATGAAAACATTCTTTTGATCACCTAAATTTAAACAACGCGTAAATGGTAAATTTAAAACATACAACAAAAATTAGTTATAAGTTATAATGTTATCTGATTTTTATGTCTGATTTTGCGATTCAAATAACATCCTTTAATGTACTAGTTTTCATAACATTGATGATACAAGGATCGTTGGTTAGAGGTTACTATCCCTACGATATGATTTCCAGAGGACCTACCATTAAGCCTGTCACACTGGATTTTTACCCTACATAATGTAAGTTGTAAAATACTATAATAAGATAACCTTATCCTTTATGTCACAACTTGACATTGTAAAAACCTGCTCCCCGTACTCCTTTGTTTATGGAGAAACATGGGCCCCAGCCGACCTCCTCTAGCACAAATCACAGATTGACACGTGTCCATACACATCTATATTCATTGTACCATTTGTATTTTCTTTCACTTTTAGCATATTCATGTTTCAGAAGGAAAATATGAAAGCTCGAAGACGTTCTCTACTTTTGTTTCGATTCGAGTGTCCATCATTTTATTGTTATTGTTTAGTGTATTTAAAGTTTGTGTCAAAAAGTATGTTTAAACACGAGAATAGACATAGAATATTATTTAAGGGAGAAAAGACTGGAGACGATATAAATATGATGTTAGAAATATATAAGTTTTTGCTACACACAGTTTTATCTGGAGAAGATCTCACGGATCCAACCCAACTCACGGATTAATTCCCTTCTCTTTGTTCCTCCTCTCATAATTATCGTTTGTGGATGCCCTTACACATGAACCGTGGCCTTGGAAACCAATGATGTTGGTGTTCGTAGGTCAACAGTCAACGGACCCCATAACAGACACTCTAAGCGTATAATCTTTTCATATAACCGAACATCGGGACGTGGTATCATATATGTATCATTTGATGAAAAACGATGAATATTAACATATGATACGTTCAATCACCTTCAAACTTTAAGTGGTAAAAACAAGAAACATTATTATGTTTGTTAGATAAAGTGAGAGCTAATGTGACCATGTGGGCGGTTAGCCGCTTACGCAATTAACTTATATATCATAGTTAAAACAAAAAATATAAACATTTACAACTTTCCAACAATTTTTTTACTTTACACTGATTGCTGCTCTTAGCTTTAAGCCGCTATCGTTCGGTTCGGATAAGTCAAGTCCCTTCGGTCAGTTCGTTATATCTTTAACGTATATCGTGCTTCCTAATTTTCCTAATTGCATATATTCTAAAAACCAGACAACTTATTATACCCAATTTTATTCACACACTATTCTATCCAAACAAAAATCTAATCCATCTTATATAAAGTAGAATCAATTATCATTTATCAATTATCAACCCCCGTAAAAACACAAGACTTGTTATCTTGTCATATAATATTACCACACACAAGTTGCACCAAAAGCAATTATTATTATTATTATCATCATCATTTTTCATTTTTACAAGTTACCCATCAAAGATACTCTCTTGCACATCAACTTCAATAATTGTATATAAACCCCATCCCCCCCTCAATTCTCACCATCACCGGCAAACACAAAAATGTCCACCACCACCACCACCACCGTCGCCACCACCACCACCGTCATGTTTCAATGTTTACTTCTGATACTTCTGTTGGGTGGCGGAGACGCACGGCGGCCGTTCGCCTGTGATCCGACGAACGCCGCCGTGAGGGGGTTGCCGTTTTGCAATGTGCGGTTGCCGGTGGCGGAGAGAGTGGGGGATTTGCTCCGGCGGTTGACGTTTAAGGAGAAGATTGGGTTGTTGGTGGATAAGGCTGCGGCGGTGCCACGGTTGGGGATGGAGGAGTATGAGTGGTGGTCGGAGGCGCTTCACGGCGTTTCGAACGTCGGTCCGGGGACGAGGTTCGGTGGCGATTTCCCCGGCGCCACCGCGTTCCCGCAGGTTATAACCACCGCTGCTTCGTTCAATACGACGTTGTGGGAAGAAATCGGAAGGGTGAGAATCTTTACACTACTTTTTCATAGTTTCATGCAAGTTAATGATATTATATCATTTTAAATTTTTAATAATCCAAACTATAAGTTTTGGATAAATTATAATCTGTTAATTTGAGAATAGTGATGTTAACTTTTATTTTTTATTGTCGAGTGTAATCCTACTACTGTAACTATTTATTGCTACACATTTGATTTTCACTCACTTTTAGTTAAGATACGATGATTGTGAATGATATAGAGAAAACATACAACGTAATGAAGTGAAAAAAAGTTGGAATTAAGTGTAAATTAATGATAATTGTGATACTAGGATTGTTATTCACAACAAACATGAAATTTATGATTATTGTTAATCGGATTGATAGGATTAATTATTATCGGCCAATAAATTAAAATTTGAATTATTAAAATATAATTTATCTTATTTAAAAACTAAACTTACGATTTTCCATTATGATACTGTCGATTCATATAAATATATTAATTTCACGTCGTTGATTTGTTGGGCGAATGCACTAAAGGGTGTTTGTGTCATTTTGAATAATATTCTTTTCAACCTTTATGTGTAAGGCTTTTAGGAAAGCAATATGCCTTGCCTAGAATGTCAAAAATAAAATAAAATAACAAGTAAAACACTTACTCCACTACCAAGAGTATAAAAAACTGACAGCTTTTTGCTTTTTCTAAAAAAAAAACTGGTTTAAATTTTCAAAAACGTAAACGAATATTAATATTAAATAATTAAACACATTTTTGTTCATATTCAGTCGTTAGAAAATGATCATGCTTCCTTTCGTTTATATTCGTTAATATATATTTCAAATGAACACACACAAAGAAACAAACACCTACCAAAATAAACAAAATCAAAATGCTCTTAAAATTGGACTATTGCAATCATGGGCCTAAACAATAGAATTGAAAATTTTTAAATTAATATTTGTAATAAATATATGAATATATATGTAAACAAATACACATTAAAGAACAAAGATAATCGACTGTTTACGAACATATATGGACACGTGTTCATGTTCATTTATTTAATTAATAAAAAAGTAATTCTAGACCAATGGTTCATAGTTCACTAAATGCTTAGTTTGTATAAAAAGTTAAAAACTACATCTATAAATTCAATTGATTGAAAAATATATAAATATTTAGTCAAAAAACTAACTGATGATTGTTTGAAAACATGGGTTGTAGGTGGTGTCTGATGAAGCAAGAGCAATGTACAATGGTGGTGCAGCTGGGTTAACCTACTGGAGCCCAAACATAAACATATTTAGGGACCCAAGGTGGGGCAGGGGTCAAGAGACACCCGGTGAAGACCCCATCGTAGCCGGTGAATATGCTTCTCGATACGTTAGAGGACTACAAGGTAACCTGCCGGGTGACCGGCTAAAAGTGGCTGCATGTTGCAAGCACTATACTGCCTATGATCTTGATAACTGGAGTGGGACTGATAGATTCCATTTTAATGCCAAGGTAAAGTTATTCCAATGTATTTTTTTTTTAAAACAAAAAAACAATAGCCATCAAATGTTTTGTTTGACACTTTTACTGGTTTTGACAAAATTTTCTTCGAATCCATTAACTACAGTGTTTGAAAACGACAAACCGAACCGGTCGGGTTGACTGGATCGGATCGGCTGGACTGGTCAAAACAGTTTGGTAATGGTTTGAACATGAAAAATCAATAGTTCTTATTATTATTTTTAAAAATGATAATTATTGCTCACTAAAAGATTACACACATAAGTGTGTATTAAAAAGGGATGCACACAGTGCTTGACTTGGTTCTCGCGCGTCGGGGCTGGATCGCTTCGCGAATGTACGAAACATTACCCACACTTTGTATAGGCAGGGCCGGCTCTTCAATATATATAGTGAATCCTTTTGCTTGGGGCCCCAATTTTTTAAGGGCCCCCAAATTTAAAGGTAAGGTTTTGATTCGGAGTGTTCATCTTGCTGAAAAACTATATACGAAGTTTAAATCAACTTACTTTTTATAAGGTACGTTCTAATTTTGGTTTTAAAATGACTGCATATAATAAGTACATCAGTTTTCTATTTAAAAATAAAGATACTAAATGTATATATTTGAATGTCTTGCTCAGTTTCGTTGTTTGAAGGTGTTCCACGAGGAAGAAGACTATGTTTAAAGTTTAACAATCTATTTAAAAACAAGTTGAAGAACCGAATGAGCTCTTGTTAACTTGTATTTTTTTCCTACCTTATACGTACATGAGTTTATATAGAACAATTAAGGACTGAAAGTGAAAAAAAACTTTGCGAAAAGAGCCCCAATTCTATCATTCGCTTCGGGCCCCTAAAATGATTGAGCCGGCCCTGTGTATAGGAGGTTGTTTCCCACAACGTGAACTCATCGCCTTAAGGTCACAAAAGTAACAACTTACTGGTTGTTTTAAGGCTCACTCTTAACGTTAAAATAATAAAAATGATAAAAAGTGCCAGCCCGGCTTCAACTTTACTGTGCAGTTGTTTTAGCGGTTTATGAACACCCTACTTTCTTACATGTTTAAACGATTGGAGGATAAGTTTTATTATTAATATATAAATAAAAAATAAAAGGTTTATGATGCAAATGCAGGTTAGCAAGCAAGAAATGGTGGACACATTTGAAGTACCATTTAGACAATGCGTTATGCAAGGGAAAGTAGCAAGTGTAATGTGCTCTTACAATCAAGTCAATGGAGTTCCCACCTGCGCTGACCCTCGACTTCTTCGTGACACCATTCGTGGGGCTTGGCGACTCAACGGGTATGTAAAATTGTGCAGCTATCAAACCGTCATGTTTTAGTTTTGCTAATGAATACATTTGTTTACCTGACTCACTTACCTGTTCTTATATATTGTTGTCCTTGTTTCCAACAAAAGGTACATCGTCTCAGATTGCGACTCTGTTGGAGTATTTTATGACAATCAGCACTACACCGCGACACCTGAAGAAGCTGCAGCAGATGCCATAAAAGCAGGTTAGAACATTACTAATTTCACCTTATATAACATCACTCAAGCTGCAGGACAATATATTCAGCATACTGCTTTTAACTGTTTAATGCAACAAATAAATACTACTTATTACTAATTTGCATTAAAATAATAGAATAACAAAATGGTTTTGAACAAAACAGGATCAAAAATTTAATATTTCAACATCATGAAATGAGTTTTGCACACTTAGTTATCAGTTATAATGGAAATTAGTTTTGTGGTGTTCTTAGGTTTGGATCTGGATTGTGGCCCATTCCTAGCTGTGCACACACAGGGTGCGGTTGATCGAGGTCTGTTGAAAGAGACCGATATCGATAGTGCATTATTTAACACCCTTACGGTACAAATGAGATTAGGGATGTTTGATGGTGAGCCGTCATCCCAGATGTTTGGTAATCTTGGGCCACGGGACGTGTGCACTCCGGCTAATCAGGAGCTAGCCCTTGAAGCAGCAAGGCAAGGGATCGTTCTTCTAAAGAATCATGGCCCGTCACTGCCTTTATCCCCTAGACGCCACCGCACTGTTGCTGTCATAGGGCCTAACTCAGATGTTAGTGTTACAATGATTGGAAACTATGCAGGTATACCACTATTCTATGGCCCTTACCCTTAGTATTTGGTAAAATGCAAAAGAGTTATTGCATTAGCAAACACAGTGTTTTATATAAAACTATTGGATTAAAATATTGAGTACTTGCTCAGTGAGCACATTCATGGCTGCTATATAGAATTTTTTTGCTAATGTGGATGCCACTTACACCATTTGGTGATCCAAACAAACTAACAGTTTAGAACCCTAACATCACAAATCTTACCCATACCAGGCAAAAAGTCTACAAGGATCCATATCAGCAAAAAAACACTGTTCGCTTTGAAAGTAACTGACATTTAACATTAATTCAACATGTTTGTCTAAAGCTAACAAGATATGTCAAAATCCAGTTGAGGGATATTTTCATAAAATAAGAAAACATGCTGATTTTTTTGGCATTAACTACAAACTTTTTTTAACCTTTAAAGCAACAACCCCCCTAATATAACTATATAAGACCTCTAATGTGAAATTTTCATATAGTTTGAGATGTATTTGGTTTTCATGACAGGTGTTGCATGTGGATACACAACACCACTCCAAGGAATATCAAGATACGCAAAGACAATTCATGGGCCGGGCTGCCACAATGTGCAATGCAGAAACGCTCACCTTTTTGGTGATGCAATCCATGCGGCCCGTCAAGCGGATGCCACTGTTTTGGTAATGGGATTGGACCAGTCAATAGAAGCAGAGTTTAAAGATAGAGATGGGTTGCTTTTACCAGGGTATCAACAAGAGCTTGTATCTAAGGTTGCTGCAGCCTCAAGGGGCCCAACTATCTTAGTGTTGATGTCTGGTGGGCCCGTTGATGTTTCTTTTGCTGAGCATGATCCACGGATTGGCGCTATTGTTTGGGCCGGTTACCCGGGCCAAGCAGGTGGTGCTGCCATTGCTGATGTGTTATTTGGAACACATAATCCAGGTATACCACAAGAGATCTTGAATTTCAATGAGGGTTCACCAATCATAAGGAAAAAGAAGAAAGAAAATTCAAAAAAAAAGTTGGGAATATAGAAAATTAACAGAATTTTTAATCTCAATTTCTTAGGGCAAAGTGCACAAATGGTAACGAAGTCTGGTTTTTTTTTTTAAGTTTTCAGTAGTAAATCTTTGTTTTCACCAATAAGATGGCCACCAACTTTCAAAAAGTTTATAAAAACCCCAAACTAGAAATTTTGATGAAAACCTTAAGCTTCAAAACTTCAATGAAAACATCAAACTTAAAAATTTGATGAAAACCTTATACTTCAAAAAACTTGTTGAAAGATTATATGATAATGTTACATGGCTAATATAATAAACCTTTGTTGGTTTCCTTTTAATGCAATTTTCCCTAGCATAGATTACAACAAATTTCTATACTAGCCAAAAGATCCAAAATAGAAATCATATCAAAGCTCTTTGCTTTTCTTTATGTAATTTGCTCTCTTTTTAATTTTTATGCCATACATAATAAAAAATTGTATAGAGTACAATAGACCGTATAGGGCCATCTTTACCTTTACTTATAAGCAACTACAATTTCATGTAATCTCAACTATAAATTCTTTTTAGGAGGAAAGCTGCCAATGACTTGGTATAATCAAGATTACCTCACCAAGGTGCCAATGACAACAATGGACATGAGATCAAACCAAGCAACTGGTTATCCAGGTCGGACTTACCGTTTCTACAAAGGCCCAGTTGTGTATCCATTTGGGCACGGGCTCAGCTACTCAAATTTCATTCACACACTAGTGAGTGCACCTGCAATGTTCACAGTCCCAGTAGACGGCCGCCACAAAAACACAACTGCAGTCACCAATACAGTACGGGTGACCCATGCCAAGTGTGGTGGGCTTTCCATTGGTCTACAAATAGATGTGAAGAATGTTGGGTCTAAAGATGGTTCCCACACGATGCTCGTGTACTCGAAGCCCCCAGTTGGCCACTGGGGTCCACATAAACAGCTGGTGGCATTCTCGAAAGTGCACGTGCCAGCAGGGACACAACTCAGGGTGCCTATAAATATCCATGTGTGCAAATTCTTAAGTGTTGTTGATAAATCCGGAATTCGAAGAATTCCCATGGGTGAACATAGTCTTCACATTGGTGATGTCAAACATCTTCTCTCCATTCAGTCAACACCACTAGGGGTGATTAAATCCTAAAATTCTAGTGGACACTAAACCTAAAGGTTTTACGAAATATAAGAGGTTTCAGAATCATGATCAGAAGATCAACAGAAGGATGAATAGCATATATATCCCCTCTACTGTTTAGAATTTGAATTTGTATAGCTTAGCAATAAGAATTGTTGCTGAGCTCATTCAATTAGAGAATGTATTAATGATGTTTCAAATTGAATATATGATTCTATATTCTATCATTTGGATCAATGTTACCACCTTATAATCTGACCATTATTGTTTGGTAATCTGTCACTTTAGAACTTGAATTCGTACACATAGCAATAAGAATTGTTGCTAATTTCCATACTTAAAATTGAATCGACGATTCCCCTAAAAGTGCCCTAAATCTGCTAAATCAACCTGTTGATGACGAACTGAACAAATTCAACTTACTTCAACTCACTGTATTTACATCAATTACTTGTGATCATTCAATTCAAATGAGATTGATATTAATGAGCAAATGCATGTTATAATCAATCAATTATCAGATAAACTAGTGTCGATTTAACAAAATGAAACAAACATGAAACTAGAACAAAGTTAAGTAACTGAAAGGAAGATAAATAGATTATGAATCACGATACCGAATATGATGATTGATGAAAAGAAGAATTGTTCTTCCTGATATACTCCACGAGTTCTTATGTGAATGAAGAAGATAATATTTTATCATACAGATAAGAAATATATATATATGCAGAGGCTAACGGGCCTAAACAAAACGATTATGGGCCTTGTAATAATTGTACCCGGCCCATAGGTTTGGTCTTTACAATTCTTTTTGGTATATTATTTTTACTATAAAGCCATATCTCACACTAGACATTATTCTTGGTTATCAAGTATTCTAGTTACTTGTGAACTGTTTATTTGTAAGCTTCCATATGGGTATTAATGATTCTTGTTTACAATTGTTGGCTAGTATTCACTTGTTAGGGGTTCGGTCATTTAAACTCAATTACAAATAAACCCACAAACCATTTGGAATTATCTGATCCCTAAGCGTAAATTTATTTCTTTTTAATCTTAGAAATGTAATCTGATGTACGCGTATACAACTATGTCAAACATGTCCAAAAACCAGTTGTTGACTTTACGTGATGACAAGGAAAGACGTCATCGGAAAAAGAGGATTGTGGTGTAAAAGAATGGAAAAGGAGAATAAGGGGATCTCGGATGCATCTCCTTTAAAACGTCTACAATGTATATGTGTGAATTAACGATGGTTGTTGTGTGTTGATGGTCTCACCATTCATCCGTTCCCTTGCACCAAGAACTTCAGACAAGTAACCAGATGTGTGAATCTAAATGGCACCTCCAATGCATCCATCAGCGCACACTTACTAAATATACGTTATGGGTTACGGAGTGTGACTAGTATTTTAGTTGATCATGTGGCGTTCAAAATAAAATATACGTATGTTTTAATTTAAGGATTTGAGATATAATGGGAGTTTGATGCACCTAATGCCCGTGGCTATGGTCACGTCAAGAAAGACCACACCCCTCTCACACCCCAGAGTGGTGTTCCACATCCATAAACTGCCTACGTATCATTCACACCCTCCACTGATAGATGGCATGAAACAAGGCCTAAACGTCGGATGTGCCACCTAAACGTCTGCTTTTTATAATTGGAGGTGCTCTAGGAGATAGAATTATTGTATATACGTGTCATTGTTTTAATTGTGAGAGGGGGGGGGGGGGTGTTGAGGTTCTTTTAAGATCGCATGAAACGTGTTTCTGAAAATTGGCATGTGGAATGATGCATAAAGTTTATAGTCCTACATGGTATAATCTATTCATGCCCTTGAAATATTAGCATTTCTATATATATAATTAGGTTAAGGATTAATTTACTACACGAGTTGAATATGAAATGTATAAAAATAATGTAACATTGTTTTAATTTATAAAATCATTATCATATTAAATCATATAATATGTAAACTTTAAGAATTAAACTGTAAGTATTAAAAATCAAGTTTTCGACTATTAGGATATTATTATCATATTAAATAATAATTTATTTATATAATAATAAGAAATATTTAATGTTTGGTTTAATTGATTTCACATTTATATTGTTTAAAATAAAAATTAAAAATTAAGAGTAAGTTTGAAAAGTTTGACAAAATTGATTTTTTGTTTAAAATAATAGGTTTGTTGTGATGATAACATGTGCACAAATCCTATGCGAACACCTTAGGAAAAGATCATTTGACACACAAATTAGTATTTTATTAATATGTATAGATAGATTAGTCTGTTTGGTTTTTATTCTTTTATGATATTTTTTAAAATTTCATGAATTCGACATATCAAGCCATAAGTTAACATGAAAATAAGAGATGATGAAACTAATGAAATCATGAACAAAGTAATTGCAATGGAGAATAATATATTAATATGATGTCGCTTTCTAAAAGAAGAAAGCACATGCACAGCACGTGAAGAGTTATCCACGACTTTCCTGCTTTGCCATTGGTCCATACAAACACTTATCTCACTGCTCTTTAAAACCCATTTTTGTACTTTTAAGTTTTAACCATCAAAATATCCATATTTTATTGTTTATTTTATATAACTTTTTTTATGATATAAAGTAAGTAAGATGATTTATTTATTTATTTAGTTAATTTATATTCACGTATTATCATAAAGACATGTAAATTTGTTAATTTGATAAACTTTTTAATTGATATTTGTTTATGATGTGAAATTATATCGAGTCTGTTTTCTTTAAGGATCTTAGTTATCTTTTTGAATTCTGTTGTTCATGTTTTTATTTTAATATTTTAGAATGAAAGTTTCTAAATTCTAAAACAATTATAACAATGCATTCAAAAACATTTTGTTTAGCATATTTATTAAAAGCACATGCAATGTGCCCGTCAAACCTAAAAATGTAGACAAAAGGAAGAGAGAGGATGTTGGTTCGTATCCACAAACAGTCCTTGGGTGAAGAAAGCGAGGGTCATATGAGGATAGAAGAGAAAGGAGGTTGTGTGAGATTTTATGTTAGTGTTTTTGTTAGAAATTTTTGACATAAAGGCCCGTGGGGTGCTGCCCCGTTGCGGAGGCTATGATGTTGAACCAATACTCGGTAATGATTTTCTTCGGTTAAATGTTGTGACCGCACTTTTAATTTGAAAAAGATGTTACGACTTGCTATCACCAATTGTACATCATTCATAATGCACAATTTAATCAAGTAATAAATTTTTTTAACCACACAATTTTTGAACATATTTTTAGATCTCACTAGTGTATATCACGAGACTATAAAATTACTTGTAAAAGAACACCTACTACATCAAGATATCTAAATCCATTCGTATTTATTCACTTTTAATGTTTTTTTCCATAACGTCCCATATGCACATTTAATTGCATTTTTCAAGTTAATAAAACACAATAAAAAATTCGATAAATTACTAGATGTGTAAGATATGATATGATACTTTAAATAAACTGTTGTTCCTGTCAGTAAAGAATTAAAACATACGTTATTAAAAAAATAGTAATAAAATAATATATCCAAATGCTCCCTTGGATACCAACACTTTACGCAACTTGATTTAATATTATTAATTGAAATGCGATATTTAATATTTATTCTTTATTTGTTTAATATTACTTGAATAGAGTTCCCCATGTTGTTGATTCCCTTTATACAAGGATCTAGTTGTAAAAGCCTTGCAAATAGGTCTACACTCACATGCCCCCACCCCACACACATTTTCCCTCCATTTTCAAACTTAATAAAAGAGTTTGTTACTAAATTCTAATAATAATGTGACTTAAGAGCATTCACAACCCATGTCTTATATGAGATGATTTTGAGTAATTGTGAGTGAAAGAAAAAAAAAATATTATTGTTCATCTGTAAATTTAAGGATTTAATGTTCAACCCTTATAAATTTTTTAATATTTTTGAAAGTGGTTGTGAATGAAGGAGAGAAAAAAGGTAATGAAAAATGTATAAAAATATATTATTTTATTGAAAGAAGAGATAGAAGAAGTGGTGATTTTTAGTGTAATTATAAGGATAAAAATAAGGAATGAGATTTGAGTGCTCTAAGATCTACGGTTTTAAAGTACAATTGTACAACTAATGTGTAAGATGCAACGAAAGCCCGAGAGATATCGGCTTAAATTCCATGAACCTCGACTTTCTAAGATGGGAGAAGCGTTAAGTCTAGTCACGTGAAGGGTTAGACTTGCGATTCGTGACACGAATCCCACATAGGACAAGTCATGGCTATATGCCTATATGAACTTTGAGAATGTAAATAGTGAGATGTGGATTTCCCTTTACCTAAGTCGATCGGGTTATTGATATTAGTCTCCATACATTTGAGATGCATATCATCAAATGTGTTAAAAGGAAGTATGAGGTATTAATGTATTATTATAGTGAAGACGAGTCTAACTAGCCTGATCAAGACAACGTATACACCCTTTGTCATGCAAAAGTGTTATTTGATCATCAATGCAAACGACGTTGCTCTTTGACTCAACCGCTTTTTATATACAACTAGGCAGATGTTCTCTAATAAAAACAGAAAACGAAAGTAAAAGCTATTAGTTATTTACTTATTTTTTATCTGCTCTGCTCGTTTGACTTTATTGTGCTTTAGCGTGATGATCTTCACTCTAGAATCCTTTGACGTGACAACCTTCAAATTTCATACTAGCGTCCTTCAAGTCTTTTATGCATACACTTCATCAAAATGCATGGTATATAAAGTAAAAAGTAAATTAAAGCTTTAAAATACAAAAACTGGACTTCTAAATAAATTGAAGTGAAATTATTGAGGCAGTTTAATTATATATGTGTAAAATAATATGGCAACAGTTTAATGCATGCATGATTGCTAATTAAATAGCAACCAAACTTGAGCGTTATGGGCCAACAAACAATGCAAAATAATGTACCTACGGTCATTCAATTTCATACGTGAAATGTCGCGTGAATTGTGAAATGTTTTTAACCTGTATTATCTTAACAATAAATCATATATATCTATTATCTACATAAGAAATTGGTCTTTTGGTCCAATGACGTTACTGATGGTTTGGACTTTGAGATTTTTATAGTCTCAGGATTAAACATGACTCAAAAGGGTTTTCTCACAATGGGTGAGTCATGCCTGAAGTGTTAAAATCAGTATGAACAATTGACATTTTGTCTCTGAAAAACTTACTCGGGTATTGGGGATAGTTACAAATGCTATTAAGAAATTGACCTACATAAAGTTTGGTTATTATTATTATATTTATTTCTCTTATTCAATTCGTCTTCATTATAATCAACATACTATATTTATACTTATATAACTTTGATCAGCGTATTTTTTATTTGTATTAATTAGTTTTTAATTTTGCTTATAACTTAACATAAAATAAGAGTTAATTAAATACCAAAATTATTTATGTAGTTTGAAGAAAGTAACAAGTTTATATATTAAAACAAAAAAAGTAACAACTTGGGGTTTGTGTTTTTTATTTCTAACAAGTTTAAGAATTAACACTAACAGTGATATGTTCTCTCTCTAATACTCTCAATTCCATATCATCTACACCAATCAAACCTCCACCACCCCACTCGCTTTGTCATTTCCCCTGCCCGTCATCAATCACTCGAAGACCTCCAACGAGTTCACCCATACTCTGAAGGTAGATCCAGAATAGTATATGCACCCAGAAAAATCTACACCAAAATTTCCTAAAATCATTGATGGAGGAGAAAAAGAGATCTAAAGGAGAGCAAAGGACACAAAATTTCCCTAATTGTGGTTGGCTAGTAGTTGTGGTGGCGTTTGATTATGGTGGTCTAGTTATGGAACCGTCAACAAGGAGGGTTTAGGGGAGAAGTGTCATGCGGTCAAAAAATGTGTGGTTGGCAATGATAATTTGTGATTTTACAAAAGTAGTCCGTATAAAATGTTAGATATGATAGTCTTAATTAGTTAATCATAAATATAGTTCTAAAACAGTATTTTGATCATTTCACTTTAAATTAACAGAAAAATTAATAAAAATCATCCTTATTACCCACCCTTGTGACAAGATCAAATACACAAAACTCCAACATGCTATATTTATAGATTACTATCCTATTTTAACCAAATTCACATAGAGTATCTACCCTTTTAAATGATTATCAACTTATAACTCATGACCGGTTGTACGGTCATAATAGATCATATTTTTATTTATTACCCTAATAATAATGTGAAGGCCTATCTACATCCATAACAATTAATTCAAACTCCAAAAAATAAACATGCATGTGCCCATTTTGGTTTTATATATCTCAATGCGATGTCAACCAACCATTGCAAAAGAGGCCAGACCGTTGAGGACGGAGCAACCTATATGCGTTATGGTTTTAATCACTCCAATGATTTTTTTTATATAAATTTTACTTATTATATTAGTTTTAATATTGATAATTCTATATGAACACAATGTTACTAGTTTTAGTCATAGTCGCCCCTGAGGAGGGGCGGGCTAGACAATCGTTCAGGGCCCACTTGCTTAGGAGGTCAAAAAAAAATTAAAATTTTGTTTTATTTTTTATTATTTTATTATTATATATGTTTTTTTGAAATAGTAATAGTTCATTTAACCCAATTAAAAAGTTTAACCTAATTATCTTTTAACCAAAATACAACTTTTAAGGCCCATTTTTATTAAATAAACTTAGTTTCGTCAACCCAACTAAGAGGCTCTTTCCAGAAAAACACTCAAATCTCAATTCTTGGCCAACTAGAGATAAAAGGAAAAAAAATCCAATTTAGACACGCGCTAGCAACAAAGTCGAATAAAAAGATTTATCAGTTAACTATTACGTTATGTTATTCTATTAATATTATGATCTTGTTACGTTTATTGCTAAAACATTTATTTTTGATTAAAAAAACTAGTGTATATAATTTAATTCTTTAGAGCCTAAGGGCCTTTTTTTCTCATCCCGTCCAGGGCATTAAAATCCTCAGGACCGACCCTGGTTTTAGTTATGAAGATGTCATATGACTGAAAACAAGTCAGTGTTACAGATAATTGTCACTCAACTTGAACTTGGCTCGTTCAAGTTAAGCTCAAGCATAAAAACTAGCTTGAAACATGAAGAGCCAAACAGTACCACGTAAAGACTTGGATTGATTTTTTTTCAAAAAGTGATTACCTATTCAAGTCGATCTTGAGGGATTCTGGAATCTTTTCAATCTGAACTCAATCCTGCATCATAAAATCATGTCTTATCGAGTCAAATTCAAATTTAGTCAAGCTCAAACCTAAGAAAGCCCTACTCAAGTCTAACATATTTTTAACCCCTATAACATCTCACGTTTAAAATACAAGTCTTTGAAGCACGAAAAAAGTGACCAATAAAATCAATTTAAAGTTTGAAGTTGTGAAACTAATTAATGGACAGGCATTTACATTGCATTGCATGTGGCCTAAATAATAGAGGTTGGTGTGTCCTACAAAGGATGTAGAGACAATTCCTGAAGAAATGCAGTTTTAAACTTTATACAAAAACAGCTTTAAGTAGTTGTACATTTGAATGCCACACCATAAATGTACAACCTCTCCTACATGCTTAGTTGTATTTTCAGATGACACCTATTTGCCTTTTATAAAAAAGGTACCTACTATATGACCCATGTAGCTTTCTAGACCACCCTTGGTCACAGTTAGTCGGGACCATAGAACCAATGGTCCCTAGCCTACTTCAATATGGTCACACTAGTCCGAACCCTACACAACCACTGAACCAGACCCTTCATCAATGATATCCCAAGCATTGAACCATCTTTGCCCCCAAATGCAAAAAATTTCTGCTAAGCAACAAAAAGTCATCATACTATACACATTATTCATAGGGTATTCATTCAATCAAACAAACAAACAAAAACTATCACTATTAGAGTACTAGTATAAAGAAAGTTCACCTATGAAAAATGACAGAGTGTACGTAGATGACCACCGAAGGATAAAGATAAAACAAAACAAAACATCAAAGGGATAGAAAAAACAAAATTGTTGGTTGTTCGTCAAGTGTCTGTCAGTAATTAGGGAGAGTAGGTAGTTTTTTGAGCAATTGATACATGTTTAATATCCGTTGGTGATTCATCGGATATCATCAATGGATCTCAGGCGAGGGCCTAAAGGCTAAAGAAGATAAAAGTGATATATTTTTAAACATCACTGGTAATTAGTTGGTAAGTGTGTTGTTAATGACTTGTTGTAAAGTTAGCGGGAGCGAAAACCAATCTAACTCAGAAAGATAAGTAGATCTGACGCGTTAAGAGAAATTCAAGTAAAGTTAAGATTGGGGAAGTAGAGATAAAGTCTTTACCTAGGCTTGACTTAACTGATTGATGGTAATTATATTGATATTTTTAAGCATATTTGTTTTTGTTTAGCCGATTGAATACTTTCAATAAAGATACTAATATTTAAGTGGTTCTCACTCAAACATGCTTAAATACGTTTAGCTATCATCCCTTTAGTAATCAATGTGTCCAAAACACGTTAGGTGGTATATAAAGTCTAACATCTAATATAAACCCTATATCTCATTTGTAAACATCCTATGGAAGATTTGTTAGAATGTTACAAATCACAAGTTGCTTTACTATTACATTTAAGCTCTTTTATTGACATTTTCATAAATAAATATTTCATCATATAAGTAACTTAAACCGAACCCATAGGACCCGAACAACACGGAATGTATTATCGACACGAGTTTGTACGTATATATGAGCGCACATATGCTAATTTACTCATATTAACCAAATACACACAACTACATGTTTCAATATGTGTAATTTAACAGCTTCTAATTTACTTCTATTAACCACGTATAAATTATATATACATGCATTTTACTTGATTTAAATCATCAATCATTTGAATAAAAGAAGTACATCTTACGATCAAGATATCTTTTTCGAATGGTTTACTATTTGTATAGTTATGGTGTTGGATGCCAACGTTTTAGCTGTCGTATTATTAGAATTGAATTTGAAGTTGACATGGTGGTTGATGGTTAATCATACCAGCTGCATGACTCATAATTACACTGCATATTCATGTTGTACGTTGTGCAATGCATGGTTGTACCACGTACCATTGTATTGAATAATGCTTGAAATTAATCTGTGTGGACTTTAAGTCCCTATTGTTTTGTGACACTGATTTATGCAAAAGTAATTGCCGCAAATTCCTCCTTATTTGTATCGACATGCACAAATTGTGGTGTCCACGTCAGATGGTGGGACCCAAGTGACACGTGGTTACACGTTGGCTGCATTAACTGATGTGGCATGATGAATTGTCACCTCCAACTTCCATAAAGATGTAACATGTTAATATATGTGTTCAAAGTAACTTTTTAAAAGTTAGTTGTCATTGAAATAGAAATATGTTTTCCAGTCGGGATCGCACCCCCAATCCCTCAGGAGGAAACTCATTGCTGAGAAAACTTCTGACTCAACTCTAAGCATTTTTTGCCCAGAGTGAGATTTGAACCCATGATCTCTCATTTTGTAGGTGTAAGAAAATTCTTATAAACTTTTGTGAATAAGTTTACGGATCTTATAAACTTTTTTTATAAATAAATCACTTAACTTACTAATCTTTAAGGAATACATAACTTACCTTCGAGTTACATTACATTATTTTTAATTCTTAAAACATACACCTATATTTTCACTATCATCCGTTACTTCTATTAAAATACTAACCTAATAACTATAAAATAATTTGATTAGAAAGAAA